>CM076576.1:812345571-812470293 GCA_034641835.2 Pinus albicaulis | reverse complement strand
CATCTCCTAATAGGGAAGAAGAGGATGGCTCCGAACAAAAATCATCTCCACAAACCTAAAATTCAAAAATTTTAAAACTATAAATAACTCAAGATCTAGATCTCATTTTTAATGAAACTTTCACTTCAATTTATAACTTAAAATCATAAGTGAAAAATTGAATACTTGTGACGGTGGATTTGGCACATCTTCTAACAGGGAAGAAGAGGGCGGCTTCATTGCGAAAATATCAGATGGAATCAGAATTTGTTAACATTTAATTATATACATACATGCGTACACAATTATTTATTTTAAAAATATGTCATCATGATACCGATATAATAATAGATTAATAAATGTACATCAACATTGTGAACACTTAAAAAACACTAACATTTTCAACATATCATCTTGATTGTGAGAACCTGAAGCTTCGACTGTGATATTATCAAAATTTTCATTCATCAAGCATGCTAACATGTATATCTATTGATTACAAATGACATTAAAATAGTCACCCTAACCATTAACACATACCAATCCCATGCCCTCTTCCTCATGAATAATTAAGTCCTGCCAACCATTGCGACAATGCTTTGCATATGTTATAAGCTCTTCAATACTCATGTTGTATATCTCATCATCTTTATGATACACAAAATTAGCACTTGCATTCTCTCATTCTCTTTTTTGATTCAAATAAACATCAAATCCACCAAGTCCACTCTAAACATTGTCTATGATGGCATCCCTTACTTCTAAGCTAATTTGAGAAGTAGCATCAATCTCTGACTGCAAATTTTCCACACGAAGAGGTCAGCTTACCAATGGTGGCTCGGGGTGAGGCAAATCAGCATCATGGTTAGCGCCCCTACGGTCACATAATCGACCTTTCCCAGGACAAAAAAAATCAGAGGGAAAGTCATTATAATTGGGTTTAATTCTAAAAAATAATTCTACATAAAATAATTTTTCAAAATAAAGAGGAACCTCGTCGTTCCATGGTAGTCTTTCATAGGCAGCAAGTTACCGGTCATAAAAATGGCAAGCTATATCAGGGTGCTTGAAATATTGCACCTTTAGCATCTTTCTTTTCGGCCCTTCTTTGAAATTAAACATAGATGTTTCCATTTCTTTTGTAACTTTGTGTTTAACATCCTCCCATGTATCTGAACCCATCACTGTTTCATTTATTTTCCTCATCACTTCTACAAAAGTATTAGTGGTTGGCCCAATATTTTTGTAAGCATCTACAAGTGTGCTTAAAGAGTGTGTAACTATTTCTAAGCTTTTTTGACTCTCAGCAGGGAGTTTTAAAGACAAAATATATTTCTTCAAATTTGAATAAAGATGTTCACACCTTTGTAATGTGCATTGCTGTATTTTTTATTCCCAAGGTAAATAAAAAATGTCAGAAGGATAAGTCGTGGTTGATGTACAACCATATTCTTGAATAACGCGGTCTGTCCTACGTCTTTTTCGAGTGACATTTTCACCCTATGCATCAATATATAAAATTACATGTATAAATTAAAAAACATGTGAACAAATTTGTACAAATTTTCTTTTTAACCATAAAAAATTATATAAATAATTTAACAAATTAATAATTGAATGAAAATAAAATTCATATTGATGGCCACCTTGAGATGGCTGGGTAGCATCATGCTCACCATGATATCGTTGAGAACCAGCATGACCACCCATTGATTGGCCACCACCCATTGGTTGAGAACCAACATGACCACCCATTGATTAGCCACCGGGGTAATACATATCATCACCTTGACACAATTGACCACCACATATTGATTGGCCACCAGGGGAATGTGTACCACCACCACCCTCAAGCAATTAGAGGGAAGCTTCATAAAATAATATGAATTTATAATCAATTAAAAAACACAAACATAGATATAAGTACATACATATGATTTATTAGATTTCATGAACCATGGCCAAGCTCCATTGATGTAGTAGATACTCTTTTCCTCTTAACTCCTAAAAATAAAAAATGAAATTAATTAAAAACAACTTTAACTCAAAAAATTGATAAAAATTCAATTCCATATGTATACATGTATGTACATGGGGATAAAATTATATATATTCAATAAAAAAATGAATTCCACATGTATACATGTATGTATGGGGATAATATTATATATTCAAATGTCTTTTAAAACATGCACATTTAATATAAAGAGTATGAACATCCCCCAATCCATGATCCCCCTCTCTCGTAAAGGCATGGGATTCTATTGATGTTCACCTCGAAGAATCATGTGCCAAATGATCATCCTCCATGATATATATATATATACACTGGACATTTACAATTATTTTTAAAATTACTATTTAAAATAAATTCAAAAGAATTCACTGAAATCGATGTAATTTAGTACACAAATGTTGAGAAAAAACACAAATTATGTAAAACACAAAACTTTCAAAATTCAAATTGATGTGTAAAACCCACCTTAAACAAAAATTTGTTGAAGTCCTACACATTTTAATTTTACAAAACATGAAGATCACCAAGTTGTGCTTACATGGTGGGAGCACACTTCGTATATAATTGAAAAAAACACATGTTGATTTAAAATGATGCATTTATAAGTAAAAAACACACACATATCAAATATATGTTACAATGTCCATCAATAAATTTTAAAGGAGAGCGTTTCAACACTAATTCATATTTCAGAGAGGAATATTGAATTGGCATTGCCCCACACAATAGTTCACCAGACATCTTATTAACATTTGCACCATGTCTTATACTAAAAAATTGAAATTGTCTAACAATATTGTTTGATTTTCCATGCAGTTGTTTTAGCCTCTCCTTCTTAATTTGGTACACACCTTTCATTTGGTTCCACACAAGTTCAGAATTGATGAAATTTAAAATTCCATTTGATCCATACTCCCTAGATGTTCCCAAGCCTTCTATCAATACAATATAATATTCTTCATTGTTTGTTTTTCTTCCTGGTATATTCATTTTCCTTTGGAGGACCTTGTTAGTCGCAATATTGCAAAGCACATATGTAATCACTACTTTCCCTAGATTGTAATAACAAGAAACATATATTCCTAATGTCCAATTTTCAACCATGTTTAGTGGGATTTTTGATCCGTGAAATTTATAAAAAAAAAAAAAAAAAAAAAAAAAAAAAAAAACAAACAAACAAACAAATTTAATAAAATATATTAAATGAACATTTATTTCAAATTCCTTAAAGTTTATTGAAAATGCCTTAAATTTTATGGGAGAAATGACATGTACATGGTTTGTCTTCAAGTTTATGGGAGAAATGACATGTTCATAGTTTGCCTTAAAGTTTATGGGAGAAATTACATGTACATGGTGTTGTGGGTCATTTGCATTTTCCTTTATTTTATTTTCAAAAGTACAAACAAAAAACATATATGGTAAAACTAAAATCCTTCATATGTGTGAAACTCATTTTATATTCGCATATTTACCAATTAATATGCTTTTGTAGCATGTGAAGCTGGGACCAAGAGTTCCAAGTAATACTTGTGTAAGTTGGCGAGCGAGATTAAAGCTAATTTCATTTGATATAGATCAGCGGGAACCCGTAGGCACAAACAACCCGCAAGTTAGCAGGGATGTGCCTCCGCAGTTGACCCCACTGACTATTAGTGTATCAAGATTAAATGGTTCGCATTCACTGTAGGGGCAAGACCTTGACGAATGCTCCATACCCCCAATCGCCCCCGCAATGACGTATGCATCTAGTTGGTGACAGCTCATCTGTCATGTCATATGTATTGTTGCTTGTCCGTTTGAACATAAATTCAACATTAATGTTTTAACTCCATGCCATATATTTAAAGATTCAAATCTTTCTTTCTCCTATCAATCTCTCATTCTCAGTCATCCACGAAGTCATCCTAGTCATTCTACTTTCTTGTCTCCACATACCATTGTCTGCCACCCTGCATTATTCCATGGCTAAGAAATCTTCCTTGTCTAGCTCTTATAGTCATATCCCTCTCATAGATACTAAACAATATATTAGGGATACCATCTGAACCATTGAGCATGTTCCCTTATACCATCAAATTCTCCTGAATGAAAAAAATTCCCTTATCTATTCAACCATGGAAAATTATGGTGTTCTCTCTGCATGCATCCCCAAAACATATATTTTTCCCAAATTTGTGTGTTGGTTGGTGCCAGCGTTGTATCCCGGTAAATTTTTTGTGATGAATTTCTTAGGAGAAAATGTCCTTCAAGTTTCTGCATAGTTAATTCGTCAAGCCCTGTGTTATCTAGAGTCTAAGTCTTATTTTCATCTCACTAATGACTCATTAGTATAATTCTATGATAATATTTCAGGACATGAGTTTACCTAGGTCATCTCCTTTTTGAAGCCGAATATGAAGAAATTTGCAGCAGATGATAAATAATTCCCATTAGAGATTTTTGACTTAGAAGTCAGGCCAATGCTACAATCTCTATCAAAGATACTTGGAAAATAAGATGTCGCACAAATTGATAGGTCAGTGTTGGGATTGTTTTCTATGATGGTGAAGTCTAAAGTAGTGTTGGATATTCCCTCTTTCTGGCAAGAGGTTGTTAATACTCAGCTCATGAGCTTGTCCCTCACTTCAGGTTCCCTCACTAATCACTTATCTATTTTTGTATCAATATGTAGAAGAATTTTTACATTTGGAACTAAACATAAGGGATGCAAATAAGAAAAGACAGACAGTAGTTTTCTGGACTGATATAGTAAGAAATGAACCAAATGAGGGAGGGATATTTGATTTTGCTACTTATTTATGCCATTTTCTTATAATATTTTGAATGGGGTTCCTCCTCCATGTTTCTTACCAAAAGATGAGGAGTGTCTGTAGTTAAGCAATAATTGTAAATTTGGGGATTGGTTTGTATACAATTATCATTCAAAAATTAGATTATATGGAGTTGGAGTAGAACCTTATAGATTGCCAACTTTTGTCCCTATGAGGTTGTTTGCATTGGAATTTATTAGACAAAGTCTAAACGTAGATCAAGTTCATTTTTTTCCAATGAAGAAGGGTCATTTATTTAAGCACCCTATGTCTGTGGGTCCATTTATAGTAAATATGAGGCAAGAATTTAATGAAGCTAACAAAATCTTAGGAGCTATGCACTTGTTGCTAGGTGAGAAATGGGCCTATGATCCTCACCAGGTAATTTCTAATAGAAGGATTGAAAATTTCTATTCTGCTTTCATTCATGAGATTAAGCCTGAAATAGAACAGTTGGCTAATAAAAATTTTGTAGACTCTGTTAGTTCTAGCATACAGAGTCCCATCATTTCTGAGAAATTGAGAAAAAGAAGTAAAGAGACAGTTGTTGATTCTGAAGATGAGGAAAAAAGAGCTGAGAAGAGGGCAAGACTGACTAAATAAATACCAAGCACTCAGACTGGTTTCCTCCTTCAATTAGGAGATGATCAGAATGTACCAAATTCACCTACAAGACATGAAGATGTTCAGGATCAAGTCCCTTTGATCAAGCAGGTTTCTGCTCAAATTGCGGAGAGGAATCAAAAGATGAAGGCTAGTATGGAAGCGAAAGCTGAACATTAGATTACTCTTGACCAAACTAGATTATTGACTGCCATGGACTTAGAAAAGGACCAATTTAAAATTTATTTTTCTCACCCATCTGAAATGATAGTAGGGTCATCAAGTAGTTTTAAAATTGTTAATTTGATTGTTGATGTGAAGAAAATTCCTTTGCTTGACAAAGTTAATTTACATATGTAGACAGGGAAATTGATTGTTACTGATCAAACCAAGTCTAGTGCAGCTGCTCAAAAGGCAGAACATATGCTAGGAAAAGTGATAAAGCAGTTGAAATTAGAAAAGGCTAACTCTAGGACTTTGTCAACTCAGAACGAAGAGCTGAAGGAGATACTTATAAATATTTGAGTGAATCCTAATAATAAGTAGTTGTATAGAAGTTGTTACAGAGTGTCGATTCAGAGATAAGTGTGCTAAATAAGAAATTAAAGTTACCTACTCGAGAACACTCAATGACAGCAGAGGTAGCAGAGGTTGAGAATGAGAAAGAGAATCTTTTATAGTAGTTGTTACAGAAGGAGGAGGATTTTTCTAAGTTAAAGGAGTATGTCCTTAACTTTCAAACTAAAATTGATTCTCATTCTGGCACTATAGTCATGCCATCCAGAATTGATGATCCAACAACAAGATTATCCCAGTTGAATACAGAGTTGAAGATTGCAGAAAATGATCTCAAGAAGGCTCAGAGTGACTTGGAGACAATGACAAAGATAATGCAACCTCAAGCTGGAGAATTCAATAAGTACAAATCAGATTGCCAGATAACCAATAATGAAATCAAGAGTCTAAAGGAAAAACTGAAAGGAAATATAACTCTGATTCAAGGAAAATACATTGTATGGAATGAAATATTGAAGCTATGAAAAAAACTTGGGATTCCTTGACAACAGTGTCAGAGGAAAAGAACATTATCAAAGATTTAGAGGAAACGGTTATGGAAGATAAACAGAAGACTCTTAACAGAGCCTTATGGGGGAAGAAATTTGTTGATTTCATCAATTCTAAGACAGATCAAGAGTTGGAGGACAATGAAATTAAATATAGGACTTTGTGTGTTCTAGATATTAATAAGTTGATTGTAAATAATGCTTGGAGGAATTCAACAGTCAAGAAGTTGGTAGAGATTAAACAAGTTGTAAACAGATTTGACAAAATGGACAGAGTAGGATTGCCTTCGTGCTGGGATATCAAAGGCGGTCTTTTATCAATGGATTCCTATGAGCCACTATTAGTGCTAGCGAAGAGTAAAATTGATAATACCCATGAGAAGACCGCAATCCTGAAAGGAGATACAATTGTTAATTTCTTGTAGAGGCATTTTCAATTACTTTGGATGGTAAAGACTTTGTTCACAGAACAACCTACTTTGAGTAGGATCACTGCCTTCAGGCTAGAATATCATAATCTGATCAATTAGCCCAAAAACAACATCAATATATGGAAGAAATGTAGAGCATGGATGACTGATTCATCGGGTGACACCTTAGCCTCTCAGAAAGACATGTCAGTAAATCCGGAGAATACAGTGGCAACCAATCAAATTCAAATTCAACAAATCGATTGAGTTTTTAGTTTTAATTATATTTTGTTAAAAGATCCACATTGTAATGAAGTTTTAAATTTCCATGTAATAGGTATTTTATGAATTTTTAGGTAGTTCGAATAGTTACAAGTAGTTTCAGCAGTTACAACTACTTTTTATTGTATTTAAAGAAATGAAAAAGAAAGAGGAGGGTTCTGAATTTTGGACCTCTGGATTACTTCAAATTTTGTACTGAATTTTCTGAAAATTAATGGAATAAGATCAAGTTTCTTGCACCTGTTGATGTTGACGCGTCTTTCCAGTTTCATCATATGTCTATTATTCTGTGAATGAGTGAAGTAATGTAGTCGCAGGCTCTTCTTACATTTGTAAGTAAGAGTTAAACGTCCTTAATGTGCACTCCTTCACTCCAACTATTATGTCTACATAAAGTTCCTTCTGAGATTTAAAGTGATATATTATGTTATTGAGCATATCATTTTGAGTTTCCTTTCCAGTTTCTTCCTTTCATTTCAATTAATATCAGTAGATAATGGCATTGTGAAATATTTCATTATATCATATTATTGAGGGTTATAAATAATTAATTTCCAAAGGTGTTAAACAAAGACCATCTGATAACCTAATTTTGTGACATACATTTATAAATGTCTTGATCACGGATTCCTTACCATATCCAAGGATTTTTTCTTGAGATGCAACATTTTTTGGTACCGTTGTCGGGGAGCAAAGCAGCAAAGTTCATTTCCCTGGGTTTTCTTTCTATTTCCTCCGGTTGTTCAGTGAGGAGAAAATATTCAGCTATGTTCATTCTTTTTCAGAATTATGGCTTTCAAAAGTCCTCGCATGATGTCAGACAATTCGCAACAGTAATTCGCTACTTTGTAAAACCCAGAAAAATTGGTTTCTAAAAAGGATCAGAAACCGAAAACCCTTCAAAACCTGATCCTACATTGTCTGCTCCTGGAAACAATTCTCATAACTCCTTATTTGAAGATATTTCCAAGGAACTCTCTTTCTTGGAACAAGATTCTCCTTCCACACCCACTCATTTTCAAGAACTAAAGTTAGAAGAACATTCTTTCAAGTCTGTTTCTTTTACCTTTACACAATATCAACAAAATATAGTTGTTGGTTCTTCTGCCATCGTTCATAAACCTACTCCCATATCAATATTCTCACTTTCATAGAAATTTCATCAACCTCAACTACCTAAGGAACAGTTAACCAAGGGATCAATATGGTAGCACCATCTTTCTTAATGAATAGATATGCACCTTTAAATATTCCACAACCAATGAATGCCATTCCTCAAGAATACCTCAAATTACTTCCTCATTTCACTGGAGAAGATGAAGTAACTGTAGAACAAAATTTACCTTTGTTGTTCACCTTTGTAGAGAATTTAAATGTTGAACATTTGGATATTGTGATGAGACTATTTGTGTAGTCTCTAAATGGAGAGGCTAGAAAATGGTTCAAAGGTTTACCAAATGGTTTGATAAATAACTGGAATGAGTTGGAAACTCAATTTACTCAGAGATGGGGAGAAAAGAGAGATCATGGTTACTCATTGACAGAGTTTAATGCAATTAAAATAAAGCCTAATGAAATTTTTTTTGAGTTTGTAAAGATATTTAACAAATTGTGCAATAGTTTACCTATAGAGATGAAGCCCCCCCATTGGAGAAAAGGTAGTTTTTGTTGGGGATTTTGAAGCTCAATTTAGTTTTACATTGAGAGAAAGAATAGCCCCTACTCTTTAAAAAATACAGACTGATGCATTGGAGATTGAAGCTAATATGACTGCAGTTGGAAAAATTAAAGAGAAGTAGCCAGTTCAAAATAAGGGAAAAGAAAAAGAAGAATCACCACAGGATCAAAGAATCGATGATATGACGAAGGTGATCAAAAATTTTTCAAACAAGCTAGTGAAGATGGAGTTATAATTTAAGAACTCCCAAAGACCTGCACAACAAAACAAAGGAGGATCCAATCCTCAATTCAGAAAACAACCCTTGCAAATTTTGTAGAGGGAGAGAAGAGATCAAGACCAAGTTCAAGCACCACTATACATTGAAGCAGCACTTGTACAGTCAGTAGAGGATGATAAAAAAGAAGCCAAAGGTCAAATATCTACTGTATACATAAGAGAATATGAATAAGAGGAAGAATGTGAGGGAGATTATGCTAAAGAGGAGGTGTCTTTTGATCAGGATGAGATGGATGATTATTGTAGGCAATTTACCAATTTTATGGAAGCTGAATTGCATAAGAAGTATGATTTGATATCTATAAAAATATCAAGAGTATAGGATGATGAAGGTAAACAACAGGATTTTGTTCCTTCTCTAATGGCAACTCCACCAGAAAAGAACTAAGTAACACAAGCAGATAAATGAAAATAACCTGTGAATCCAGTGAACAAAACAAAAGTGCAACAGGTTGAATCTTCCCAAAGAAAGTCTGTTGATACTAATATTTTGGAGAAGGTAGTTCCTGTACCTGAATAGGTTTTAAATCCTAGAAGAAATGAAGAATAACCTGAGAATAATGTCAAGAATATTCAAGATTTCATTTTATCAAAATAATTGGAGAAGATCAAGATTCAATTAGCTAAGACAGTAGGTTACAAAAAATAAATTGTTGAATTCATTAATCTCTCACAGATTGAAGACATAGGTGATACTGTAAATTTTCAAGAAGAAAAACCAGTATTCATTTTTGGTCCTCACGTTGAAGAAGTAGATTCTTCTGTCCCTATGTTTTACATTTCATTTCTTCTTCACGATTTTCTCCTCCACAATTTCATGCTGGATTCAAGTGCTTCTCACAATGTTATGCCATTGTCTATCATGGAAGAGTTAAATTTACAGATTACTAAAACATACAGGGACATGTACTCATTTGATTCTAAGAGGGTGAAATGTGTTGGGCTAATCAAAGACATGGTAGTATCTCTAGCTCAGATTCCAGCAAAGATTATTATGATGGATGTAGTGGTTTTTGATATGCCAGCCAGATTTGGAATGTTGTTGCCAAGATATTGGGGAGAAATGTTGGGAGGTGTTTTAAAACTAGACTTAACTTATGCTATCATTCCTATTTTCAATGGGGAGGAAAGGAGATTGTATAGAGAATCAAGATTTGTAAAAGCTACCATAAATAAAGATGCAGGTAATTCCCCCATTTACAGTCAGGAAAAAGAAGAATTTTCTTGTTTTTTGCTGCATGAAGATGCATAATTTGTTGAAGACACAGAGAAACAACTCTCTTCAACAATTGTACATAATCAGTTGTATTCAAAAAATGTTTGGAAATGCTATTTTGATGGTGCCTACTCAAAGGATGGTGCGGGAGCTCGATTCTTATTGATATCTACATAAGGTAATATTATGCATTTTTATTTTAAGTTATAATTTGATTCAACAAATAATGTGGTTGAATACGAGGCTTTGATCCTTAGTCTACAAACTTCCAAACAAATGGGAATTCAATGTATGTTTGTTTTTGGGGATTCTGTTTTAATTATAAGGCAGATTAAAAATCAATGTCAGATCAAGCCTCCAAGGTTGAGATCATATAGGAACGAAGTTTGGGATTTGGTTAAGAAATATTTTGAAGCTTTAAATATACAGTTTATTCCAAGGGAAGAGAACAAGTTTTAAGATTCATTAGCAGTAGCAGCTAGCACTTTCAAGCCACCTATAAATCCAATATTGAGGTATGAGATTGATATCAGACAAAGGCCTTCCATTCCTGACAATGTGAAGCATTGGTAGGTGTTTGAAGATGATGAGAAGATAAATAAATTCTTGACCATGGCTAAAAGTTTTGAAGATGTTGAGATAGATCAAGAAGAAGAACAGACAGAGGAGAAAGAAGAAATAAGAAATTTGAAGCAGTCAATAGGTGAATAGAAAATTATCCAATTAAAAGATAATGTACTTCCTAAGGGATTGCCTCCCTTTGAAAGATTATTTGATTCCAATGATGTTGCTGTCAATTCAAAGAAAATACATCAAGAAGGAGAAATGGAAGACTGTAATTTGGGAACCTAGCAGGAGTCAAATATGGTGAGATTATCCAAAGGTGTTCCAAAATATTATAAGGAGAAGTACATTGATCTATTCAAGAAGTATATAGATGTGTTTTCTTGACATATGAAGACTTGAAAACATATGAAAAAAGTATAATTTAGTGCAAAACCCCATTGAAGGAAGGAATTAAACCTCACAGACAGAAACTCAGACAGATCAATCCTTTGTTGCTAGCTCCAATTGAGAAAGAAGTGAAGAAGTTGCTATAGGAAAAAATTATAGTCCCTTTCATATATTTAGATTGGGTTTCTAATCTAGTTCCTGTAAGGAAGAAAAATGGAGAGATAAGGTTGTGTGTAGACTTCAGAAATTTGAATAAAGCATCTATAAAAGATAATTATCCATTGCCGAAAATGGATTATGTCTTACAAAAGATGACAGGGGCTTACAGGTTGTCTATGATTGACGGATTCTCTTTGTATAATCAAGTAGCAGTGGAAAAAGAAGATCAGAAGAGGACTACTTTCACAATGCCCTGGGGCACCTTCATGTATGCAAGGATGCCATTTGGCCTCATGAATGCAGGTGCAACATTTCAGAGGGCCATGGACATAGCATTCATAGGTGACAAGTTTGTAGTTATATATCTGGATGATGTAACCATTTTCTCAGAGTCAGATGATGAACACTTGGAGCAATTACAAAAGAATTTTCAAAAGTGCAGGAACTTTGGTCTATCATTAAATCTCAAGAAGTATTTATTTGCCTTAGAAGAAGGTAAATTATTGGGTCACATAGTTTCAAAGCAAGGAGTAAATATTGATCCAACAACGGTGGAAGCCATTCAGACGATTCTTTTACCCAGAAGCAAGAAAGATATTCAGAGATTCTTGGGAAAGATAAAATTTCTAAGGGGATTTGCTCCCAATTATGTTGAGATTGTGAGAATCATAACAGATATGTTGAAGAAAAATGCAGAAGTGAAATGGGATAAGGAAGCAAGAGAAGCAATTTCTAGAATAAAGGAAGCACTACAGGAAGCTCCAATTCTAATTAGCCCAAACTATCAAAAATCCTTTCAGGTATTCTCATTTGCATCCCCTACTACTATTGTTGTTCTATTATAGCAGAAAAAAGAAGATAGTAAGGATTAGCTAGTAGCATTTTGCATTAAAGTTCTCAGAGATGCTGAGCTTAAATACAATATTCTGGAAAAACAAGTATATGCTTTGGTAAAAGAATTGAAAGCCTTCAAGACTTATATATTACAGTCCCAAATAACATCTTATGTCCCTAATTCTTTTGTAAAAGATGTGATGGTTGAAAGTGATGTTGAAGGAAAAAGGGGAAAATGGATAGCAAAAATCCAAGAATATGATTTGGACATCAAACCCACCAAGTTGGTCAAGGGACAAGGTTTAGCGAAATTGTTGACCGAAACAAATTTTCAAGCCCTGGGAATTAATCTGTTGGAAAAAATGGATGGAGTTGTTAATGAAGAAGGTCAGAGCAAGTCCAAGACAGGTAGTCAATACAAATTTTTGCACTCTGATTGGTATAAAGATATTGTGCATTACCTGTGTTTCTTTTCTTGTCCAACTTCACTAAATAGAATAAAATACAGAGCTCTCAAGCTCAAGTCTCAGCCATACATTATAGTGGAAGCAAAGGTATACTGGAAAGATCTTGCTGGTATTTTGTTGTTGTGTTTGACCGAAGCAAAATCTATTGAAGTCACCAAAAAATATCATAAAAGTCTGTGTGGAGGTCATTATAGCTGGAAGGTCACTGACCATAAGATTCTCAAGTCAAGCTTCTATTGGCCAACCCTATTTGAAAATGTTTATAGATTGGTCGGAAGTTGTCAAAAGTGCCATTTTTTTGCTGAAAAGAAAAAACTTGCTCCATTACCTCTCATCCCAGTGTTCATTGAAGAACCTTTCAGGCAATGGGGATTGGATTTTATTGGAGAGATAAATCCACCATCAAGTGGACAGTTCAAGTGGATTCTAATTGCCACTAATTACTTTACAAAATGGGTTGAGGTAATACCCACCAAGAAGGCAAATGACCAAGTAGTGACGAAGCTTCTTGAGGAAAATATTTTCAGTAGATTCGAATGTCCAATAAAAATTGTGACTAATAATTCTCAGGTATTCAACTCTGCTCGTTTCATTAATTTTTGTCAAACATATAATGTTATTTTATCACATTCCATAGTGTATCATCCCCAAGGGAATCGATTAGCAGAGTCTTCAAATAATACATTGGTTAGAATCTTGAAGAAGACAATCACTGAGAATCAGAAGGATTGGGACATGAAGTTTAATTTTTCTCTCTGGGTAGTTCAAGTTACTACCAAAAGATCTACTGGTAAGTCTCCCTATGAACTGTTTTATGGAACTTGAGCACTATTTCCTACTTAGCTGGCCAAAACAGTGATTTCTTTCCTTAAAGAAGCTCAGGAAGAACCTAATTCTATGGTGAGAAGATTTAACAAAGTAATTGAGTCAAGTGAAAACAAAAACAAAGTCAGGGATAACATGATTACTTATCAAGAAAAGATGAAGTCTATATTTGACAGAAAATCAAAAGAAGTTATTTTTCAAGCAGGAGATCTGGTACTGAGGTGGGACACCAGATGATAAGAAAAGGGTAAGCATGTTAAATTTGACCCTCTCTGGTATGGTCCATATAGAATCTCTAAGACAAGGTCAAATAACACATTCATTTTGGAAGACATAGATGGAGAGTCAGTATAGCTGCCTATGAATGGGCAGTACCTAAAGCATTATTTCCAGCATTAAGAGTTCAGTGGTTCACCATTGTACATACCAATATTCTTCACTTTTCATATATCACCAAGAATTATTTGATTCCAAGCCCAAAGTGAAGGCACTAATCTGCAGTTCTTAGTGTTTCGTGGAAAAAAACACTATCCCCAAGTGGAGCAAGATGTTGTGGCTCATTTGCATTTTCCTTTATTTTATTTTCAAAAATACAAAAAAAAAATCATATATGGTAAAATAAAAATCCTTGATATGTTTGAAAGTCATTTTATATTCGTATATTGACCAATTAATATGTTTTCAGAGCATGTGAAGGTGGGACTGAGAGTTCCAACCAATACCCGTGTAAGTTGGCAGGTGATATTAAGGCCAATTTCATTTAATATAGATCATTGGGAACCTGCAGGTACAAAAAAACCATAGGTTATTAGGGGAGGTGCCTTCATAATTGACCCCACTGACTATTAGCATATCAAGAATCAACGGTTTTCATTCACTACGGGGGCAAGACCTCGATGAATAAATGCTCCGTACCCCCAAGCGCCCCTGTAGTGACGTATGCATCCAGTTGGTGACAACTCATCTGTCATGTCATATGTACCGTTACTTGTCCGTTCGAACATTAATTCATCGTTAATGTTTGAACTTCATGCCATATATTTAAAGATTCAATTCTTTCTTTCTCCTATCAGTCTCTCATTCTCAGTCATCCATGAAATCATCCTAGTCATTCTATTTGCTTGTCTCTGCATACCATTGTCTTCCACCTTGCATTATTACATGGCTAATAAAACTTCCTTCTTCGGCTCTTCTAGTCATATCCCTATCATGGATACTGAGCAAGATATTAGGGATACCGTCTGCACCATTGAGCATTTTTCCATCTACTATAAAATTCTCTTGAATGAGAAAAAATCCCCCATATATTGAACCATGGAAAATTCTGGCATTCTCTCTGCATGAATCCCCAAAACATATATTTTTCCTGAATTTGTGCATTGGTTGGTGTCCGCGTTGTATCCCGGTAAATGTTTTGTGATGAATTTCTTAGGAGAAAATGTCCTTTAGGTTTCTGCCCAGTTAATTTGACAAGCCATGTGTTATCCATAGTCTGAGTCTTATGTCCAGTTCACTGATGAATCATTAGTAGCATTCTATGATAATATTTTTGGACCAGAGTTTACCTAGGTCATCTCCTTTTTGAAGCTAGATACGAAGAAATTTGCAACAGATGATAAAGAATTCCCATTAGAGATTTTTGATGCGAAGTCAGGTTAGTGCTACAATCTCTGTCAAAGATACTTGGAAAAGAAGATGTCGCTCAAATTGACAGGTAAGGTTTGGGATTGTTGGCCATGATGATGAAGTGTAAAGTAGTGTTGGATATTCCCTCTTATTGGAAAGAGGTTGTTAATACTCAACTCATGAGCTT
Organism: Pinus albicaulis; assembly: GCA_034641835.2. NCBI lineage: Eukaryota > Viridiplantae > Streptophyta > Pinopsida > Pinales > Pinaceae > Pinus > Pinus albicaulis. The sequence goes on along the minus strand of CM076576.1, from coordinate 812,454,900 downwards.
GTCCCTCACCAGGTCCTTCAAGTTCCCCTCACTAATCACTTATCTTTTTTTGTATCAAAATGTAGAATAATTTTTACATTTGGAACTAAACATAAGGGATGCAAATAAGAAAAAACAATCAGTAATTTTCTGGACTGATGTAGTACGAAATGAACCAGATGAGGGAGAGGTATTTGATTTTGCTACTTATTTTATGCCATTTTCTTATAAGATTTTGAATGGGGTTCCTCCTCCATGTTCCTTACCAAAATCTCAGGAGTGTTTGTAGTTAAGAAATAATTTTAAATTTGTGGATTGGTTTGTATATGAAGGTCATTCAGAAATTAAATTATAAGGAGCTGGAGCATAACCTTATAGATTGCAAACTTTTGTCCCTATGAGGTTGTTTGCATTGTAATTTATTAGACAAAGTCTGAACATAGATCAAGTTCATTTTTTTCCAATGAAGAAGGGTCATTTATTTAAGCTACCTATTTCTGTGGGTCCATTTATAGTAAATATGAGACAAGCATTTAATGAAGCTAACAGGATGTTAGGAGGTATGCACTTGTTGCTAGGTGAGAAATGGGTCTATAATCCTCACAAGCTGATTTCTAATAGAAGGATTGAAAATGGCTATTCTGCTTTCATTCATGAGAGTAAGCCTGAAATTGAACAGTTGGATAATAAATTTTTTGCAGATTCTATTAGTTCCAGCATACAGACTCCCATCATTTCTAAGAAATTGAGCAAAAGAAGTAAAGAGACAGTTGTTGATTCTAAAGATGAGGAATAGAGAGTTGAGAAGAGGGCAAGACTATCTAAATAAATACCAAGCACTCAACTTGGCTTCCTCCTTCAATTAGGAGATGATCAAAATGTACCAGCTTCACCTACAAGACATGAAGATGTTCAGGATCAAGTCCCTTTGATCAAGTAGGTTTTTTCTCAAATTGCAAAGAGGAATCAAAATATTAAGGCTGGTATGTAAGTGCAAGATAAACATCAGATTACTCCCGACCAAAATAGATTATTGAATACCATGGACCTAGAAAAGGACCAGTTTAAAATTTCTTTTTATCACCCATCTGAAATGACAGTAGGTTCATCAAGTAGTTTTAATATTGTTAATTTGACTGTTGATGTGAAGAAAATTCCTTTACTTGACAAAGTTAATTTACATATGTAGATAGGGAAATTGATTGTTAATGATCTAACCAAGTCCAGTACAGCTGCTCAAAAGGTAGAATAGATGCTAGGAAAAGTGATCAAGCAGTTGAAATTGTAAAATGCTAACTCTAAGTCTCTGTCAACTCAGAACGCAGAGCTGAAGAAGATAATTATAAAGATTGGAGTGAATCCTAATGATAAGTTAGTTGTATAGAAGATGTTACAGAGTGTTGAGTCAAAGATAAATGTGCTAAAGAAGAAATTAAAGTTGCCTACTAGAGAACACTCAATGAAAACAGAGGTAGAGGAGGTTGAGAATGAGAATGAGAATCTTTTACAGCAATTGTGACAGAAGGAGGAGGGTATTTCTAAGTTAAAGGAGTTTGTCCTTAACTTGAAAACTCAAATTGATTCTCATTCTTGCACTATAATCATGCCATATGGAACTGATGATCTGACAATAAGATTATCCTAGTTGAATACAAAGTTGAAGATGGCAGAAAATGATCTCAAGAAGGCTCAGAGTGACTTGGAGACAGTGACAAAATAATGCAGGCCCAAGAAGGAGAACTCAATAAGTACAAATCAGATTTCCAGACAGCCAATAATGAAATCAAGGATCTATTGTAAAAACTGAAAGGAAATATAAATCTGATTCAATAAAAAGACATTGTATGGAATGAAATCATTGAAGCTATGAAAACAACTTGGGAGTCCCTGACAATAGTGTCAGAGGAAAAGAACATTATCAGAGATTTAGAGGAAATGGTTATGGCAGATAAGTAGAAGAATCTTAACAGAGCCTTATGGGTGAAGAAATTCATTGATTTCATCAATTCTAAGACATATCAAGAGTTGGAGGACAATAAAATTAAAGATAGGACTTTGTGTGTTCTAGAGATTAATAAGTTGATTGTAAAGAATGCTTGTAGGAAGTCAGCAAAGAAGAAGTTGGCAGAGATTAAACAAGATGTAAACATATTCGACAAAAAGGCTAGAGTAGGATTGCCTTCGTGCTGGGATCTCAAAGGAGGTTGTTTATAATGGGATTCCTATGAGCCATTGTTAGTGCTAGCGAAGATTAAAATTGATAATACCCATGAGAAGACCGCAATCCTAAAAGGAGCTACAATTGTTAATTTCTTACAGAGGCATTTTTAATTACTTTGGATGGTAAAGACTTTGTTCACAGAATGACCTACTTTCAGTAGGATCACTTCCTTCAGGCTAGAATATCATAAGTTGATCAATTCTCTCAAAACCAGCATCGAGATATGGAAGAAATGCATAGTGTGGATGAATGATTCACTGCGTGACACCTCAGCCTCTCAGAAAGACACGTCATCAAATCCAGAGAATATAGTGGAAACCAATCAAATTCAAATTCAACAAATATATTGAGTCTTTAGTTTTAATTATCTTTTGTTAGAAGATCCACATTGTAATGAAGTTTTAAATTGCCATGTAATAGGTATTTTATGCAGTTTTAGGTAGTTCGAGAAGTTACAAGTAGTTTCAGAAGTTACAACTGCTTTGTATTGTATTTAAACAAATGAAAAAGAAAGAGGAGGGTTCCAAGTTTTGGACCTCTGGATTACTGTAAATTTTGTACTAAATTTACTAAAAATCAATGAAATAAGATCAAGTTTGTTGCACCTGTTGATGTTGATGCGTCTTTCTAGTTTCATCGTATGTCTATTATTCTATGAATGAGGTGAAGTAATGTAGTTTCGAGGCTCTTTTTACAGTTGTAAGTAAGAGTTAAACCTCCTTAATGTGCACTCCTTCACTCCAACTATTCTGTCTACATAAAATTCCTTCTGAGATTTAAAGTGATAGATTATGTTATTCGGCATATCATTTTGAGTTTCCTTCCCAGTTTTTCCCTTTCATTTCAAGTAATATAAACAGATAATGGCATTGTGAAATCTTTCATTATGTAAAATTATTGAGGGTTATAAATAATTAATTTCCAAAGGTGTTAAACAAATACCATCTGATAACCTAATTTTGTGACATACATTTATAAATGTCTTGAGCATGGATTCCTTACCACAACCAAGGGATTGTTTCTTGAGATACAACACATGGTTTGCCTTAAATTTTATGGGAGAAATTACATGTACATGGTCCAAAAAACACTAGAAAATTCCTTAAATTTTATGGGAGAAATGACATGTACATGGTTTCCAAAGACACTAGCATTTTCCTTAGAAATATATTAAATGAACATTTACTTCAAATTCTTTAAAGTTTATGGGAGAAATGACATGTACATGTTTTGCCTTAAATTTTATGGGAGAAATGACATGTACATGGTTTTCCTTAAATTTTATGGGAGAAATGACATGTACCTGTTTCCCAAAACACTAGCATTTTCCTTAAATTTTATGGGAGAAATGACATGTACATGGTTTCCAAAAACACTAGTATTTTCCTTAAAATTTATGGGAGAAATGACATGTACATGGTTTCCAAAAGCACTAGTGAATGCCTTAAATTTTATGGGAGAAATGACATGTACATGGGACGATGTACATGGTTTCCAAAAACATTAGCGAATTCCTTAAAGTTTATGGGAGAAATGACACATGTACATGGTTAAGTTTATGGGAGAAATGGCATGTACATGGTTTCCAAAAACACTATAAAATGCCTTAAATTTTATGGGAGAAATGACATGTACATGGTTTATGGGAGAAATGACATGTACATAGTTAATTTTATGGGATAAATGACATGTACATGGTTTCCAAAAACACTAGCAAATGCATTAAAGATTATGGTAGAAATGACATGTCCTTGCATTTAGCTGTAAGTTTTATAAAGGTGATAGACATGTGATTTTGAAAGAATCATTGCATTTAGCTATAAGTTTTGTAAAGGTGATAGACATGTGATTTTGAAAGCATCCTTGTTTCTAAACGAGTAAAAACACATCCTAGCCATTATGGTTGGTTGGTTAGGTGATAGTGGACCCCTATGAGGTGATAGACACATTTAGCTGAAAGTTTTATAAAGTTGATAGACAAGTGATTTTGAAAGCATCCTTGTTGTTAAAAAGGTCAAGGGCTAAATGAGTAACAACACATCCTAGCCATTACGGTTAGTTAGGTGATAGTGGACCCCTATGAGGTGACAGACACATTTAGCTAAATGTTTTGTAAAGGTGATAGACATGTGATTTTGAAAGAATCATTGTTGTTAAAAAGGATAGGTGCTAAATGAGTAAAAACACATTCTAGACATTTTGCTTGGTTAGGTGATAGTGGACAACACATATCCAGTTGATGTTGTTAAAAAAGACAGGGGCTAAATGAGTAACAACACATCCTAGCCATTATGTTTGGTTAGGTGATAGCGGAACCCTATGAGTTGATAGACACATTTAGCTAGAAATTTTTTATAAAGATGATAGACATGTGATTTTCAAAGCATCCTTGTTGTTAAAAAGGACAGGGGCTAAACAAGTAACAACACATCTTAGCCATTATAATTGGTTAGGTGATAGTGGACAACACATATCTAGGTGATGTTTTTGAAAAGGACAAGTTCTAAATGAGTAACAACATATCCTAGCCATTATGGTTGGTTAGGTGATAGTGGACCCCTATGAGGTGATAGACACATTTAGCTAGAAACGTTTTATAAAGGTGATAGACATGTTATTTTGAAATCATCATTGCTATTAAAAATGATAGGGGCTAAATGAGTAACAACACATCCTAGCCATTATGCTTGGTTAGGTGATAGTGGACAACACATAGGTGATGCTATTAAAAAGGACAAGGGCTAAATGAGTAATAACACATCCTAGCCATTATGTTTGATTAGGTGATAGTGGAAAACACATAGGTTATAGGTGATAGTAACAACACATCCTAGCATAGAGTTACTATAATTCGGAAAACATATGCTAGAATGTAGGTATTAAATAAAGTTTACTAAAGAAAATTTTGGTTTTTACATTCTCCTTTAATCAATTTTTTTTCATATTCTAACAAATTAATATACCAACATACAACTTTACTATAATTCAGAAAAAAAAAATGTTAGAATGTTGATATTAAATAAAGCTTAACAAATTAATATACCAGCATAGAGTTACTATAATTTTGAAAGCAGATGCTAGAATTTTGATATTAAATAAATTTTAACAAATTAATATACTAGCATAGAGTTACTATAATTCAAAAACCAGATGTTAGAACATTGATATTAAATAAATTTTACTTGGATAAATTTGGTTTTCATATTCTCCTTTAATAAAACTTTTTTCATGCTCTAACAAATTAATATACTAGCATAGAGTTACTATAATTCAGAAAATAGATGCTAGAATGTTGATATTAAATAAAGTTTACTTAGATATTAAGGAAGAAAGAAGAAATATTTTCTTCTGGAATGGCGTAGTAGTGGGTACAATGGGATATTATTTTTTAGCAAAATTCTAATGTTGTTGGTTTTATACTAGTAGCCTCTAGCTTTAATTTGAGGAAAGGCCGAAATCTTAATTTGATAACGGGCCCAAAGCTTCAAATAGGTAATATACATAGAGACATGCAGTTACTATAATTCGTAAAACGGATGTCAAAATGATTTATATTGAATATTGAGAGATAAAGCAACAATATCTTCTCATGGAATGATCTAATAGTTGATACAGTGCGATATTATCCTATAATGGTTGATATAGTGTGATTTTATCCTCTAATGGTTGATACAGTGTGTTGTTATCCTCTATTGGTTGATACAGTGTGATGTTATACTCTAATGGTTGATAGAGTGCGATGTTATCCTTTACCAAACTTCAAATGTTCTTGGTAGGATACCAAACTTCAAATGTTTTTGGTATTATACTAGCTGTGTCTAGATTTAATTTGAAAAATTCAGAATGATGCTTGGGCTCATAAATGCCCCTTTGGATTAATTGGGCTACTGTTGGACATAATCCTTTAATATTTTTGTCCAGTCTATAAATAAAATTGTAAATAATTAGGAGAATACAAAGATGAAATGGCTCTTGGATAATGAAACGAAGAGTAACTTAATTGTATAAATCTGATTCACCATTAATAGAAAGAACATCTAATGGAGTTATGCATTTTGGCCTGACAAAATCAAATTCCACAAGAAGACAAAATATAATTTATCAAAGAAGCTATAAATATAGTATCTAGAGACTTGGTGCATGAAACAATAAATCTAAATAAATTGAATATATAGTTTAAAAAACTAGAAAATCAATTGAAAACTGAAAGAACTACATATAGTACTCATAAAATATTAATTGGTGATGTAAAGTATAAATTAATTGTTAAATGTCTCAAAATTCAAAGGATAAAACTATAATTTCATCTCTTCTTAAATAAAATTATAAAGAAGTCAAAATGCTTAGATAAAAAATCAAGTTTCCTATCAGAGAGAAATGTTAAATTGGACAATTCATTCATAAATTCAATGAAGAGATAGAATTTTCTTTGTTAGCAAGCTTAGCCTCTAAATCAATAATTGATTTAGAAATAATCAAAGAAAGATTATATGTAGAGAATATTAATAATTTTAGATTATAATTAGTAATAATTCAAAAATAATTTAAATTTGTTGAAATAAATGTCAAATGGAAGACCTCATAGATGGTAAAGCTAGAAGCACAAACTCAAAAAAGAAATGCACTAATAGAAAATTAACATTCAAGCTTGGATTTGAAAGATAAAATCATAGCAAAAGCTAATCATAAATTAAGCTCGAAGAGATTAAGAAGAAAATTGATCAGAAAACCTTTGCAAAGAAATATTTGGCTGGAGTTGAACACTGCATTTGGAACGAATTATGGTGGCTACACAAAAAATAAATTGCCACTTCAATGTGTGTTAGGACCAATATGTACCGAATATAGTAGAAACCATTTAAAGAAAACTCCAAAAACGATGCATGTATGAGCTTATATTGTTCAATAGTAGGGAACTGTCCTTTTTTCCACACTAATACGTTCTCAAGGTAATTGTAGCAATATATTATAAAGTTGCAGAAATTTAGGGAGCATATTAATGTATTCTATTTGGTATTCCATTGACCAGTCATTTCAGCCCATGAAGGGTTCCAACCATGCATGATTTCCACTTAATTAATAAGGTTGCACATGATACATCATTTAAATTAATTTTCTGTTATGTGCATTCTTACATTTTTATTGGTATTGGTTCTAGAGCTATACTTTTCCATCGATGGTCCTCCCTACAGAAAGGAAATGATCCCAACAAATAGATTTTGTTTCTTTAAAAATAATTGATTTTCCATTTTCATTTTAAACTATTTTTTTCATCTTTGTGGCAAGATTTTATATTATTAGCAAAATTAATTACATGCAGTAGAGAGCCTAAAGAGTGATTCAAGCTACTGACATAATCTTTTCAACCACAAGGTAGGGAATTTTTCATTTTGTTCATGGTTGCATATAGAAACTGAAAAGACCACGAGATATTGGATACCACTCGACAAACATCAACACTGAGCGGTAACATTAATGGATTGCAGCTTATCTTTCTCACAATTACATTTCTCATAGTTCACACAAAGGGAGAATTTAGCAGGAAGGCCAAACCCTTTCTGCGATGAGACTGTTCTTGGTGTGATGTAGGTTGTGAAGTCTATAATCTTGGGACTGGAGGAGGTACATATGTCCTTGAAATGGTGGCTGCATTTGAAAATGCCTCAAGGAAGGCGAGTAGAAGGAAATTATTAAGCAGAATTATCTTTCATATACTAAATTTCCTGTAGAAATGTTATTGCCTAAAACATTTGTATTTATGTTATCTTATTTTGGGTAACTATATATTTTCTTTTACCACATGTATTATGATGATAAAAATGGATATGCATTTGGAGATATATCATTTTTGGACTTCCCTTACAGTTTTATTTTGAGGTTGGCTTCCACGAAAGCCACAGAGTGCAACTATGCTTAATTTTATTGTAGTTGTGCTTTGTCATAGTTGTTGAATTGTGGAAGCTGTGTAGCTTCCTTATGTTACTAACGTAGTAATTTGTGTGATTGATTGATAGAGCCTTTTTTCATAAACTAGCATCAACATGTTAGTAATTTGGACCTTTTTGAACTACATAAAAAATTACAAATAGAAACATTCTTTGAGGTTGTTCTCAGTTCTGGGGTAAACTAGCTTGCATATGCTGGTGAAAGTCTCTATGACTGAAAAATTTGGGTAATTTTTGGTTGCTGATGCAGCTAAATACCTATGTCTTAAAGCTTGATACTATTCTTCGGCCTTGGAAAAACAAAATTTGGGTAATTTCTGGTTGCTAAGCAATTAGTTCAATTTCTTTTGAACACAGAGAATTTAGAATTTAGCACAGAGAGGGAGAATTTAGCAGGCAAGCCAAGCATACCTGCAACTGAGAAAGAAGATGAAAAATATGTGGACGAACAAGTTGAACAAGAATTTTGTTGCTACAAGGAGATGCAGAGCAGAGCATATGCTAAAACCTGCAAACACTGTGTTGTCGCTCCTAGAGACAGCCTAGAGTTGTGATAGACCAGTGCCTAGGACATCTTAGCATAGCAAGGAGCGTATAATATAATGTATGAAGTTGTCAGCTTCAGCTCACATGCTATCTCCTGTAAACAAGGAAATATGATTTAAGTGGTATCAAGACCTTCAGAAAGTATCACAGGGAAAAGAATACTGCATAAGCAAGATGCAAGATCTCAATATAAAATCATTAGACAGTTAAGAGACAGTTTACTACAAAGCAGGCCAGTTCAAGTAATATGTCACAGATATCAATTACCAGAAGGTGTATGTAATGAAAGAAATGTTGAGGAGATATTAGCTAACATTGAGCTGATACCCAGATATACAATACCATCATGCATGGGATTACCAATCTAAGAATCCATACATGACAATAGCATTTTAAAAGCACCCTCCCAAAGAAGCTAATATAACATAAATATGGTTTAGATGAATAATGGAACAAAATATCATGCATGAGCCATATTTAAAGCTCTTGACTGATCCAAGCATGGGCATCAACTAGGATGACTCCATACCAAAAATCAGTGAGCCACTCGCATTCCAAAACATGATACAGGAAACATGGATGAAATGAAATGATATATTAAAATAACACATAAGAGAAAGTTATAGACTGTGAAATACCAAAGACCAGAATCCTTTTTAACAGATATAACTCCTCCTCACTGAGACCCTATGGGCTCCGAGCCTTCTTACAAGAGCTTTACAAAATTTATACAAAAAGCCTTTCACTGCATAATTTTCTGATAAAATCTGGAATCCTCAATAATCTATTTTTCGGGGGTTTTATAGAGAAGGAGAAAACTTAATAAATGAAGTAGGTGATAAACATTTAATTGTATCATAAAAATAAAATGGTGGAGACATGCACGCCCATATTGCTTGATGAATTTGTGTTGCTGTACATTTTCTGTAGCCTGCTTTCTGAAATAAATACACTGGGTGGAAAACCCTTCAGGAACACGGTATAAAGGTAAAACCATATGAACCTTCTGTTCTTTCCTAAAAGAAAAATCCTGCTGAAATGAGACCTGGAGGATATTTTTTCCTGTGCATGGTAACCTCTGTCTTTTAACCTTGAATTAAGGCCTGAAACCTTCAATGCTGATCGTTGAATCCCTTAATCATCCACTGATATTTCTCTACTGCTCCATTAATATCTTCATCCGTGGAAACGGCGCCTTGAATGTCCCTACAGGGTTTGACAGATTTTACCCCTATTTCATTAATGGAAGTCTTATCGATTTTCCTTCTAGGGACCTTCTTCATAAATTTTTCCTCTGCAAAATGGTCCTTTAACGTGTTCTCAGCTTTTGTAATGGATGCTGCAAATTATGATAATTCTTCGTCGCTGTAAAGCTGCAAAACACACAAGGTTGTGAAGAAAACAAATGCATGGGGGACAACGATGCAATGGAGGCGACTGTGTAGTGACACGACATGATGAAATGGCAGAAGCATGCAGGGTGGTGACGAAGAAAGTGCAGTGGAACAATGGTAGGTGAACTAGCAAGAGTTTTAAACGAAAAATAATGAAATTTGACTTATGACTGACATATGTAATGAGCGGAAGAGAAATGCGACGAACACGTGGGATAATGATGTGGAGGAAGACCGGGTCAACAGTGGGGCATGCAAATGATCTATACCGTCCGATCCCAAGACAAGATCGATGGCTGAAAGAGTGTCAGGGGCGATGGACAGTGGGCCAGGGGTGCATTTTCCGTGGATTAAAACCTGTGCAACTTAGATGCACGACGACCGTTAGATGAAGATCTCCAGATCCGACGGCTCACAGCGATATCGCTGCGCATATTTTACCGAACAATAGCATGCAATGAACGGCGGTTTTGGAGCCGTACGTAGGGACACACGGCAGGCAGTATATGGAATCGCTGGCCAAACGAGAAATACTGCCCGCCTCCAAAAGGTGGTGCGATGAATACCGAGTAGTTTTGAATAGTGTTTTTGGGTGCGGGGAACACAACGACGGGAGGACTGCGGTACGTTGATCTATGGTTTGATCGGACGGCTCAGAATGCGCCCGATATACTTTGATAAGTGCCTAGTGCTTTCACGTCTGGTTTCAGCACTGGGTTATGTGGAGGAAACGACTGAGGGGCTAGGGCCGAAAGGGGCTAGGGCCGAAAGGGGCTAAGCCTTGAATATTTTCAAATGTGGATTTTCGGCCCTCTTATGCAATTTTGAGGCGGGAAAAGGGCAACGATAGGCAGAAAAAGGATTACTTAGGCTATCAAAAGAATTTTGAAGGGTTAAAATGTAATGGCCTGCCAAAAATTCAATAGGGGTTTGACATGATCAACATCGCCTCCACCTGGGGACGACACGTTCCTCCCTGAACGTGTCGAGAACTTCGCAGAGCATCAGATACTCTTCTGTGCGGGCTTTGTTCTTCAGCAACCTTAATTTTCACTTTATGATTCATAATAACACCCACATTATTCAAACAAAAACAAAAAGGAAACTATCATACAATATAATACATCAGGCTTCCTTTGCCTGAATCAGAATTGAAAGTAGGGCTTGAGGAATTGACCATTTACAGGGGCATCCAGCAAGTCGCCCTATAAATCCTCCAACCTGAAAGTATTATTGCCCCTCTGCTCCACAATTTTGAAAGGACCAAACCTGAGGGGGTCGAATTTACCATGTTTACCTTTTTCAGCTCTTCGAATATCCCATCTGAGCACCAAATCACCAATCTGCAGCTTCCTGTCCTTAGTATGCTGATAAAAGAGGTGTTTCATCTTCTCCTGGTACTCTATCATCCTTTGATTCACTTGATTGCGTGTTTCTTCCAATTCCACTAGCTATTTTATTCTCCTTATCATATCATCAGGCTCTTCCTGAGTTTCTTGCATGAATCGGGCTACTGGTAGGGCTAACTGAATAGGAAATATTGCTACCCTCCCATATACTAGTTCATATGGGGATTTCCCAGTTTCTCTCTTGCTGGTAATTATATTGGTCCACAGAGAAAATTTCAGCTGGGAATCCCAATTCTTTTGATTTTCATTTATAGCCTTCTTTAGCGTCCTTACCAGGGTTTTGTTGGAAGACTCTACCAAGCCATTTCCCTGTGGATAATAGGCTGTAGAGTGACTTAGTGTAATATTATATTGCTGACATAAGCTCACAAATTTTTTAGACTTGAAAGCCTGTGCATTATCAGTTACTATTCTGGCGGGACAACCAAACCTGGATATGATGTTTTCTTCCATGAATTTTATTATCACGGTGTCTGTAGCATTCCTTGTGGGTATGGCTTCCACCCATTTAGTGAAATAATCCGTGGCAGTTAATATCCATTTATGCTGACCACTTGATGGAGGATGTATTTCACCTATAAAATCAATTCCCCATTGTCTGAATGGTTCATCCACGTGCACAGGAGTCAAAGGCAGAGCTGCTAACTTTTGTCTTTCAGCAAAATTTTGGCACTTTTCACAAGCTCTGACCCAGGAAAAAACATCTCCAAATAGTTTGGGCCAATAGAAGCCAGCCTTCAAGATTTTATGAGCTGTGGCCCTCCAACTGTAATGCCCCCCACAGATTCCTTCATGGAATTCAACTATTATATTCCCTACCTCATCCTCTGTGAGACAGAGGAGTAAGATGCCTGAGGGATCTCGCCAGTATAGCCGGCCATTAGCGACCATATACTTTTATGATTTTAATCTTAGTGTTCTGTACTTAGATTTATTACAACTTGGTGGACAGCTGAGTGTGAGGAGATATTCCACCATTTCTTTGTACCATGGACTGGTGAGGTACTTTACATGTATTTCTGGAGTAGCTACCCCAATTCCATGTCACTCTTCTTTCTCTTCAGATTCCCCATTTCTTCAGATTCCCCAGGGCCTGATAGTTTGATTCAGATAATATTTTGGCAAGCCCTTGTCCTTTGATTAGTTTGGTAGGACGGATATCCAGATCATATTCCTGTATTTTGGTAATCCACCTCCCCCTTTTTCCTTCATTGTCCCCTTGGATAAGAATATCTTTTATAGCAGCTGCAGGCACAAATGCAGTGATGTGGGACTGCAAGATATATATACGGAATGCTTTGAGGGATTTTACTAGGGCGTATGCTTGCTTTTCCAATATGTTATATTTCAGTTCAGCATCATGAAGCACCTGGATGAAAAAGGCAATAGGCTGCTCGTACCCTTCTTCATTTTTCTGCAATAAAACTCCTGCTACTGTATGAGGTGATGCAAAAGAAAATATCATAAAAGGCTTAGAATAATCTGGCTCAGCTAGCACAGGAGCTTCTGCAAGAGAATTTTTTATTCTGGTAAATGCCTCTCGTGATTCCTGTGACCACTTTACCTCATTGTTCTTCTTGAGCATGTCTGTTATATGCCTAACTATCTCAGCATAGTTAGGAATAAACCTTCTTAGGAAATTAATGCGCCCAAGAAATACCTGCACCTCTTTCTTATTTCTGGGGAAAGAAATACCATTTATAGCCTCTACCCTCTTAGGGTCTATTTTCACCCCATCTCTAGTCACAATGTGTCCCAAAAGTTTTCCCTCTTCTAATGCAAAAAAATACTTTTGAGGATTTAGAGAGAGACCATACCTTCTGCATTTCTCAAAGGTTCTACGTAGATGCTCAATGTGTTCAGTATCATTCTTTGAAAATACAGTGATATCATCGAGGTAGACCACTAAGAATTTATCCTGCTCCCCAAAAAAAGCGATGTCCATGGCCCTCTGAAAAGTGGCCCCTGCATTAATCAATCCAAAAGGCATCCTGGCATACATAAATGTACCCCATGGTGTGGTGAAAGTGGTCTTCTTTTGATCTTCTAGAAATAGAGCCACCTGGTTATAACCAGAGAATCCATCCATCATTGAAATCCTAGAAGCTCCAACCACCTTCTGTAGGATATGATCCATTTTAGGTAGTGGATAATTATCCTTTAAGGATGCTCTATTTAAATTTCTAAAATCCACACATAGCCTTATTTCTCCATTATTCTTTCGCACAGGGACAAGGTTTGCCACCCATTTAGAGTACCTCAATGGTACAATTATTTTAGCTTTTAACAACTTCTTAATTTCCTTCTCAATAGAAGGAAGCAACAGGGGATTGATTTTTCTGAGCTTCTGCTTATGGGGCTTTGCAGCTGCCTTCAGTGGGATTTTGTACTGCATAATATTGATATCAAAATTTCTCAAGTCCTGATAGGACCATGCAAACACATATTTGTAAGACTGAAATAATTTCTGATATAGCTTTTTATATTCTCCAGGGATTTTCTTAGACAATTTTACAAATTTTGGGTCAGCCTCAGTACCAAGATTCAGGTCTTCTACCTGATTCTCCTCTACCACTTTGCTTGGCTGCAATGGGACATCATTCTTGTCAAATAATCTCTCTAGAGGCACTAGCCCTCTAGGTATAATGTTTCCCTTTAACTGCAACACCTTATTACCTGCCACTTTCTCCTCCCAATTTCTTTCTGAAGTATCTTCAGGCTCAACTTCTTCTCCATCGGCATCAATCTCCATATTGGAGAACTCTCCCACTGTTTCTAGGAATCTCTTCATCTATTCTTCATCTTCAAATACCTTCCAGTGTTTGATGTTATCTGGGATTGAAGGCCGATAACGCACCTCAACTTCATACCTTAAAAGAGGGTTCTGAGGTGGTCGGAATGTACTAGCAGCTACAGCAAGGGAATCAGCCATCCTATTCTGTTCTCGGGGCATGAACTGGATATTGAATGCCAAGAAGAAATTTTCTATCATGTCCCAAACTTCATTCCTATAAGCCCTTAGCCTGGGATGTTTGGTCTGACACTGATTCCTGACTTGTCTGACCACTAGTTTTGAATCTCCCAGAACTTTTAAGCTTTGTATGTTCAAATTCTTGGCTGTCTGTAATCCTAACAGCAGTGCTTCATATTCAGCCACATTATTAGTGGCTTCATATTCTAGCTTGAAGTACAATGTAACCCATCTTCTTGTAGGAGAAATCAATAATATTCCAGCTCCATTACCTTCCTTTGAATTTTCTCTATCAAAATGGAGTGTCCAGATTCCTGCTTCATGGATCTCTAAGTGTTGCTCAGTCTTGGTCTGACAGAAGGATGTCTCATGAGCATAATCTTGATCTTCTTCCAGCATCAAGCATGAAAAATCTCCTTCCTTACTGTAGACTGGTGAATTTATAGAGTTGTCAGCCTTAGTCACCATCTTGACAAATCTAGTCTCCCTGTACAACCTCCTCTCTTAGCCACCAAAAACTGGGATAGTGGCATATGTTAAATCCATCTTGATTGACCCACCAATTTTTGTTCCCCAGGACCTTGACAGCAACATTCCAAAATGAGCTGGGATGTCAGCCACCACGATGTCCATTACTACACTTTTTGCTTGGATTTGGGCCAAATTGACCAACAAATCCTTGATCATCCCCAAGCATTTAACTCTTTTGGAATCAAATGAATAGAGGTCTTTGTATGGACGGGTGATTTGTAATCCTAGTTGTTCCATGACTGACAGAGGCATAATATTGTGGGAAGCTCCAGAATCTAGCAAACAGTTATGTAATAGCAGGTCATGAATCACTAGAGACACATAGAAGGGAGGAGTAGAAGGATCTATCTCCTCAACGTGTGGGTCAAACACAACCATGGGTCTTTCTTCTTGGAGGTTGAGACTATTGAGGATAAGTGCTGCTTCTGGAGGGAGCATGAAAGAGGTGACTTGAGATTGATATGCTGGTTGTTTCAAAAGTTCAGTCAAGGGGACTAGGATTTTGACCTTTTCAAGTTCCTTTTGCAGACTGAAAGCAGGAGGGGACTTTTCTATCACAACCTCTCTCGAATCTTTATTTTCAGCTGGGGAATTTACTTCTTTGGACACAGACTTGACATTAGGGGGAATGACTTCTTTTGAAGAGGAAGGAATTTGATCACTAGACTGCAAAGGTTTGTTTAGAGGTGCCTTACCTTTGTCTGTGGCTTTCTGCATTGTTGACTCCTCCTGAGCAGGTGCTTCCTTCTAGGGTAGCTCTTCTTCTTGCTCTTGGGTACAAGTCCTCTTCCTAGAAGATCTGAGATCATATCTTCTATTGAAATGTGCTTGCATGAATTCATCAAATTGTTTACAATAATGATCAATTTCTTCTTCTTCTGTGTCTCTGGTTTTTTCTTCTTCTTACAATGAGCACTCGGCTACATCATTTCCTTGCAAAGGGTATTATTCTTCATCAATATTTGAAAAGGCAAGATTTGCGTCCTCCAGTCCATAAGCAGCGACTTCAGCATAATCATCTACTAGACCTTCCAGGTACAATGGGTGTGGTACTTGATCCTATTGATCCTTTGTTTCCCCTGGCAATATTTGCAAGGGTGGTTTCCTATACTAAGGATTGTATCCTCTGTTTTGAGCATTGTGGAAGTTTTTGGGAGCTGAATTTTTGGCCTCTAACTCAAGATTGACCAGTTTACCAGAAAGGTTCTTAATCATTTTGCTCATTTCTTCAATTTTGTCATCAGCTGAGTCTCTGTCTTGGTAGGAGGTAGATACCTCCTCTCTGCCCCTTCTTCTGGTATCTGGTTCAGTTTTTCCCTTTGATTTGCCAATGGAGGCAAAATTTACCTCAATTTCTAGTGCATCTGACTGAGCATCATCCAGAGTAGCATGCTTTCTTTCTCTGAGAGAAAAACCAAATTCTGAATCAAAGGCTGCTACAAAAACAACTTTAGCAGCAGTTTGATGAGGTTTCATATCAGCAGGGAGACTCAGATACAATTTATTAAATCTCTTGATAAATTTGGATACCCCTTCATTATGTCTTTTCTTGAGTGTATTAAACTCAGTAAGACTTTGTCCATGGTCTTTCTTTTCTCCCCATTTCCTGAGAAAAGTGTCTTCCATATTATCCATAGTGGTAATTGAACGACCTGCCAATGTCTTAAACCATTTTCGAGCTTCACCATCAAGAGATTGTATAAAGAGACTTAAGACCACATATAAATGTTCAACATTAAAGTTCTCTGTAAAGGAGAAAAAAGTCTCAAGATGTTTTTGAGCGTCAATCTCGTTTTCCCCATTGAATCTGGGCAAGATCTTCAGATAATCCTGGGGCATATCATTCAACACTTGGGGTAATGCTAGGGGAGCATATTTATTCATCAAGAAGGCCGAAACATTGGCCATTGGAGGAGGTGGAGGTAGTGCAATAGTTTGATGAGTAAGAGGAGGAGGAGGAGGTGGAAGTGGAGTATGAATAATAATAGGAATATACTCAACTGCAGCTTGAGGTGTTGAGGGGAATAATGGTCTGTTCACAACAGATGCTTCAGTGACTTCCTTGACGTCTTCGACCTCAGGAGTAGGATGAAGACTGTCTTTAAATTGGACACCTCCTCGGGGTGAACTATCTGAATAGTAATAATCAGTATCTCCCATAGTGGAGTCGGGATCTGGCACTTGAGCTTATTGAGAAGAAGAGGATGGAAAGTCTTCAACAGATAATTCAAGGATTTCAGAGCAAACTGATTTTCTTTCCTTCCAATTCTTTCTATGTATGATATTTTCAGGGTCAGACGCTAAAGGTGTCTATGGCTTAGACGTATCTGACCTCAGGTGTGGCTTTCAAGGAGCCAGGACTGCAAATAGATTTATCAAATAAACAAATGTGGAGTCACCAAGGTGAGGGATCTACAACTCTCGACTCTCCATACTCACCTACTTAGAGAATGAATAAATTTTTTTCGAGGCCCAGGGATTCTAAAATTTCTCAACTTCGTTCCCCAGCAACGACACCAGAAAGATGTTGTCGCTCCTAGAGACAGCCTAGAGTTGTGATAGACCAGTGCCTAGGACATCTTAGCATAGCAAGGAGCATATAATATAATGTATGAAGTTGTCAGCTTCAGCTCACATGCTATCTCCTGTAAACAGGGAAATATGATTTAAGTGGTGCGAAGACCTTCAGAAAGTATCACAGGGAAAAGAATACTGCATAAGCAAGATGAAAAATCTCAATATAAAAGCATCAAACAGTTAAGAGACAGTTTACTGTAAAGCGGGCCAGTTCAAGTAATATGTCACAGATATCAATTACCAGAAGGTGTATGTAATGAAAGAAATGTTGAGGAGATATTAGCTAACATTGAGCTAATACCCAGATATACAATACCATCATGCACGGGCTTACCAATCTAAGAATCCATACATGACAATATCATTTTAAAAGAACCCTCCCAAAGAATCTAATATAGTAGAAATATGGTTTAGATGAATAATGGAACAAAATATCATGCATGAGCCATATTTAAAGCGCTTGACGGATCCAAGCATGGGCATCAACTAGGATGAATCCATACCAAAAAATAGTGAGCCACTCGCATTCCAAAACATGATACAAGAAACATGGATGAAATGAAATGATATATTAAAATAACACATAAGAGAAAGTTACAGACTGTGAAATACCAAAGACCAGAATCCTCTTTAACAGATAGAACTCCTCCTCACTGAGACCCTATGGGCTCTGAGCCTTCTTACAAGAGCTTTACAAAATGTATACAAAAAGCCTTTCACTGCATAATTTTCTGATAAAATCTGGAACCCTCAATAATCTGTTTTTCAGGGGTTTTATAGAGAAGGAGAAAACTTAATAAATGAAGTAGGTGATAAACATTTAATTGTATCATAAAAATAAAATGGCGGAGACGTGCACGCCCATATTGCTTGATGAATTTGTGTTGCTGTACGTTTTCTATAGCGTGCTTTCTGAAATAAATACACCGGGCGAAAAACCCTTCAGGAACACGGTATAAAGGTAAAACCATATGAACCTTCTGTCCTTTCTTGAAAGAAAAATCCTGCTGAAATGAAACCTGGAGGATATTGTTTCCTGTGCCTGGTACCCTCTGTCTTTTAACCTTGAATTAAGGCCTGAAACCTTCAATGATGGTCGTTGAATCCCTTAATCATCTACTGATATTTCTCTGCTGCTCCATTAATATCTTCATTCGTGGAAACGGCGCCTTGAATGTCCCTACAGGGTTTGACAGATTTTACCCCTGTTTCATTAATGGAAGTCTTATCGATTTGCCTTCCAGGGACCTTCTTCATAAATTTTTCCTCAACAAAATTTTCCTTTGATGTGTTCTCGGATTTTGTAATGGATGCTGCAAATTATGATAATTCTTCGCTGCTGTAAACCTGCGAAACACACAAAGTTGTGAAGAAAACAAATGCATGGGGGACGGTGATGCAATGGAGGCGACTGTGTAGTGACGCGACATGATGAAATGGTGGAAGCATGTAGGGTGGTGACGAAGAAAGTGCAGTGGAACAATGGTAGGCGAACTGGCGAGAGTTTTAAACAAAAAATAATGAAATTTGACTTATGACTGACATATGTAATGGGCGGAAGAGAAATGCGACGAACACGTGGGATAATGATGTGGAGGAAGACTGGGTCAACAGTGGGGCATGCAAATGATCTAGACCGTCCGATCCCAAGACGAGATCGACGGCTGAAAGAGTGTCGGGGGCAATGGACAGTGGGCTAGGGGTGCATTTGTTGTGGATTAAAACCTATGCAGCTTAGATGCGCGACGACCGTTAGATGAAGATCTCCGGATCCAACGGCTCACAGCGATATCGCTGTGCATATTTTACCGAACAATAGTGTGCGATGAACGACAGTTTTGGAGGTTTACGCAGGGACACATGGCAGGCAGTGTATGGAATCGCTGGCCAAACGAGAAATACTGCCTACCTCCAAAAGGTGGTGCGATGAATACCGGGTAGTTTTGAATAGTGGTTTTGGGTGCAGGGACCACAATGGCGGGAGGACTGCGGTACGTTGATCTATGGTTTGATCGGATGGCTCAAAACGCGCCCGATATACTTTGATAAGCACCTAGTGCTTTCGCATCTGGTTTCAACACTAGGTTACGTGGAGGAAACGACTGAGGGGCTAGGGCCGAAAGGAAATAAGCCTTGAATATTTTCGAATGTGGATTTTGGGCCCTCTTATGCAATTTTGAGGCGGGAAAAGGGCAATGATAGGCAGCAAAAGGATTACTTCCGCTATCAAAATAATTTTGAAGGGTTAAAATGGAATGGCCTGCCAAAAATTTAATAGGGGTTTTACATGATCAACACACTGCAAAAAAGCAGAGATTAAAAGAAGAGATTAGAAATTATGCAAAGACAAACATAAAAACACATAAACACACCGTCACACAAGGAGAAAAACGCACCTTTGAGCGGTCCACAACCGAAAAAAAATCCTCTTGCTGCTCTCCATTGGTCACTGCCAACAAACAAACAAACACATCGCCACACAAAGTGAAACAATCACCTCCCAGCGGTTCACAAGCGCAACACAGTACTCCTGGAGCTCTCCAATGGTCACGGCCAACAAGGAGATAATGAGTCGAAAAATTCTTGTGGCTTGCGAGTCTCTATATTTTTAAAACGAAGTTTGGCCAAACTTTTAATGCCAATTTTGTGCCTCCGGCCAAAATTCTGCTTATCGTTGTCGTCAATGTAAACGGTGGAATAAGTTTGACTAACGACAGAAAAAGTTCGATCGAATTAATTTCACAAGTTCGGCTAAAATTGTGGGAGATTGAAATTTTCGGGCGCGTTTCTCACGAATGTGTAACCTAATTTTGCATTTTTACCCATACATATATACTTATAAACATTAACATAAAACATTCATGATTCCTAACGACCCTATCAGACGACGAAATACATACATGCATGTACATACACACACACACACACACACACACACACACACACATATATATAACCTAGATTTCACCTTTATGGTTAGATCCTTACAACTTTATGGATAAATTTAGTTAAAATTATGATGTTCTTTAGATTTTAGAATTCTAATCCTTTGCTAACCAATTCCTCACATATAAAGAGGTACTTTTACTAGTTCTTGCTGTAAACTGGATTATAGTGTGTAGAGTAGGTAATCTATTTTACTTCAATACTAAATTTTCATATTTGTTTGCACTTTATTTTATAGTAGTTAGTTTCATTGATTAATTTTTTATTTCGATAAAGCATTCATATATACTTTAAATCTTTCCTTCCATTCTTTAGGGCAAGTCCTAGTATAGGGGAAAGAAGGTAAAAGCTCTAATTGGTTTCTAAAATAAATAAATAACATGTTTCTAGCTCATTGGTAACTCTAGCAAGAGAAATATATTACACAATGTAATATTATACCCAAAACGAAGGTTAAAACCTAGGGTCAAAACATCTATATGAGTGCTTTATAGTTATTATGAAAACTAACACAACCACATTAATAAATGTGGTTGATATACATTGATCAGCGTATATCAACCACATTAGCATTAGTAAACCTAACACATTAGTAAGTGTGGTTTGATCATGTATAATTAATTTGGTTGATATGTCTATCAGTGTATATCAACCACATTTACAACTATGGTTGTGCTAGTATATAATTTTATTTTGAAAAAAAAGAATAATACATACATACATACATACATACATACATACATACATACATACATACATACATACATACATATATATATATATATATATATATATATATATATATATATATTTTATTGTATTGTATTGTCAGTGTATCTGTGAGAAAACAACCGCTAAAACCTTGAAACCAAAATTTTATCAGCTATATGAAATAAACAAGAAATAAGGAATGAATAAGAGCCATACAAAAATATAAACCATAACTATATATTATAGAATCAAGTTCAAATGGTTGATTCCCTTGGTTCATGTGCTGCAACCTATCTGGATACTATAGTGGCTGACACTGTCCATCTCTGAACACCTTATTTGTAGTTGCAAGATGGTTAAGGCTTTAATAAAAATTACCCATTTTAAAATTTATGTAATCCTCACAAAACACTGAAAACCTTTTCAAGATATTTTTAAAGTTGGGGCACCTTAATTAAATATGTGAGGTATCAAAAAACAGGTATAAATAAAGAGAATTATGCTAGATTCATTACTTATCAATGGGTTCCAGGTGATTACCATCTTATAACAACTCACCTTCCTAGTAGTCGTGAAATTCCTATTCTAATTTTTTTCCCCAACCTCGTGGTAGATGATGGGATAAAATTTTTGTCTACGGAGCTAATAAGGTGCTCAAAATTATGCTAAAAATAAAAGGTGTTGGATCGGGTTGGAACCTAAACGTTTGTGTAGATCTCATTGTTCTGAATTCACTGCAACTCATTTCGAGGAAATCTGACACCATATGCTCCCAGAAACGCATTCTCTCCACTTTTTTAAACATGCAAATTTAAAAAAAAAAAAATATGTGCAGACAACCCAAACAATAGTACGTACAGATGAATGAGCATGCCTAAATGGCAGGTTGATTTGTCAATGGTGTGTTCTCCTTCAACGAATCAGGGAGTGCCAAGTGGCACAATATGATAGTTTCAATTTGGTGAGTTTTGATTGGTTTAATTTTGGGCCAACCACAAGTGACACATGGCCCAACTAGGGGCTGCCACATGGCATCACATGGGGCCGAAAATTTCTGGAAGGGGTCGAATGGAGCTCTAGGTAGTCAAATTGTGGACCTCAATGCAACAAGCACCAAGTTTTACGGCTACACCACACCTCATGACTTAACCTATATATTACACGACTCGTTATATGTTTTAACCACATTTCTATGGGGAAGGGGGTCAGGGTCTAGCCCTAGCCCTGGTCACCGCCACCGGTGGGGCATCGGGTGGGAGGCTAGCCCCGAGCCCTGCATTATAGGTTAACGGTTAGGTTATGGGGTGGCCACATGCCGACGAGTAGCGAAACCATAGGCGTCCATTTATTAAAAAAACATTTTTCCGCCATATGTCAAAGAGGCCATTTTAAAGAGGCGAAAATTTCACCTGGAAAATAGGGAAATTTTCACCCAGTTAGTGCGAAAAAAGGGTGAAATTGTAGGATGATGTTGGCCTTGGAGAAAATTGTAGAGTGTTTATTGGAAAAATTGGGGAGATCATAACTTATCTAGTTTTGGGCCAAATTTGATAGGCTAGACAGACATTTTTGGGAATTTTTGAGCCAATGGAACATGTTTCATAGTTGTTTAAGCATTATAAACACATGTATTCACACTTTTGAGCATAATATAAGAGGTCCAAGCCATTGGAAGTTGGATCAAGGAGACGTAGCCCAAACAGGGTGAACTCCTTCATCATATTATGTTGTGTGACTGTTTATGGTGATGTTTATGTATGATAAATGTCTTTTTTCAGTGTTTTATTTATGTTAGTTTTCTCATGAAATTCACATAAAAACACATAAAAAAATCATGTTAAACTTGCAATTAACCTCATCATCCTCAAGAATTTTATTTAAAATCCGAATTGGATCTTAGCACATAAAAACCAATATTCCCATTCAAATCAAGCTGGTATTAGAGCACTAGGTTTACTTGTGCAAAGAGGATTTAATTTGTTTTGCAAGTATTTAAATTCTTACAAGGTTGAAGCTCAAGAGAGTAGAAGGCCAACTTGTGGGTGCAGGTTCTCTAGTTGGAGCCAGGAGGAGGAGGGAAAAATTGCCACTATTTCCACCACGAGATTCACCTCCAGTTGTAGTATAAGCTTCAGTAAACATGTCTGATGAAGGAGGAATTTATAACATGTCATAGGATGAGAAGGATTTTAGTAAGGTTTTCTTTGAGATGATAGAGATGGTGGAGTTCCTTTATGAAGATAGGAGCACAAGGTTGCAAGGTGAGAGCTCTAGTCCTCCAGGACGAGGAGATAATGGAAATGGTGATAAGCCACCATCTACCCCACCATCATCCTCACCACTATATTCACCTTCATCTTCATCCTCTTCCACTACTACAAACCTTACACATACTCATCAACCTACCTCAAAAATAATTGGTAAACAACCCTTTTTAAAACTTGATATTAAATTTGAGTTGCCTATGTATAATGGTGAAGTGAAGGCAGAGAAGTTGGAAAATTGGGTTCGTCGGTTGGAGGTCTATTGTAGAATTCGAAACCTTAAAGAGGATGATACAGAGATACAACTAGCTTCCCTGAGATTGGAGGGTGCAACACTAGTATGGTGGGAAGCCAAGACACAAGATGAGATAAAAAAAAATTGTAAGATATCATTCTCTTGATCTAATTTTATTGTTGTAATTAAAAAACAATTTTATCCTATAGCATATATGAAAAAAGTTATTATGAATTGGCAGAACTTCAGATAACTTAAGGGTCTAAGTGTGCAAGATTACACCCAAGAATTTAGAAAAAGAGCTCTTATGTTAGGTGTTGATTTCCATTCCCAAAATACATTGTTGAAGTATATAGGAGGTTTACATAGCTACCTAAGGCACACTATCCTTATGTTCAATCCCACTAGCTTAGATGAGGTTTCTGTGCAAGCCAATCCCGTTGAGGCAAGAGGGAAAAATATTACAGAAGAGGGTAAAAAGAAGCCATTTAAGGGTGGAGAGAAAGGAAACGGTTTCAAAAGAAAGGGAAAGAAAAATGCATCCATTAAAAATGAAGGAGATAAAATGACATGTAAACATTGTTCCAAAGAGGGTCATGATGAAGACCATCGTTGGAAGTTTCATCTAGAGATGAGGCCCAAGAAATTCAACCACAAACGAAAACAAAAAACAGCTACAACCACTCAATAGGATTTGAGATTTGACTCAGGTGATGAAACTAAAATTACAGTCATGGATATGAAGGGAAAAGAATCCATTGCTAGAACTATTGCATCAAATTTTCATACTAGTATTCCAAATGAAGAAATAAGAATTGAATTATTTCATGTGAGGGTTATATCAAAACATACAAAAATCAACACACTATTTGATAGTGGGTCTCAAGAAAAATTGATATCTGAATACATAGTCAAGAAACTTAATCTTGAAACCATTCCTCATCACAAACCATATCCATTGGGTTGGATATGCAAGAACACAAATTTTTAGGTTACAAGAAAGTGTATTCTTCGGTTTGCAATCATAGAAAATTTCATTGACAAAGTTGAATTAATGTTGTACCGCATAATATTTCAGGAATTTTTTTGGGTAGTCCTTACCTCTATGATAGAAAAGCTATATTCTATCACCATGAAAGAAATTACCACTTGTTAAAAAATGGTGTGGAGTATATTGTAAGATCTCATCGCAAGAATCTAAATCTTTCAATAGTTAATATAGAGAAAATGAAAAGACTAGTGAATTCAAGAAATAATTTTTTGCCTCTTATGATTAAACCAAAGAATGATGTTGATTATGACGAATTCCAAGATTGTGATCCAAAGTTGAAATATGAATTGATTGAAGTGGTTAATCAAAATAGTGAGATGTTTCAAAATTCAAATGGGTTACCTCCCAAGATAGGAATCCATCATAAGATACAGTTGCAACAAGATTGTCCTCTTCCTAACATTGGCATGTATAGGATGTCGGTGATGGAGAGTGCTGAACTAAAAAAGAAAATCCAAGATTTGTTGGACAAAAGGATCATCTGACCAAGTACTTCGCCATGCAGGTCACCTATTTTGTTGGTGGAAAAGAAAGATGGAACATGGCACATGTGTGTAGATTTTCATGCATTGAACAAGATTATGGTAAAGAACCATTATCCACTTCCTAGATAGATGATTTACTTGATCAATTGAAAGATGAAAAGTATTTTGATAATATGGAATTAAGGAGTGGCTATCATCAAATTAGAATTGATGAAGGAGACATTTGGAAGACGACATTCAAAACAAAGCAAGGTTTGTTTGAATGGCTTGTTATGCCTTGTGGTTTATGTAATGCTCCTGCTACCTTCATGCATGTGATGAATGTTTTTTTGAGGCCATTTCTTGATGATTTTTTCATCATATACATATATGATATCTTAATTTTCAGTAAACCACTTGATGAACATGTCATGCATGTAAGAAAAATAATCGTTGTCTTAAGGAAAGAACAATTTTTTTTGAAGATGTCAAAATGTGAATTTGGAAAAACTTATTTGGTGTACTTGGGCATATTTTTGGAGGCGTTGAGTTGAGGATAGAACCCTCTAAGGTTGAGGTCATTGTGAATCGACAAATGCCCAAGACATTCACTGAGGTAAGAAGTTTTTTGGGACCAACCAAATATTGGAGGAAGTTTATTGCTAACTTCTCTTTTATCACAGCTCCTTTGCATGCATTGACTAGTGTGAAAAAGGTATTCCAGTGAGGAGGCAAACAGAAATAATCATTTGATTCTTTGTAAGAAAATATCAGTTTAGCCCAAGTACTTGCATTACCAGACTTGAGACAACCCTTTGAGATTCAAACTGATGGAAGCGACTATGCCATGGGCACAGTTCTTATGCAATGTGGTAAGCCCATTTCATGTCATTTAGAAACTTTCAATGGTTCAATGCTTAAATATCCTATTTATGACAAAGAGCTTTATGCATTGGTTCAAAGTGTGAAAAAGTGGAAACAATACTTGATGGGAAAGGAAATCATCATACACACCGACCACCAACCATTGCAATACTTGCAATCCCAAACTAAGTTGCAGCAGTCAAGGCAATTTGATGGATGGGTTTATTACAACAATTCCACTTGGTCATCGGGTATAAGAAAGGTATTTACAACAAGGTTCTTGATATGCTTTCTAGGCCTATTATTAATGCAGCTAATTTACTCGAGCATAATTCTGTTTTGCATGAATGTTATGTTGAGTAATATGCATGTGATAATGAATTTCAATATGTTTATCCAAGATTATGTCAAGGCAACCAAATATAGGAAATGGAATACCATGTACATAATAACTTTTTGTATCATTTGGGAAAGCTTTGTATTCCAGAGGGGGAGAGAGTGAATGACGTAAGGGACTCACATAATTCTCTAATTACTGGACATTTCGGTGTAAGAAAAGCAATGGCACATCTTCATAGGTATTGTTATTAGCCTCATTTTCTTGAAAGTGTGTCATGTTTAATTAAAGGTTGTTCATTATGTGCAATCAGTAAGCCTAGCAACAAGAAGTTAGGATTGTAAACACCACTTCCTATACCTTCACATCCATGGAAGAGTGTTTCTATGGATTTTGTAGGAGGTCTTAATTTTTCAAAAAGAGGTCATGATTATTTGTATGTAGTTGTGGATAGGTTTAGAAACATGTGTATATTAATGCCATGTAAAAATAAAATCACAACTGAAAAAAAAACTCACTTATTCGTTTAGCATGTTTGGGTTCATTTTGGTTTGCCCGCATCCATAGTCAGTGATCGAGATTCTCAATTTGTTGGGAATTTTTGGTCAAGTTTGTGGGACTTGATGGACACCAAGTTGAAGAAGATTAAAACCTTTAATCCACAAACATATGGTCAAACCGAGGTGGTCAATCGAATAGACATACATCTTCTTCGAGGATACTGCAGCAAGCATCCTAATTTGTGGGATGAAAACTTTCACTACATTCAACATGCTTACAACCGTGCAAAACACTCCTCTGCACAAACATCGTCATTTGAGGCATGTCTTGGATAATTGCCTATATCGCCATTGGGTTTAATTTTTGGGAAGGATGTTGCTATTGATGGCCATAGAGACATAGACACAGCCAAAAAGTTCATCGAACAAATCCAATTGATACATCAAACAGTCCAAGATCAGCATGAAAAGAGCCAAGGAAAGTACAAATCAAGGCACAAAAAGCATCGTGTAGATCACAATTTCCAAGTTGGTGACGAAGTTTGGCTTCACATTAGCAAAGAGAGGCTTCAAGGGGAAGGTAAAAAACTGAAACCAATCTGTTATGGTCCTTTCATAATTTTGGAAAATATTGGTGAAAATGCCTTCAAGTTAGATTTGCCTTCATACATGAAAACTTACTCTACTGTTAATGTTGAGAAATTGGGGTAGTATGAGCCTCCTTTGATTGAATATCAAGGAGAACAAGTTCATATTCCTTCTATTGAATAATTTTCTCCTGAATACCTTGATGAAATTCAACAAGACACCATTCTTGACAGAGAAACAAGGAAATCAAAAAAAGGGAGTGTCAACTACCTTCGTGTGGGCCTCAAAGGCATAAATCCTTCAAAGGCTAAATGAATCAAGATTGGAAAGGTGAGGAAATTGTACCCTCTTATGTTGAACAAATGAAAGTGAAATTTTGGTGTCCAAAAGCTTCTAGTGGGGAGGAGTGGTTAGGTGCTCAAAATTATCCTAAAAAATAAAATAAAAAATCAGATCTATGTGGATCTTGCACAACCACATAGATCTCATCGTTCTGAATCCGGGGCTACTCATTTCGTGGAAAACCGACACCGCATGCTCTCAGAAACGTGTTTTGTGCATTTTTTCAAACACGCAAAATTTTTAAACAAAATGTGCATAAAACCCAGTCAGCATTCCGTAAAACTGACTAGCCATGCCTACGTGGCAGGTTGGCTGGTCAATGTTGTGTTCTCCTCCAGAAAATCAGGGAGTGCTAAGTGGAAAATTATGATAGGTTCAATTTGGCAAGTTTTTATTGGTTTAATTTTGGGCCAACCACATGTTGACACATGGCCCAACCAAGGGCCAGAACATTCGAGCACGTGGGGCCGAATAATTTTGGCAAGGGTTGAGTGGAGCCCCGGGGAGTCAAACTTTCGACCTCAATGCAACACGCACTAGGGAGTTTAATTACCAACCTTGACGCAACAGGCACCAAGTTTTTACCACTACACCATACATTATGACTTAACCTATATATGTCGTGGCTTCGTTATATGTTTTAACGACCAGGTCTATGGGGGAGGGGGTCTGGGTGTAGCTCCAACCCTGGCCACCACCACCAGCGAGACCTCAGGCAGAAGGCTAGCCCTGAGCCCTGCTTATATGTTAAAAACCACATTATGGGGTGGCCACATGCTAACGGTTGGAAAAATCATTAGCAACCATTTATTAAAAAAAAAACATTTTTCCACCATAGGCCGAAGAGGGCATTTTAAACATGCAAACATTTCACTTGAAAAAGAAGGAAATTTTCACCTAGTTAGCGCAGAAAAAGGGGAAAATTCTAGGATGATGCCAACCCTAGATAAAATTGTCGAGCGATTAGTGGAGAAACTTGGGGAGAACATAACTTCTCAATTTTTTTCCCAAATTTGATGTAGAAAGAGGCTAGAAAAGATTTTTTTGGCATTCTGGAGCTGATGGAATATATTTTAGAGTTTTTTGAGCATTGTAAACACATGTATTCACACTTTTGAGCATATTAGAAGAGGGCCAAGCCATTGGAAGTTGGACCAAGGATACGTAGCCCAAGCAGGGTGAACTCCTTCATCATATTGTGTTTTGTGAGTATTTATGGTGATGTTTATGTATGATAGATGTAGGTTTTCAGTGTTTTATTTATATTGATTTTCTCATGAAATTCACATAAAAAAAAACCATGTTAAACTTGCAATTAGCCTCATCATCCTCAATCATTTTATTTAAAATCTGAATTGGATCATAACACAACAAAAATAATATTCCCATTCATATTAGGAGCCAACTCAAGTCTAAATTTTTAGAACTTCTTCACAGGGAGCCATCTTGGGTCTTGCAGAGGTTGGGCTTATTCTTCCAACTTAGGACATTTCAGGTGATTATAGATGGTGTATGTTATGGTTTCAGGTTTTGATGTAATGGAAGGTAGGCGAAAGAGAATGGAAGCACCATGATCTAAGCAGCCAACGAAGATAATGGAAGCGGTGACTCTTCCACTTATAGTTACTTATTGTCTCTTCCAGTTCCAATTATTAATTAGAAAATTATTAAATAAGAGAATAATGTAAAAGACTGTGATGGGCATGAGATCTCATCCCTCCATCTCATATATGACTAAGAATATTCCTTGGGCATGAAATTTTAACCATCCATTTTATTAAAAATATAAAATCCACAAGCCAACTTCCACATTCTGAAATGGATATGCCTATCAACGCAATTTTTTATATCTAATATAAGGTGACAACCCTTATTAGTGAGGTTTTTCAAAGTATTTCTTCCCTCCATGTTACCAATTATATGTTACCTATACTTATATAACCTTTCAGAGTCATTTTGAGACCCTAAAAAATGTTTCCTTGGGAAACTAATTTACACAATATATTGATAGTCCTCGGTGCCAAAAAATGTACTTCTCCAATCAAACTTTCCAAAGTGATATCATGCACGTCAAACAAAAATTTTATGCCAAAATTACAACCTCCGAAAGTTGGCATTCCAACTTACCCCATTGGGGCCCAAAAGCCTTTGGTGTTGCATATATTAGGGTTAGGTTTTTAGATGTTTGTGGTTTCTGTTGGGGACTTTGTTTTTGGATAGAACCGTTTTGAGTTACAGAGAGCTGGAAGACAGGTGGCGGAATGCAATCAAGGTAGACAGGGAGTTGTCACGGTTGCGGAAATCCAGAAGACAAGTGGAGCGGCATGGGCAGAGAGTAGTGTAGATGGCAGAAATGGGAGAAAAGAACAATCAGTAGAACTTCCAGTGATAAAGAAGAAGCGAAAGGAAGTGGAGTGCAGAAGTGGCAAGGAATGATAGTGTCAGTCGGTGAAAAATAAATAGGTAGGCAGTCAGTCAGTCAAGGAGTTAGTTAGTTAGTTAGTCCGGCGAGAGATTGAGGAAGAAGAGCCTAAAGAGAGCTTTGCGTGAAGTATTTTGTACTGAACTAGATTGTAATAGACTCTATTGAGCACATGTATGCTGGTTTGATATTGTTAATGAAATCGGGTTGATGTTGTGTATGATATCTCGAGTTAATTGATGTTTAATTTCTATAATGAATTTATGCTTAAATTAAATTTTAATTCAACGCTCTAAACATGTCCTAATGAATGACTGTTCCTTCTTAGAGTTAAGATATATATGTGGCTTCTAAATCCTAATAGATGTTTTATGTGTTCATATTTGTCTTCTACATGATCTAGCTTCTAATATTATTAAGTTCACGGCACGCCTTGGGTTATATGCCCTACTCCCTTGAGTAGGGTGAAAATGTCGGCGTTGTTCTAAACTACTGCAGAAACCTTGTTGGCCTCAAACCTGAACCTGGGTCTTGCTCGAAGACCTCATTTTTTGCCAACAAATGGTTCCGTTTCAAGGACCTGAAAACTTATTTAAAAATTAGGTCATGGTATCTCATATCTATGAGAAGGAACTGTGAAACTAGTGGTACAAGAACATAGATTAGCTCATATCGCAACAAGTGGAACTTCGGCAATAGAGGGAAAAGACTGTCAAAGATTAGGTCTTTTTTTTTTAATCTTCGAGTCACCTATATGAAATTTCTGGGGAAAGTTTCCCAAAGAGCTTTACAATTGGTTATGGAGACTTCAGATCAAGTCACAACCAGGAGGATCGCATAGAGTTTGTCGCAATTGGACGCACACAGATCTAGTAGCACTCCATCGATTAGATATAGATCTAACCCGAACAATAGATTTTTTGGTACAATCTACCTTGGAGGGGTGCATTGTAAATTTTACAGCCGAGTGTTACCAATATTTTACAAAAGCTGAAGACATATTTAGATCTGGGTTGTGGGGAGAAATGTTGAAAGAAATCGCATAGTGGATTAAATCTCTAATGGTGGACAATGGCTTGATGTCATTTCAAAACCCTGAAACGGAGGCCTAAAACTCCAGTACTGGGGGAAGGAGTTGAGGGAAAGATGTTACGAGTAAGGAAGAAGGGGAAATAGGGATATGGATACCGGAACCTCCAGTAGGTTGAGAGAGCGAAGAGCACATCGGAGGGCACAGATTGTTGAGAAGTGGTGGGAAAGGGCGATGAAAGCATTTGAAAAGCAAGAGAATAATCGAAAAAACAAGGAAAAGGTGCCACAGATGACAGAGGAAAGAGAAGGTCAGATGGG
Source organism: Pinus albicaulis (assembly GCA_034641835.2). Classification (NCBI taxonomy): domain Eukaryota; kingdom Viridiplantae; phylum Streptophyta; class Pinopsida; order Pinales; family Pinaceae; genus Pinus; species Pinus albicaulis. The sequence goes on along the minus strand of CM076576.1, from coordinate 812,423,253 downwards.
ATCCGAAGGAATGGGAGGGACCATTAAGGAAGTTAGGAAAGTTTATAGGAACCCAGCCCGAAGAGAAAAGGGAGAAAATTCCAATGAGGAGGACGTGTGCCCCGAGGAGGAGTTCGATGTGGAGCTGCAAGTTGCGATGGAGCAACTATTTTGAGAGAGGCGAACACCCATAATGCAAGGTAATCCTATTCCCCAAGTTTCAAGTAGCACTATTCCTGACCTTATCCTGGTACTCTATTATCAACCTGATAAGTTTTTTTTAAGATACGGGAGTTTAGCAAGTTGAGTAGTACTAAATCCACAATATATATATCTACTGGCAACAGTGCTGGTAGTACAATCTCTCAACTGGGAAGCAGAATTTTTTTTTTAGTACTACCAACACAAGGAAATATGGTGGGATCATTCACCTAATACCCAGAATTTTCTGGGAAAGGTAATGACGATGTAGAGCATCACTGGTACCTCTACGAAGCAGTTTGGAGAGCTTGACAGACACCAGATGCAGCCAAATTAATCGAGTTTCAAACCACACTGAGAGAAATAGCTTTGCGTTGGTTCATTAAATGGTCAAAAGCACACTAGAACCTAGCAATAGATGATGTGAAGAAATAATTTTTCCAAGAATTCAAATTGCCTCAAACGAATCAGCAGGGATTGTATGAACTATGGGAAATCAAATAGTGGGAAGGAGAAATAGCTTGGGACCTAATGAGAAGATTTAAATACGTGTTTAGAAAGCTAAGTTACACAACTTCATATCTAGAAGGAAATTTAAGGCCCATTTTAGCTAAGTTACACAATTTCATATCCAGAATATTTGTGGGTACACAACTTCATACATTCACTGGACACCATTCCATAGGCTTGGTACTTGACAAAAGAGAAGAAGAGAGGAATTGGTACCTGGGAAGCAGTTGCAGAAACCTTTATGCAATGTTTTTATTTCAAAGTAGATACAGAACAAGTTATAGATGCCCTTCAAGCAATTAAAAGAGTGTTTTCTTTCCAGAGCTTCAAGAAGATGAAGAGATATCTTTATCACAACAGAAAGTCAAATAATCTGTAACATGTAAAAGGATAGATCGGGAGATAGACGATGATGATTTATAGAATCTCTGACATCTATACTTTGAAGAGAAAGAGGGAGAGTGATAAATACAAGAAGAACCAACTACATAGGGACTACACCTGTTACCTTTGAAGACAAAGAAGAAAAATATTGGAAGTGTGGAAAAACCCAAGATTGCATCTATCAAAGATTATTGGGATACAGAGACAACAAAGGAAATCTTTGACCTGTTACAGGAGTACGAAGACTTGTTCCCATATTCAATGGCGGAGATAAAAGGAATCAAGGGAGATCTAGGAGAGATGTGCATAGTAGTATAACCAGATGCAAGGATAGTAAAGCACCGGCCTTACCACCTAAATCCGAGAGTAAAAGAAAAGGTTAAAGCAAAGATATAAAAAATGTTGAAGGCGGGCTTGTTATTTCCGGTTGAGGAAGCAGAATGGGTCAGCCCAATTGTAATACAAAGTTAAAAGGATAAATAAAAGATTATAGTATGCGTAGACTACATAAGTCTCAATAACGCATGAATTCATGATTTGTTCCCAACTCCATTTAGCGACAAGGTTATTTTGGAAATGTAGAGGGAAATGAAGCATACTCATTCACAGATGGCTTCTCAGGATATCATCAGGTGAGAATAGCAGAATAAGACAAAAGGAAAACTACTTTCACAACAAAATGGGGATCATTTTCCTACCATGTCATGCCTTTTGGACTAAAGAATGCACTAGCTATGTTTTCATGAATAGTGGTAGCAACATTCAGAGACTATATCCATATATTCCTAGAGGTATACATGGATGATTAGATAGTTTACAGTCTACTAAAGAACCATGCAACTATACTTAGAATAACGTTTGATAGATGCGGAGAACTTTAAATTTCTCTCAACCTTAAGAAGTGCATCTTTGCAGTACCTTTTGGAATGCTTTTGGGACATGTATTTTGTAAGCAGGATGTATGTGTGGACCCAACGAAGGTAGTGGTCATTGTGAACATGGAAGCACCAAAGACTGTAAAACAATTGAGGTCACTATTGGGACACACAGGATACTACAGGAGGTTCATCTGCAACTATGCAAAGATCATAGTTCCATTGGAAAAACTGTTTCGGAAGTCAGAACAATTTATGTGGAACGATGAATGCACTAAGGCATTAGACACATTGAAAGAAAAGCTAGCAAGTGCACCAATTTTGACCCATCTCGATTGGGATAAAAAATTTCATGTCCACATTGATGAAACCCTATCATGAGTAAGCGCCACAATTTTTTTTCTAATAACTATCGCACCCGAGAGCAGTCAATAGGGTAGAGTAGCGTAGATAGAGTCAATAACTCTCTCGCAATCGAGATGAGACATATAATTATTAAGATTTTTCAGCCCATTAGAATAGGAATCCTTAATAAGAAGGCCACACCATTGCGCAAGAGCAAACGTCATTGTTGCAATGTGGAGACCACATCGCAACCAATTGTGGTCGGGGGGGGGGGGGGTAGAGTCTACTGTGTCATATAGCCTAAGCGTGTCAAATATAATTCACTCATAATGACCCTTCATACCGTTGTAAGTCCATAGGATCAACTGAATTTGAAAAATAACTATTATAATTAGTAACCCCCATACCATAATAAATGTTCCATATTAAGCCATAGTTATTACCCATCATGTCTACCCAACTCTTCAAGCCAGCATCAGCACTGTCAGAATACACCTTACCATGGTAACTAATCACACGATTATAGCCATGGGAAAGACATCAAGAATTAATTATTTATGGGGTCATATCAACCTCATTCATGCCAGTAACATTACTTAACTCGCATGAAGGAAGAAAGCACCAGAATGCCGAAAAATTGTGAGTTAGCAGAAAAAAAAACAACTACAACAACAAGCATGATTTTAGCAGCAGAATTTCAAGGCAGTCGATTAGTAGTGGAAGCTGAAAGAAGAAAACCAGTAGCAGAAGTTCAGAGTAATATACTAGTAACAGTAATTCAAGTATACAACAGAAGAAAGAAGATGACAAAGATAGCAACCTTAGTCGTTGAGCCCGAGCTCGATGCAATAATTCAAAGGATGGAGTCGTTGATAGGCAAGTATGATAATGCCTCGCTGATAGATACAGACTTCACAGACTTGTACCAGTTCCCGACCATGAAGAGGCAAGTGTACATTGAAAATTTTGCAAGAGAGGGAGGAGGTGAAGAAGTAAGGATGAACCCATAATTCAGAGGTATTCAGAGGTCGACTATCCTACACCTCAGGAGCCTCCTAGTATTTGGGACGATGGGAGAAGCAATGCAGTGTCCAAAGTTTGTGATGAGCAGAATTTAGAATGAATCATTATGGGTTGGGAGGGAGATCCCAATTCATGCAGAGGACATTCACAGACTTACAGGATTATCAGTGGAAGGAAACGACGTCTCAACGACCTTCCAAAATGTGTCTAAAAGAGCTAAGAAGACAAGGGATTTTGATTACTACAAAAAGTATGAAACGAGAAGAGGAGGAAAGGGAGAAAAAATCGACCTCATCAACAACCCAGGGGTGAAATTTTCCTCCTATTTGGTAGTGGGGAAAACAATGAGGCACTACACTAAAGGAGAATGCACCCTAGACACAATCTTAGTCATGGAACACTGCATTCAAGGAGCACAATTGAACTAGTGCACATTCTTGATAAATGAATTGTTTGAGGCCTGTGAGGACAACTACAGGTGAGCCACATGATTCATCTATGGTTATCTCATCATGGCCTTTGCAATGTGGAAGTGAACTCACCCAGGGTTCAGGCATCTTGCAGAAATTACTCACGACCAACTGATTTCCTTAAGTTTCACGCCTTGGATAGTATCGGGAGATCTAAGTAACAAAGAATTCAATGAGGAATCATTTACATTCTGGTACAGACAGATGGTTGACGTGGTTGGTAGCAATCACTCCGAGGGGAGACACTAGAAGAAGTAGCATAGAGGATCTCAAAACTGCAACTACGACCACTACTCGACCAGCTCGACACACGGGTGAAAGGATTCAATTTGGCAATAGAAACTCTTACAAGAAAATCTACTGTATTTCCTACTTTTTCTCAGTTTAATAAATTGAATTATGCATCCCTATCCACAACCAACCCCATCGTTACTAATCTACCATCCACCATGTTCAATTCCCCTTCGCTGACCATAGTCACTCCAATCCGCAAGACCAAGGCAACCAAGCCTCTAGTACCTTCACCCAAACCAAAGAAAGCACGAACTACGGTACCTAAACAAGTAGTTGATCTCACAAGGGAAGACCAGCCCCAGCCTATGGTTACAGTCATACCAATTCAATAAGAGCCAAAGGTTTCCACCCAAAAAACCTCTGCACTACCTATATTCGATCCATTGTCAGTTCTGAAAATTTAAACATCATCGCCACTTCATACGCACAATTCGTCACTATACACCTCATTCATGTCCAAGGACCACCCCACCCACACTCTGTCCACCTCAGCAACCATTTAAGATCCAATAAAACCAGGAACCAAAACAAATGGTGATACCGAGGCAGAAGTTAGCTCGATTACGTCTAGAGTACCTAAGGTTAACCAAACCGAGGTGGGACAGGGCACCTTTCTAGAGCTATTAGTCCAAGGAGGGTCTTTCACTTGTGATACCACACCCACCCCACCATAACTAAACCATTTCCAACAAACCAATATAATATTGCAACAATTCATACCATCCACCAGTATGAACGTCCCCAAACCCCAACTACTGCAACAAAATAAACCAATGTCTCCACAGGGACTTTCAGAGAAATCAATTGCCAGTGGGAAACCACTCAGGGAAAGAAAACCAACCCAGGAGAGGTCGAGCACTGAGAACTTACAGAGTTGGGGAGCTAGCCAACTATTCAGTCTTATCTAGATGGCAGCACAACAAGAATAAGCTCTTCACAACGACCTTCAACAAATATTCGAGCAAGAGCAACAGCAAGTGATTGCATTAACTAATGAGTGCAATCAGCTCCAAGGAGAGAAGGACACCCTAGAAAATAAGTTGGAGCAAGTGACAGAGGTATTTAAAGACCTATGGCCAACCGTCGTTGCCCAGGACAACAAAGCACCAAAGGATATTTTAGCATGCTCAATGGTCGAAATATCCATTCAAGTAAAGGTGGCATGCACAAACCTTAGCAGAGAAAACCAGGAACTAAAAGAGCCGCTCGCAGCTAAGCCAGCATTTCCAGATCCTTCCACGATATATGCCGAGAAGGTAAAAGAGAGACGGAGGTAGATAAATGGTGTGGGGAAACCCTCGGGACGACAGTCAAAGAGGCCTATAGTCTGCTGGAGCAGCTACACGAATGCTCGAATTCATTGACGATGAAAGCACAAAAAATTTCAGAGCAGCTTCAGAATTTTTTTTAGAAAATCAAAGGGGTAGATCCAGTCAGAAAAACACAACTAGATAACCAATCAGATGTGCTTGAAACCAAGATTCAAGCAATTGAAGAACACTTAGCCGCAACAAAACAACTTCTCAGGGAGCTCAGGCAACCTGTAAAACAAAAGGCCGAGGCAATACAGCAAATGGCAGTCGAAGCTGAGCCAAAGATACATGAAGTGTTTAGCAAGTTGTTGCATGTGGCAGATGAGACAGAGGCTGAAAGGGTCATCACTCAAACGGAGCAGTTGCTTAAAGAATGGAAACAAGAAATAGTTGAGTTCAAGGAACTCAAGACATCAGCGTTGAGTAAGGTTCTTGGAACAGGGCGAGGCAACAGGAGAAACTAGGCTAGCCTCGGAAGCTGACAGACCACCGGAAGCTGCAACAACAGGGAAAGATTGACTCAGGATGAGTCAATAGCGTGTGGTCGGGGCCTGTTGGGGCATTTTTTTTGGGATAGAACAATTTTGATTTGTGGAGAGCTAGAAGAAAGGTGAAAGAATGCAATCAAGGTAGACAGGGAGATGTCATGGTTGTGGAAAGCCAGAAGACAAGTGGCGTGGCATGGGCAGAGAGCAGTGCAGATGGTAGAAATGGGAGACAAGAACAATCAGTAGAACTCCCAGTGATATAGAAGAGGTGGAAGGAAGAGGAGCGTAGAAGAGGCAAGGAATGACAGTGTCAGTCGGCGAGAAACAAATAGGCAGGCAGTCAGTCAGTCGAGGAGTTAGTTAGTTAGTCCGTTTGGTGAGAGGCTGAGAAAGCAGAGCCTCAGGAGACCTCTATGTGAAGTCTTTCATACTGAACTAGATTGTAATAGACTCTGTGGAGCACATGTATGCTGGTTTGATATTTTTAATGAAATAGGATTGATGTTTTGTATGATATCTCGATTTGATTGATGGTTAATTGCTATGATGAATGTATGCTTAAATTAAATTTTAATTCAGTGCTCTGAACATGTCCTGATGAATGATAGTTCCTTCTTAGAGTTAAGATATATATATATGTGGCTTCTAAATCCTCGTAGTTTTTGCCTATGTTCATATTTGTCTTCTACATGATCTAGCTTCTAACCTTATTAAGGTCACAACATGCCTCAGGTGAGACGCTCTACTCCCTTAAGCAGAGTGAAAATGCCATTGTTGTTCTAGACTACTGCGAAAACCTTGTTGGCCTCAAAAATGAACCTGGGTCTTGCCCAAAGACCTCCTTTTTCTCCAACAGTTTCTCCTTGATTCTATATGATAAAATGACATCTAAGTTTCTTTGTAATATATTTTAACAAAGGGGTGCAACGATCACATCTCTTCCCAAAGATAAGTTACCACCATTCAAGATAGTTTGTTTCCATTATGCATGTATATAGTTTCAGGATTTCTAATTTATTAATAAAATTAAAGTTTCACTATATCTTTGTCTTTTGGCTATACTGTTAAACACCATGTTGAAGAACACACATGGTGTGTGAGGAAGAAGAATGCACACACAAAAGAACTTAACACACAATGAAAGATAAGCGTGAGGCTTCCTTATTTTCCATTATACAAAGATGTACATTTATAATACAATGGTGTGACTCTTGGTTTCATATTCCAAGGTCACTTGGACTCCATTGTGACTTTTTGTATTCCACACCTACCCATGTAGGATTAGGTGTTCCAACATCCCCCCTTAATCCGAAGGGGTTGTGAGTCCAAGAAAAGAGTTGTAATACAAATATGCAAAGTATACATGGAAGCACTTGGGCTAAATCAACTCTCCGAAATGTTGGAAAAAAGAGGTGGTTTTAGGATGACCACAAACACTGGAACGCAAAACTTGTTGCAGTTCGCGGAACTCTTCCAAAACTGGCAAGAAGCTGAAGGCTTCTGCTAAAGGAATTGTCCCTCATATAAAAAGGGAGACCTTCGACCTAAAAGAAGGGAGGTCTACTACCTGTGATGGTTTTAGGATTACCAACAACTCTGGAATGCTTGTAGCATTTCCTGGAACTCAGCCAATGCTGGCAAGAAGCTAAAGGCTGCTAAGCTGAAGGCTTCTGCTAGAGGAAGTGTTCCTCGCTTGTGGTGGTTTTAGGTTGTCCACCAACCAAAGATGATGGTTTTAGGTTATCCACCAACCGAAAATGATGGTTTTAGGTTATCCACCAACCGAAGGTATGCTCATGGGCATCCGTGTCTCTAGCTACATCTCTGAATCCGGAATGATGAATTGTGGCTCAGGCTCGCTTGAACTGCTGGCTACAACTCTGAATCTGGAATGAGAGATTGTGGCTCAGGCTCGCTTGATCTGTCGTCGAAGCTTGTACATGACCACCATTTTCCCCCCTGTCAGGGACAAGGTGAGATGATGGCGAAAACTCAACTGCAAGTTTGCTCAATATGCGTGAACAAGTTCTAACATGTGTCGTAAACATCTTCTTGGCTGCTGATGCCCATTGCCAAGAAGTGATCCATCCAAGATGAATCTTGGTTCTTGCAGGTGGCTTGTGTCTGAAGCATCTGTTTGAAGAATGGGTGTGTCGACCACAGTGCTTGCATGGATGAAGATCAAAACAATGATCTTTCATATGGCCAACTCGATCACAGTGTTGGCATTTCTCAATCTGTTGTGGAAGTGGAACAGGATCTGGAATAGCTGCAGGTGAACTGTCATACATGAATCCGGCACTCTGAAATATGATAGGTTTGGTGTAGTCTGGAATATAAAAGGACACATCCTTGTCATATCCAAGACCAGTTCGGTGCTTGTTGTGGACAAGCTCTTCCCAAGGTCTGATGATGGGCTTGAGAAGTGCAGACTGAGTGGCTGCATCTGCATGTACATCTGCTCTAGTACAAGGAGCTGAATGGGAATCAACTGGAACTTTGCTGACTTGCTGCTGATGGGAGTCTTTCTCAATCTTCTGAACAGAAACAGGTTCAGAATGGTGACTCTTCTGCTGAAGTTCTTCTTTCTGAAGCTGAGATTCCAACTGCAAAAACTCAATCTTCTCTTGTGCATATAACAAACAACTTTGAATGTTACATAGAGCATCCTTGCTCATTTTTATCACATCATCAACATTTGAATGAATGAGGTCATTCAACAACACTAATGCCTCATTGATTTTGGCCATTTTCAACGATTTAGGCTCAAACATTAATGAAAGGGTGTCGGCTTCAACCGAAAATGCACCCGTTTACAATATGATGCAACAAGAAATACAAATGACTCAAAGTACAAAATGTGCTCCTCAAATGATGGAGGGCAATCAACAATGACTTACATCAACAACTCAAACACTGATTGCAGCTATGAAGAAGATGCAATACAATACAATATTTTTGCAAAGTATTTTGTAAATGTGCCGCTGAAACAATGTGCAAGAGGCCTTTAAAGCAGCTGAATTTTCCTTCAAAGCGTTGTTTTGAATGATAGAAAACTTGTCTTCAAATGTGAAATTCTTCAAAAAAAAATCACCCTTCAATGCCACAAATCACAAAATGGAAATCTGCAATGTATTCAATCTATCTGCTCCTCATATGCCATTTTCTTCATTATTTATGCTGTTCATACTCTCTCTTTCCTCTCTCTCTCTCTGCTGTTTTTTTTTTTTTTTTTTAAATGGGAATGAGGAGAGAATTAATTAAAAAATGGGAAATGAATTGTAATAATGGGAAGGGAATTTATTTATATGAAAGGGTGGGAGGTCGGTTATTAAATGGGAGGGGAGGTCGGTTAAAAAATGGGAGGGGAAGTTCAAGTTTTAATAAAAGATCGAATTTTAAAACATTTAAAAAGGCGAATATTAAAAAATGAAACGGAGAAGGGAGTGGGTATTATATCAAATGGGCGGTATCGATCTAAAAAAGAAAAGGGCGGTATTTAAGATGTTGGGGCGGTATTTTGATATGGAAAAACCGTATTAAAATATGGTTAAACACCATCTAAAAGAGGGGCGAATTTGCAATGGAGAGTGGCGGTATTTGTTATGGAAGGCGGTATTTGTTATGCAGAAACGTGTATTAGTGAAGCGTTTGGATAGAAGGCCAAAGGGCCGTGGAAAACGAGCCTGCAGAGGGAGGCGTAGAGGCGTTGGGAGGCGTAGAGGCATAGAAGGGGCCGGCGCAGGGTTGGATGAGCGCTGGAGCGTTTGATTGCAGAGTGAGGAGATGGGGTGTACTGTGGAGAGGGTATGAGTAAACGGGAGAGGTGAGCGTTTGGCGTATGGCGTGGAGCTTTCGATTGTTGCTTGGAGCAAAGGTAGAGCGTAAGGGTAGGTGCCAGCGTGAAGCAGTGGGACAACAGGTGGAGTGGACGCAAATTGCAGGAGAAATAGGTGCCAGCGTTCTAGAGTGCCATGGAGTGGACGCAAATTGCAGGAGAAATAGCGATGATGAGGGAGAGCTGGAGCAGAATGCAGCGGAATGTATGTGGGAAGGGCGTATGCGTGTGGAAGCCGTTGCAGAGAGGGAAGGCCGAAAGGCCACGATGCATAGGAATTTCTTTTTTTTTTTAATTTTTATTTTTTATTTTTTCAAACAGCAAAGTAGAGCAGGAACAGAAAAGATTTAGAATATAGCAGAATTTTAGACAATAAAATATCTCAGCAGTAGAGAAATGCATAATTTTTCAATAGCCCAGCAGCAGAATTCAGAATGCTCAGAAATCTTCCAATGAAAACTCAGAAATATGTTCAGAAACCCAATATAAATCGTATCCAGCAGCTCTTCAAAATGCAAAATTTAAAATGCAGATATTGCAGGAAGAAATAAACAGTGAGAAAACCTTCAGATGCACAAGGCTGCGTCTCTTCAAAACCAATGCCGGAATGCTGCCAATCTCTGAATGCTGGGATTTGAATGCTGCTCCTCTTCAAAACACCTTCTGAATGCGGCAAAAACACTGCTACAAACACTTGAGTGCTGCAAAAATGTCATGAATTTTTGCAGATATGCAAGGCCATAAACACAAATGGCTCACTCAATTTGGAGCAGGGCCAGAAATCGCCCGCTCTGATACCATGTTAAACACCATGTTGAAGAACACACATGGTGTGTGAGGAAGAAGAATGCACACACAAAAGAACTTAACACACAATGAAAGATAAACGTGAGGCTTCCTTATTTTCCATTATACAAAGATGTACATTTATAATACAATGGTGTGACTCTTGGTTTCATATTCCAAGGTCACTTGGACTCCATTGTGACTTTTTGTATTCCACACCTACCCATGTAGGATTAGGTGTTCCAACATATACATATGTATATTATTTTGTTCCCTTCATAAATTCATATTGGCTTATGAAAATGTTTGCAGCCAATGTAGATCCATCTTAAGTACGGATCTAACATGAGTCGAGAGGGATCAAATTTCTTCAAGTGCAAATTTCTTTAGAGTGAAAATTATTTAAATTGTATTTTTAAATGCTATATAGAGTATATATAGGAAAAAATTATTTTAACATAGATCTTCAAATAGTTTATTTAAATCTCTAGTTGAAATATGTTTGAAAAGTACGAGGTTTAAACATTTTACTAACAAATTTGTTTGTTTTTCCTTATAGTTACTTTACAACATATTCATTTTTTTAAATTATAGCTGACATTATTTTTCTATTTAGAGCATAATTTATTTATTTTTATTTTGAAGGGGCATGTGTGAACTCTAAAACCATACAAACAAGCTTACACATCCCCTCATACTGGGTTGTAGAATGAGCCTATGGGCTCAACGACATGAGAGATATGCATATTTAAAATTATTATTGGTTTTCTCAGTTTTCGGTATAAATGTTGAGATTCAACAAGATGATGAGCTTAGTGAAAAGAGTCGCCTTCACTAAGTGGGCCTGCAGGCTATTTTTGGCGCAAGTCTATTTTTATGCTGTGTCTATTTTTAGACATGGTGATCATATTTCAGAAGTTGCAGGATGCTATTTGTGGATGGTTGGTCAAGTTGGAAAAATAGATGAAATTATATTTTTAGAATATTGGGCGAAGTCTATTTATATATCTTCAGTCTAAAAATAGATGCATGTCGATTATTATTAGCTCTTAATAATAATCCGATAATAAACAACTTATTCTCTTGGAGCACTTAATTTCAGTATATAGATTTGTCAAATCAGTGGGCTGAAGGAATTACACAATTCCTAGGGTTTACTGGTGGTTCATGCATGGAGGACAAAGTTAGAACTGAAGTGGCAAAGTTATGACAGAGTTGGAAGAGTAGTTTATGGAGCTGTATTCAGTTTAACTCAGTTAGACTCAATTGAGCTACTTGTATCTAGTCTAACTGAATGATACACTAGTGAGAGTGGAATGAAATAATTAGTTAATTAATTCACAAATAATAACTCATTAATCAACTGAACAATACAGAAGTTAACTACAATGCATGTTAGTTCCAGTGGAGACCCAGTGGACAGATAGGTGAAACGGAAATATGGACTATCTGTTGTGACTATAGTGATGCATTGATTGCACCACACGCACATTGGAGTTGACAATGAAGATTGTGCAGTCAAGGCAAGGGTAATTCGAATTCATTCAGAGCTATTCTTCAGCAGAGATTGCGCAGTGGAGGAAGGCTAGCAGGAGGGCAGAGGTCGGTGCATGGATTTGCAGATTTCTTCTATGTTAGTGTGTGACGATTGATTGTACCAAGAGCTTGATGTACTAATATTTGTATGAGATTGTTACATGATCTCCATGATACATAATATATGATAGTTGGGGTTTTCATCTTCAAGCTTTCCCGTTAAACAACTGTGTTATGTGCGATTGTTTTTATTTATGCTTCACATGTGTTTGCAATTAATTTTCCACAAAATATTAAAAGTGGAATGATTCTGTATTTTGCAAGAAGTTAAATATTGTGAGATCAAGGGAATCTGGATGTATGCATGATTAGTGTATATTAATTTCTACAATAAATACAATGTTCCCTCTCCATTTCAAGGAGAGGACTCTTGGAGAATACGTCTAGAAATTCTATTATCCATCCATGCTCGATTGGAGTATTGTATGATGTTGCACCTCTTAGGCTAGGTTTACACAATTTTATGAATCATGTGGCACTGATATGGAATTAAAATGTATAAACATAAGGGCACTAATTACCTCTCATGTATTTCTATACGTGCATAATTTTATTTATAAAGTATTCATATGATAATCATGAAATGGGAAAGGTTAAATCACCATCCTAAATCCATATGAACTTCATCCCTACCAAGTGCCGAGAGGGATCAATTCTCTTTTGAATCTAAAAGATGTTTTCATCCCAAAAATTTGATCCCTCTTGGTCCTTGGTAGATCTTGAGTTAAGATATATATGAGATGGTTTAATTCGCCCCTTTAAATAGACTATATTCCATATGAATACCATGTGTCATTTATATTATTATGATTGTTTTATTTTTATATGGTTACTTTTATGTTGTTATTTTTATTTTTATGTTGACCAAGCTAAAATGTTTACACTACATTACAATATGTTACAAAATCTCTACCATATTAGGCTAGAGAGTGCCTCTCGACGCAATTAGAAATAAAATCCACCAAAGTGGCCTTGGAATTATTGAAACATATGAAGCTATACATCAATTAGGATATTAGATGAGATAAAATGAGAAGAAAAAACCATACGACTAATACTTAATAAGACCTCAATATAATTTCTATCACATCATTTAACCTCAATTATTTTCACATTGGCTACATTAAGTAACACTTTATTTCAATGATTAAAATTAATCATTTTACTTGCCTCACTACAAAATTTCAAATATAGACATTTTCCTTCCTCAAAGACATGGAATCAATCAAACATAAATTTTCATATAAAATCAAAATAAATTACATCTTGATCCTCCCAATTTTTTATTTTATTTTTTTTGGTTTTGTTTTTACAATAATAAAAATGTGGAGAAAAGTATGATGAAAGAATTTCACATTGTACATGATAATATCATGTGCTTCTCATATTGATTTTCCCATGAATATGGTAAAAATAACACACATTCTCTTTTAAATCACTTGGTACCTACCATGGATCACAACCATGGAGCTATGATACTGAATGTTGTGCATTTTAGTGATTTTTCAAGAAACATCGATACATAAAGTCAAATTAATAGTGATAAAATCGAGGTTATAACATTATGTTATATTGAGCTCGTATTTCTCATTCTCCAATTGCAATGGGGTCCCAATGTATACAAGATTAGGTTACCATCACAATAAATTATGTCAAGAGGACATTTAAATAAACTATTTGAAAATATATGTTAACTAATTTATGTCTATGTCAACTTCATAAATACCTGTCTATAGAAAAGCATTTATTATAATAAAATATTCAATGTGAGCTATCAATAAAATATTTTAATACGAATTAATATTGACATATACGTAAAAATATATTAATAATTAAAAAAAGAATAAAATGTCACATTGTACATGTTATGTTAAATATTTTATTTTTTCCTTCTATATATTCTATATAGCATTCAAAAATACAATTTAAACAATAAAAAATACACATTGTATTTTGCATTCTAAAGAAGTTTGCACTTGAAGAAAATTGATCCCTCTGAATCCATACTAATACTCAAATGTAAGGAGCATTCCTTCAAATATTCGTAAGTCATATTTAGAGGAAAACATGAATATTTTCCTTCTATGTGAATTCATAAAAGATAAATAAGTATTGTGAGCCAAAATCTTTCGTCAAAAGACAGTTGTAACCAATACAATATACTTGATGAAAATTCCATCCTTTAAAAGTTTTTGTGGATGTTTACTCCAACCTCATTTTATGTTTTTTTATTAAAATCAAGGATTATGTTTATCTTTCAAAGAAAATAATGTTTTACAAAATACATTTCAGAAAAGAGGAAAGAAAATGAACAAACACCATTCAATCAATAAAACATGTTAATGAACAAACACCATTCAATCAATAAAACATGTTTTCCTTATAATATTATTTCAAATAAGAAGTAGTATTCATATAAAAATTGTGCTAACCATTAATTAAAATTAATTGAAGTCTCCCACCATCTAACCTTGGAAGCATCCTCTACATAAATAGCTCAAGATCGAATTCAAGACTTCCTTTGAAGCACAATTCAATATTACCATGGATAGGGGTGTCTTGAGATATCTTTTATAACCATAATAAAATTTTGAGTTTTTTTGTTTGAGAATTATTCCAGTTACAATGCAAAAGTAGTGAAAATGTTGGAAGCTGCCATAATGGAAAAATAAGAGAACAAAAAAATACATTGAAATCAACTATTACTCACATATCCTTATCAATATTAACATTAGACATAGGAAGTAAGGTTATTAGAAGGTGGCAAGTATTTTGAAATGGGTGAAAATTAAAATCATTTGGTTCTCTAACATCAAGTTTACTCACATTTATAGAATACCTGAACAATTTGCTAAGAAACCAAGCATTTATGGAGAAAAATAGTTCTAGAGTTTTTTTTCCTTCGAATATTGGAAAATTAAAGGTTGAGACTTCAAATATTAAAATATTAAGGATGGAGAGAAAATGTGCACTCAAAATTTGTATTAGGATTTGTAAAAATTATCCTAAAATGAATTGGCAACTCAATGGTTCCATCCAATAAAAAGTTGAATAGATATAAAATACCCTATATTTTAGACATTGGTAGAGTACTCCTTTGTAAATCATATATGCAGATGAGCATCATATTCGCCATTTAGGAGCCTAAGGGAAGAGAATCGGAGAGGAATACCGCATGCCTCATTAGTGACTTAAGGAAGTCATAAAATATTAATGTAGAGAGATTAAATAATGTTATTTAATCACAGTAACACATAAAACTGCATTGTACTCCTATGTAAATCATATATACATATATGCAGCTGACCAATATATTCACCATTTAGGAAGCTAAGGGAAAGGAATGAGAGAGGAATCCTCCATGCCTCAATAGAGACCTAATAAATGGACTTAAGGAACTCATAAAATATTAACATAGAGAGGTTTTATTTAATATTTAATCACAGTAATACATAAAATTTTATGCATGGTTGAGAAACAATTGTATTTTTTTTATTATTATTATCAAATATTTTTAATAAAAAAATAACAAAAAATTTAATTTGAAACATATATATTATTATGTATAGATTTTCAAAGGCGAAGATAGATCAAATATTTTTCCATTTTAAAATAGGTTTGTATTTCAAAAAAAATTAATCCTTCTTGAGCATTAATAAATACAGAGTTAAAATGGATCTAGGCTCGTTTAATTATTAATTACAATTATATATATATATATATATATATATATATATATATATATATATATTAAGTTTGTGTTTTTAATTTAATTTATTTTGATTGAGTCTAAATTTTTTACATTACAACATCTATACCATATTGGGATTAAATGTTTGCAAAAGAGTTATGTTTACTTATGAACTTCAAATATAAAGAAATTTTTAAAAGTGAATATGGTGAGAGGAAATCTTCGATAAAATATAATATAAAGTATATTATATTTTACCCAATATTTATTACCACTCCCACCTAGTAAAAATAGCTAGGGCTAGGTGTAATTACTAATTAAAATGTAATATTATTACATTTCACCAAATATTTCCCCTCACTGTGAGCTGAAATATTACATTTTACTCAATATTTTCCCTCACTCTTGTTAATTTTATAGTTGAATTTGTTTACTTTTAAATTTCAAATATAAAAGATGGACTAGTTGAGGGGAAATATTGGGTAAAATGTAATATGATAGTATTATATTTTACCCAATATTTCTTCCAACCTAATAAAAGTTGGATGAAGGTAGGCAGAAATATCATAGAGAATTTAATTACATTTTACCTAATATTTTTCCCACCTCCTCTCACACTAGCTCACCTTTATAAGTAAGCTTTTTCATTTCTAAACTTACCATAGTAAATCCATCAAAGGTCTATTTCAATAACACATTACTACATAAATTATGAGAAAATATATTACTACACAAATTATGAGAAAATATTACAAAGATTATATTCAAGTGATTATCAAAGAAGCCATTAGAATGAAAAAGCTTCTATACATACACACTATGTATTCATCCATTCAATAGTAGTGTTGTCAATCCTAGAGACAACGTTGAGTTGTGAAAGACCAGTGCCTAGGACATCTTATATAGCAAGGAGCACTATGATATAACAAGGACAATTAGCAGAACAAGGCTCTTTTGCTATTTTAGTTTTAACAAGAAAGGTCAATGTAGATGGAACCAGAATATTCACAAACTCAACATCATTGTAGAGGCAAGGAGTGAATTCTCAATATAAATGTATCAGACAACTCAAAGACAGCTTGCTATAAGGAGGGCTATATTCTAAAAATGTTTTACAGAGATTGAAAATCAGACGACATTTGTTGTGTAAGAAATATAAAAGGAATACTAACTACTAATGAGATGAAATTCCATAAACATATCTGAACATGAGATGGGCTTAAGATGATAAGAATCCATACATGTCCATAGCTTTCAAAAATAAAATCCCATAGCACTTAATATAGAATAAATGTGGATGCAGTTGAAAATGAAACAACATATCATGACTGAGCCATATTTAAAGCGCTAGACAGGTTTAGCATGAGTATCGATTGTGATAAATTTATACTAGAACCAGTGTGCCACTTGCATTCCAGAGCATGATACAAGAAGGATGGAAATAGTGAAATGAACAGCTAAACTATATCACATAAGATAGAATTACAAACTATAAAGCATCAAGACCAAAATCCTCATTAAAGGTAAAACTCGTTATCGTTGAGACCCAACGGGCTCCTCACATTTGTATTAAAACTTCAACAAAATGCATACAAGAAACTCTTTCACGACAAATTCTTCAGAAAATATGGAACCTGTTTTTCTCTTTAGTTGCTGCTTATATAGGAGCCTCAGAAACTTAAGCGAGAAGATATTTTTGGGAAAAATATCTTCCTCGCGTGCTGGTAATCAGTTTGAGGTCTCCATAAAAAATAACCAAAATTCATGATGAGGAATATGGGGTATCTCATCATTGACAGTTAGGCTCATGGCCGTTTTAAACCAAAAATATTAAACAACAGTTTTTGACAGAAATTAAAATGCAGGAGTGGAATGTGAATTCCACTTGAAATTTAAAAGTAACAAACTAAAATGAAAGTAAAAGGCCACTAGGGCCGAATCATGAATTGACAATGTTCACTGACGAGGTGGAGTTGAGGCAGTCACTGTCACAGATGGCGAAATGTTGGCTGAGAGGAATCGATTTGCCTTTGATGTGGCAGTAGAGGCTTTTCTGTCTGTAGATCTTCATGATTTTCTTTAATTCTGATTTAATTTGGAGGATGGGCTTTTGAAAATCAATCTTAGCCGTAATCCCCAAATTGTCTCCAATCTTCTGTTTCTATCATGGCAGGTCTTTAACACTGATACTCTTCAATCTTCTGTTTCTGTCGTGATCCCGTGTGTCTTGTTGATGTGTCGCGCTGCACAGGGCTCACAAGGCATCAATGCTTATGAAGCATCGACGAGACATGGAGTTTGAACCCTGATAATGACTGTAACACAGTAGAAGTGGTGGGATCCCAGCAGGATGGGGGGTGATTAGGAATGAATCGTCGGATCCCGAGAGATGAATGGTTGTGATCTAATCGCATCGGAACAAAGCAAGGCCTAAACTCCAATGGAGAAATATGAATGAACAGGGCGATGCAATGAGGGTCGTTGATCTAACTTGGATGGATGGTCACGATTGGATCGGCGAATCGCAATTGGGGAAGGCGGCCGGTAACACATTTAAGAACTTGCAATTGGCGATGCGCGATTGAGCGCCAGCTGTCCGATCTGGAACAAGATCGACGACGGAGACTCAATCGGTGGGGAGACGGACCGGGGGTAAAGGAGTGGAGCGAGAGAAATAAGGGCCGTTGGATTAAGGGAAATCGACAACGGAGATTACAATCAGAGGATCTGACGCAAGCCTAGAGCCTGCAATACCCAGGATCTTCCTTAACCATGTATATAAAAATGCATCTCGCATTCACTCAAATAAAAAACCTCAATCAATGGCAAATTCACACTTTACCATTACATGCGAAAGCTCTTCAACCTATGTTCTCAAAAACCTTACTCTCATAAGCGGAAGCTAATAACATGTATTCACAATTTCTGATTATCTTTGAAAACCATACAGGGTTCTTTTATGAGTCCCAAAACTCAAATCTTAAAACAACTTTATGCAAAAGTGCAACTCCATCAAATCTTAAAACAAATTTATGCAAAAGTGCAACTCCAATCCATGTTTACCTACTTTCATATCCATCATTCAATTACAAAGCAAAATATTGCCCATGCACCTTTTAAGATCGGATTTCATAATCAAAAGTCAAATGTGCATTTGAGTTTTCTTAACAACGTTACATGCCACAGTCTTCATAATTCAATACCATTATCATAATGGAACTCCATCTATAGAAACTAACCCAATGCACTACAATTTCTCATGTTTCATGTTACAAAATTCATTGGCAATTTATTAACATTCTATGGACTTAAAATTGCAATCTATATGAGCGCCTTACTCCAAGCTCATGACCACACAATCCAAACAAATGAATCCAATTTTCATACCTTTATATCTGCGTTTTTTGACCAGGAATGAACTCCATTCCTCAACGCAATTTAGTCTCTTTCATTATATGAAGATTCACAAAATAAAATCGATTTATTCAATCGATCTTTCACAAAGTATGTTACTCTGCCAGCGCTTATAATCATTTACCTTTGAACATTTCATTACGCCTACGTGGATTTGCATTTTATCAAACTTCAACGCTGATTACCCAACAGCATAAAAAGGAACCATTCCTATCCATGCAAATTCAACTATGTCTTCAATATGCGTTCCTACTGACTTGGTTTCGAAACAAATCGAGCCCTGCAATTAATTTAATATTCTGTTTCATTGATTAGACAGAGTTTAAACAACAATTCTGTGCTTACAACGCATATGCCTCCAATGTTCAACTTCACAAGATGTACATACAGCGCTATCTTTGGTTCAAATCAATCGATCCATCCTGCAACATTCAAACATGAAACGCAGCCCTTTAATTTCACAACGCTTTCATCTGATAAGATTCTTGGTCTGCTCCTTTATAAATCTCAATTTCTTTGCTATAGTCCATCGATAGAGCAACAACCCTTCCTGCAATTTCAATCGATTAATAAACAGAGTATAAAACAGATCTCTGCGTTTTAGATCGCTCTTCAGTCTTCTTTGTGCAATAACTATGCGTTGAATTTAAACAAAACAAACTTCTGCATTGGATTTAAACAACATCATATGCGCCCTCACTGCATTCAATTTTGTTCACTCAACAAAACCAGCAGATCCATAAAAGTCGACTTCCTCATTCAGCAAACATCTTTTAATTTGATTCCACGCTGATTAAAACACAGGTTCAACACTTTTACACGCTGTATAAAACACAGTTTCAACACTTGTTATTAACGCAATTCACACATTTTCATACCTTGTTCGCGCCTTCCATAAAGTCGATGTGCCAATGCTATTTCCATTCATCTGCGTTCTTTAAGACACATTCAATTATCAAATATGAATTCGCCATCAACTCTGACTTAAACAATTACTGTTGTTTCTCCGATTGGAAAACCGGTTACAGTCTTGCCACAGAAAATCACAAGCACTACAAAGGCGCAAATAAATCACATAGTGGACAGGACCGTCAAAAACGCATATAAATCGATCTTAAGTTTTCTTTTATTGCACACTTCCTTTTGGTCGATTTTTTCCAACAATCGATACCTTAATCATACATTTAACCAGATATACATATAAACTTTCACAACCAACCAACCAATGTTTATATAATCTGAAACCAAAACAAATTACTTACAAATTTTCCTTCCTGGCCAGATATTCCAGATTGATGGCCCTCTACAAACTTCCCAAAGGCGTCCAAGCAGAAAACCTCTCACTTCCTACTCACACTCACCCCTTACATGCCTTTGAGGCTTGATGAATTTATACAATTTTTAAAAATGAACTAATTAAATGCTCAATCCCTTCAATTCCTCAATATCACTAAAATATCTCAACAATCCTATTATCTAGAATCTTATCCCTTTATATCCTTAACTAACTAAATCTCTCATATCCTTTTATTAAATAAAAGGATATTTACAAAAAATCCTCACCTTCTCCTATTTTATTCTAATTAATTAATAAAATATTAAAAATTGTCACACCCCCTTTTAACATATTTACAAAATAAAAAACGCCCTTGATGCTCCTGCATCAGGATCGCAATCGGGGAGTGCAGCGGGCGACACGCTTTAAAAGTTGCGATTGCGATCGGTGCGGTGGTGCGATGGTCGTCCGATCCGACAGCGAATCAACGGTGGAGATGAGCATCGGAGGGGTGAAAGAATTGGGACGATGGGCACGACAGGACTTGCGCGGACCGTCGGATCTGTATAGATCGACGGCGGGTATTGCACCTGCGCTCCACAGACCATAACACCATCGTGTCGGAGCTTTTGACTTTGCAAAGAAAATGCGCCCCACTCCGACCTTTCGATTGCGATTAGCATCTAGGCCTTAAGCGCTCGGTTTTGGGCATGGGTTATGTGGGGAAACGGTTCAAGGGGGTTGGCCGAAAGGGGCTAGGCATGATATATGAAGGAAAGTGGGGTTTTGGCCTATTTTTAATGCATTTTAAGGCCAGAGGAGGCATTCGGTAAAGGGAATAAGGGGTTTTAAGCCGAACGAAGGTAATTTAAAAGGCTTATACGGGGATTTGGGATGATTTAAAGGATAAGTGGGGAATTTAGAAGAAGAAGAAGAATGATGAAAACAGAGGCTTAGAGGGAATGAAACAAGAGGGAAAAGAGAGCCTTTTGGATATTTTCTTCACAAGCATAGAGGCTTTAAAACTGGGAACAACAGTGAGAATTTATCAAAGAACAAGGCACAAGGAGACTTCGAGGATGATGTGTTTATAGAGGGAATGCATTCCTTGAAGGCTCAAAAACAGTTTGGCCCCCTGTTTGCTTGTCAACCAAAAAAAAAAAAAATTCAGAGGGCTAACATGATCAACAAGTAGAAACAAAATATTAAAAAATATATATATAAGGTCACTAAACATATCACCTTTACAAGCTATATGGATTCATCACCATTATTTTTTACAATTAATTATGTATCTAAATATAACAGAAAACTAAAATGGATCTAGGATACTTAAATTCCTCCTTAAATAGATTATATTTCACTTGAATACCATGGGTGAATTCCATAGTTTTTTTTTATTTAATTTTTATAGAGGTATTTTTATTTTGTTTTCACCAAGTTAAAATGTTTACATTACATTACATTAAGTTACATATCTCTATGATATTTTAATTTGATTTTTATCAAGTCAAAATGGTTACATTACATTAGATTATTTCACACGTCTACCATACTTGAGTAGAGAGCACTTGTAAACCCAATATAAAATGAATAATTTTATTTAAAAAATTAAAAATATATATTATATTCAAAATCTCTAGTCTAAAAAAATTCAATGCTAAATTAACTATTTTACTTTAACTATTAATTTATTTTAGTTTTAATTTTTATGTAATTTGATCAAATCAAATGTTAAATAGAACAAAATAAAACATTACAACATTCCTACCATACTACCATTCTAATACTAATGAAGCCTCTAACCACAATCACAAAATTACTTTAATGTTTATTTATTTATAATAATTTATTAACGCTAATTTATTTTTTAAAATTTCTTTAAAAACAATTGAAATTAAAATTTAACTAGGACACAAACCAATTTAAAAAAAAATTGGGTAGCAAACTCATTTTAAAAATAATTGAATTAAACTGGGAAACCAACACAACGATCCAAAAAGACTGTCAGTCAGATACAGTTAACAGGGAGGCTGGAAACCTTTTCAACAGGACGTTATATTCAGATCTCCATGGTTGCATTAGACATAGTTGCGCCAGCAAAGTTTTCGGGCCCTTCGAATTCAAACAACTGGCTAGTGGACGTGATATTCAGATCTCCACGGTTGCAGCAGACCAAGTAGCACCAGCAAAGTTTTCGGGTACCTCGAATTCAATCAACTCGCTAGTGGATGGATTCAACAGATAACAAAACTGAAGCCGAGAATGGCAGTTATAAGGTGTACTCGCAAAAATATGGCCGCGCCACTCTGCAATAGAAGAACTAGTACGAAATTTTGTAGGAAGAACATTTTGAATAACCCAATCGTTTTCTTCAGCATTATATTTCATCAACTGTGTTTCAGTAAAAGTATACGAGTGCCCAGAAGCAACTATGAACGACAACTCGAACGATCGCTCGAACCTCCACATATTATCCACCCTTGTCCAGACGCCCGTCTTTGGATCAAAAATTTCTGCATTCTTTTCATCTTCGCCGCCCAATACAAAGAATTTTTCTGTTAGAAAATCTCCACGACACCACGCTCGTTGTTGGGTCATTGGAGGAAGAATTTGCCATCTGTCTTCTTCCACATTGTAAGCCTCTGCTGCGGACAAAACAGTTTCGGCGGATATCCCTTCCGCAATGTAGATGAGCCCTGTAGAGGCAGATACAGAACAGGCGAAGACGAACCTTTTGGTGGGCATGTCGGTTCCTCGGCGCCATTTGGCAGAAGCGAAGTCAAAAATATAAACAGCCTTCAAGATTCTCGAGCTATCTGGATAATGTCCGCCGATGAAAACTAGCTTCCCATTAACGCAAACGCAGGCGGAAAACGTTGGAATTCCAATTGGAAAGTCGAACCCGGGATTCTGACGTAACATTTCCCAGGTGCGCGTGACAGGGTCTAACACTACTATTCTGTTGCCATCCCTGAAATGCTTAACTATACATATCAACTGCTCCCCTGTTCCAGTGGTCATTCGGTCTTTGTAGAACTTGTGGTCGCTCACTATCTATTTCCATTTTCTGCACACCAGTTTAAGCGTACAGTGCCATTTGTAGGGCACTCTGAACAAACAGTTCCGGACCATATCATCCGGAAGATTAAGAATGATCTCCTCTCGTCATTGGAGTGCTAGCCTCTTTGACCTGCGCAGCATGGTGCTGGACTTGTCCTGAAATTAATACTTCATTAAAAAAAATCCTGAAATCAAATATGGTACAAAACAAAAGTCGCTTATAATCAATATATGGCTCAATCCCACCACCTATTAGTCTTATGGATGGAATTGTTTAGTAAAAACGTAAATTCATCAGAATGGAAATCCTAAGTAAAAACTCAAATTTGTCATCATACCAATAGTTAAAACAAGAATTTTCCAAAATACTGATATGATAATTAGTCAATACATGAATCCGTTACTTACAGAAAAGATAGCGAGAGATCGATCCAAACACAGTGAGAACAATCGTAACACTGGTTGATACTCTCCAATTGAAACCCCAAGTAAAAACCCAAATTTGTCATCATACCAATAGTAAAAAAAATGATTTTCTCAAAATACTGATATGATAATTAGTCAATACATGAACACGTTACTTACAGAAAAGACAGTGAGAGATGGATCGTAACACAGTGAAATCAATCGTAACACTGATCAATACTCTCCAATAGAAATGGTGAAACCGTGAATCACTTGTAAAATGATGAGGGTTAATATAGATTTCCTTGCAGACTTAATGGTAACTTTAATATTAAGAAAAATATGAAGGTCTGCAAATGACTCTAATTTAGCTTCTTTTAATAAAATTTGAATAAAATTTGAACCTTATAAAAATAAGGCCATGTTGGATGGTAAAGGTTTGACCTGGTATACAAAATACTATGGAAAAAAAATTGAAGTGTTAAAAAAAGCCATGTTGGATGAGTTAGTCATGACATGATTCACAAATAGTTAAAAAAATGTTAAATGAATTTTCTTTAACTAGAATACTTCGCACATTTCATGGATGGTAAATTTTCTAAATTATTGACTCTAATTATACAATCTTGCTCTAAAAGAAACATTTGGTGGAGGTTGAAAATGGTTTTAACTTAAAACATGGAGTACTTCCCTATATTTAGTGGATTGTTAAGTCTTTTTCCTTGATTAGGGGGCACCTGATTTTAAGAGAAACATTTTGTGGATGGTAAAATGGGTGCGGCTTGCAGGCTGTTGCACCTAGCCTAGGTTTATAGTGGCAGCCAGTTGGATTTGAACCCGGGCCTTGCTCAGGCAACTCTCACCAATTACCGATTACCCTAGATTTACAAAAAAAAAAAAAAAAAAAAGGGTAATCAGGTGTCCCTAAGCTTAAATCCTAATACTTGGGATGAGTGTAAACATTTAAATGTTGGTTACAACATGCTAAAAAACCATAACTTATTTCACAACCAAAATATTTTATAACAGTACGACATGATTTTTAACTATGGATATTCATCCCACTTTACCATAGATATTATTACCTTGTAGTTACATTATTAAAAATTAATAATAAATAGTGGTAGTTATGATATATTAATAATTGAAAAGGGAAAAAAATAAATGGTTATTAAAATATTAACTTTTGAATCTTAAAAAATAAAGACTTTGCCTTATTTAATGGTTTTTATTTAATTAATTTTTTTTTCTGAGTGGTTATCAAATTATAAAGGACAATCAAATTTAATATATTTATAAATTTTATTTAATTTTAATGTTTTAATATTCAAGTAGTCTTTAAGTGCAACTTTCTCAACAGTTTTCATGTTTGTTTTCTGATTTAATTTGTCTAGAATTAGACAGGGATTCATTGAAATCACAAGTTTGATAGATGAACTCTTCAAATTCCAAGTGCCTCAGGGTTTTTTGAGGGTGCTGAATCCATATACGTTTTTTGAGGGTGTTGAATCCATATATGCAGTACCAATTTAAACAACAAAAATCAAGATTTTTCCACAACTTTTTTCGCCGGATTCCAGCCAGAAATCCACTGAAAACTCTAAAAAGGCACACTTAAAGACTACTCCTTTAATATTTTAAATAAATTTCAGCATAAAAATAAATAAAATAACTTGAAAACAAAATGATTATGACAAAACACTGATATAGAAACTTGAAAATAGAATAGAATGTCATTATGGTCAACCCAAATCATTAACCCATTACATAATGACAATAAGATCAATAAAAACATTGATGGACAATCTCCAAGTAGAAATTTTGAATCACTTGTAAAATAATGAGGGTTCTCCAAGTAGAAATTTTGAATCACTTGTAAAATAATGAGGATTAAGATATAGGAAATTTGAATAGAGGTTTTGACCCACTTACCGTCTTAATTGTAATGCTGTGAAAAATGTGAATGTTGGAAATGATTTCAACTTATTATATTCTTACGCTGTAAGTTATTTAAGTTGAGAAAGACTCTCCTCCCGTACCACTATGTTCCATCATGCACAGTCAGATCATTTTATTAGGCGATCAAAATACTACGATCCATTAGATTATTATATCAACGACCTGTGACATGCACTATCATATCAACTGCCATTCAGAAGATTCCATGAGATGCAGATTCTGTGACATGTGCTGAATTATGCAAATGATTTATCGTTCTCCACTCCACTGCACTGTAGGTGTCATTGATTTATTGTATTCCACGGTGAGTGCCATGAATCATTATAATACAAAGGGGATTTTAAGACAATTAAGTTAGTGAAAACTTGAGACAAAAGAAAACTTGTGTATTGTTTTAAATATTGTCTTTAAGCGGGTGTCTCAAATTAAATTGTCTTAAAATTAAATTGTTTCAAAATAATCTCTATAAAGACAATATATAACACAGGCCTTTTTGTCTCTCTAGAGAGATTTTCATTTTTGTCTCTCAAAAGACAGTTCATTTGTGTCTCTCTAGAGACAATAGTTGGGGATAAAGACATATTGTCTTTAAAAAGACAATGTATGTGATCCTAACTATTGTCTCTTTAGAGACAATAACAAATTACATTCAAAGATAATACAATATCACTTTTTGTCTCTTTAGAATCAACATAAAATAATGAATCTAGAAAAATATCTCACCATTGAAATAAACCAATATTAAAAGTAATTAATTAAAAACAAACTACAATATCATTGATTAATTCATATTAGGACATAGTGGAATCAAAGACTTGCTTATAAAGCAGGTGCTCTTCCATTCAGGTAGCAGTGAGCACCCTTTAAAGAATTATGTGAGAGTTATGGTAGTCCTTGAAATTGCTCAACACATAATGGTGTAATCTTTGTAAAATTTAAAATCAATGCAGCCCCTATTTTTAACTTGATAAAAATAACTCAATGGAGTTAGCTAGATGTCAAACCCATGTAGCATCACTCACACAAGTAGCTAATATACAATAATTTACAAACTATTTAATCTAGTCATACAACAAAAAGAAACTAGAATTATCACAAGCCTTTACTATCTTGTCACAACTATGGAATGGTTTATGTTTATCATGTTTCCACTCTTTATATATTCCAACAATATGAATATTTTCAAGGAATTTTTCACATCAACTAAAGATAAGGTAGAGAGAATTTGGCATAGCCATCCTCTTATCTATCCCTAACTATCTATCCATAAACTTTTTGCAGCAAGTTAGATAATCCAACATGGTTATCATTACCTATTAGTAATGATAAAAAATGAGAGTCAACAATGTCCTCATATTTAACTTGCACCCTAGAAGAGAAGGTTGGTTCAGAACCAACATTTGTTTGGCCAAGCAATGTAACCACTGCTAATAGCCTGCTATGCAATTACACTTCCAAAGAATTCATGCATAGATTTGAAAGCTCGATTTAATCCTACTGCATTGAAGTCAAAGTAGTATGGTATATTTTTTTTTTTACCACATATCCAAATTACACCCTGTAACAATAAAGGTTGAAGTCCTAATTAAAAAAAAAGTGATCAAGTTGCCTTGAATTCATCTTCAGGAGTTGTAGCAGGGTCCAGCGCACAACAATTTTGGGGTAAATTTCGGGCTGCTTCACCCAAAAGTCTCTTTGTTGGAACCTAATGAGAAAATCTAAAAAGCTCCTTCCACGGAACTAGGTTAACCACCTGCTTCCTCTGATACATAGACTTGAAACCATAAATCCTAACAAGAGGAACCACACTCACTCCCACCTCTTCCACAAGTCATTTGCAATTTCTACCATTTCATACTTACATTTAACTTCTCGAGGAGTGTTTTCATTCCAAGCAGAATTCCACTCTCTGTACAGGGCCCAAACATCACCCTTTCGAGGAAATATCCTAATATTTCCTTTAGGACTTTTCTCCCATGCAATAATATGAGAAAAAATATTTAGCACGTTGTTGTTGGCAGATTTTCCATTCTTAAAATGCCCACAACCCTGGTAGAATCCATCATCCATCCAGTTAGTGACAGTCATACCTTCAATGAAGTTAAAATCCATTTTACAAGAATTACAATCTAAGAATACTAGCTGAAAATTCTCAAGGAGGTCAGGAGGAAAGGCTTCAGCTTTGATGGGAGTTGTTATGATGCCCTTATCGGGTCATGTTTTACAAATAAGGGTTTGCCTTGTGCTCTAGGTCTCTTCAAGGAGATGAGAAGGGCAAAGGTCTCTCTCTTTAATAATTGTTGTCGAAGACAAACCAATGGAGTTGCAAATGAAAGTAAACCAATTTTCATGGCCTGTTTAGATGAAACCAATGACAGCAAAAAAAACAACATTTGTCCCTGAATTTGGAGAACGAAGACCATGCTGGAAAGGAATGCTACAGCATCAACAAACCTTGATTGAAGCAGAGAATAAATTTCTGACTTAGTTGCCAAAATTTATATTGAGATAAGCATCTAATGTCATTTTTGTGTGCATTGAACCTTATGTCTACATTTTGGACTTATTTGGATGTCAACTAACTGTGTAAATTTTCTCATGTTTGGATAGTATCCAAATTGCTAGCATCTAAAATGTTGTTCAAAATAATATAAATAGAAATCTTGAATGTGACTGTTAAAATGGAAGTTGTTTTCTCTCTCAAGGACTTTTTAGGGTTATATATCTATTGACATGCTTAATATCGCTGTGGAATATGAACATGTATGAGGTTTGTGCGAATTGATTGATTTTACACTTAACCTATCTTAGACCCCCATTATTTAATTGATTGTAGTCCTAGGTTGTAGGGCTATGACTCTGTGATGGATGGGCTCGAAAAGAGGGAGCACTGGTCTCCAATGCCCATCTTCTACTCTCTAATTATTGCTTCAATGGTAATTTGCTAATAGATTAATTTGCGAATATCTTACAATGTACCCAGATATCTATTAGGACAACAACAAGCTTATGTCCATTTTTTCATTTGAATGGCCATTCAGCCTTCACAATATTTAGGAAAATTATGCTCTAGATAGGATAACTGAGAATATTAAGATCCTTCCAGATTTCAGCGATAAGGCTAGAGACAATCTATATATGTGACAATGTAAAGGAAAACTCAGCAATGAAGCTATGTGTTGGTGAAAACCATAATCCTTGGCTATGCATGTAGTCGCAGTTGAGTTTGTAAAATCCCAGATCTCAAATTAGGTGTGCCAAGATATGGGTGTAGAATTCTTGAATGTGACTCTAAAATGGAAGTTGTTTTCTCTCTCAAAGACTTTTCAGGGTTATATACATACTGTCATGCTTAACATCGCTGTGGAATGTGGACAGGTATGAAGTCTGTGTGATTTGATTGATTTTACACAACCTATCTTAGTTCCCCATAATTTAATTGATTATAGGCCTAGGTTGTAGGGCTATGACTCTCTGTGATGGATGGGATGGAAAAGAGGGAGCCTTAGTCCCCATCTTCTACTCTCTAATTATTTTCTTCAATGGAAATTTGTCAAGGGATTGATTTGAGAATATCTTACAATGTACCCAGATATCTCTGAGGACAACGATGAGTTTATGCCCATTTGGTCATTTCAATGATCATTTAGCCTTCACAATATATAGGAAAATTATGTTCTAGATAGGATAACTGACAATATTAAGATCCTTCAAGATTTTAGCAATAAAGCTAGAGACAATCTATATATATGGCAATAAAAAGGAAAACTCAGAATTCTTGAATGTGACTGTAAAATGGAAGTTGTTTTCTCTCTCAAATAATTTTCAGGGTTATATACATACTGTCATGCTTAACATCGTTGTGGAATGTGGATAGGTATGAAGTCTGTGTGATTTGATTGATTTTACACAACCTATCTTAGTTCCCCATAATTTAATTGATTATAGGCCTAGGTTGTAGGGCTATGACTCTCTGTGATGGATGGGATGGAAAAGAGGGAGCCTTAGTCCCCATCTTCTACTCTCTAATTATTTTCTTCAATGGAAATTTGTCAAGGGATTGATTTGAAAATATCTTACAATGTACCCAGATATCTCTGAGGACAACGATGAGTTTATGCCCATTTGGTCATTTCAATGATCATTTAGCCTTCACAATATATAGGACAATTATGTTCTAGATAGGATAACTGACAATATTAAGATCTTTCAATATTTTAGCAATAAAGCTAGAGACAATCTATATATATGGCAATAAAAAGGAAAACTCAGCAATGAAATCGTGTGTTGGTGAGAACCATAATCCTTGGTTATGCATGTAGTCGCAGTTGAGTTTGAAAATCCCATATCTCAACTTAGAAGTGCCAAGATATTGGTGTAGATGGGTCGGCTTCTGGGTATGGAATTTTGGGCCTTGTACAGACTTTTTTTTGGGCCAAGTTAAGTTAACTCATGGCCCATTTCATGATCATGTTGGTTCTAAAAGGAACCCTCAAACTCACTAGGTTTGAGGGTGCCCACCCAAGTTCAATGTGAAAGAACTTGACCTAGAGATACATTGCTCGGGCATTTGACATTACCTGTAACATATCACTAATGAATCCTCTTCACCAGTGAGAGAGCAAAGGGAGGTTTTATATCGTGGGGAAATCATCTTTTCCAATGGAAAAGATGAGTAGAAAGCCCTGTATTTCTCAGAAATGATGTTTTTCTTTGATACATGGAAAAGTGGTCTTATTTAAGTTGTTTATCACCCATAAATCGTCTTTTGGGGATAAGATGATGATAAAATTGTCACATCACTTAAGAAAGAAGTATCACAATGATACAGAGAGGGTTGTCCTCCTTATTGTGCAAGAATCCTCATCTCCCCCAAATCAATTGAGAACTCAAATAGACCTAAGTGTTGATTCAACTAGCCTATGATATGTGGTAGGTTAATTAGCACTCTATGAGTAAGGGTGGGAAATTTTAAACTTAAAGCTCGAACACTAATACTATAACATCGAAAAGTGGTACGCATGGCTCAAGCATTAGCTTGAGAAAAAATTTAGATCCGACTCCTTCAAAGACCATAGGTGTCAAGTTTCTTACAGGATTCTTCATTGTCCATTGGTCCTTTTGCGATCGAATGATTGTAGCTTTGACAAGGGTCTCAAAGTCACTTCTAGTAATGTGATGGACCTGTGATCTTCCTCTCATCATGAATTTTAACATGGTAATCTAAGTAGTGTTTTGGAAATTGATTGAATTTGAAAATTAACAGCAAGCAATAACTAGAGTAGAAGATGGGTATTGGGGACTAAGGCACCCTCTTTTCGAAGCAAAACTCCACTCTCTATACAGGGCCCAAACATCACCCTTTCGGGGAAGTATCCTAATAGTTCCTTTTCTCCCATGTAACAATATGAGAAAAAATATTTAGCACGCTGTTGTCGACAAATTTTCCATGCTTAAAATGCCCACAACCCTTGTAAAATCCATCATCCAACCAGTGAGTGAAAGTCGTACCTTTAATGAAATTAAGATCCATTTTACAAGGATTACAATCTAGGAATACTAGATGAAAATTCTGAAGGAAATGAGGAGGGAAGGCTTCATCTTTGATGGGAGCTGTTATGATGCCCTTATCGGGTCACGTTTTACAAATAAGGGTCTACCCAGTGCTCTAGGTCTCTTCAAGGAGATGAGAGGGGATAAGGCCTCTATCTTTAGTAATTACTGTCAAAGACAGACAATGGAATTGCAAAGGAAAGTAAACCGATTTTGATGACCTGTTTGTTAGATGAAAACAATGACAGCAAAAAAACAACATTTGTCCCTCAATTTGGAGAACGAGGACCATGCTGGAAAGGACTGCTACAGCAACGGCAAACCTTGCTTGAAGCAGCTAATAAATTTCTGACTCGGTTGCCAAAATTTATATTGAAGTAAGCATCTAATGCCATTTTTGTGTGCATTGAACCTCATGTCTACATTTTTGAATTATTTAAATGTCAACTAACTGTGTGAGTTTGCTCATGTTTGGATAGTATCCAAATTACTAGCATCTGAATTGTTGTTCCACATAATATAAATAGAATTATTGAATATGACTGTTAAAATGGAAGTTGTTCTCTCTCAAGTACTTTTCAGGGTTATATATGTACTTTCATGCTTAACATTGCTATGGAATATGGACATGTATGAGGTCTGTGAAATTTGATTGATTTTACACTTAACCTATCTTAGACCCCCATTATTTAACTGATTGTAGGCCTTAGTTGTAGGGCTATGACTCTATGTGATGGATGGGCTAGAAAAGAGGGAGCCTTAGTCCCCAATGCCCATCTTCTACTCTCTAATTATTGTTTCAATGGAAATTTGTTAAGAGAATGATTTGTGAATATCTTACAATGTACCCAGATATCTATGAGGACAACAACAAGCTTATGTCCATTTGGTCACTTGAATGGCTATTCAACCTTCACAATATTTAGGACAATTATGCTCTAGATAGGATAACTGTCAATATTAAGATCCTTCAATATTTCAGCAATAAGGCCAGAGAAAATCTATATATATGCAATGTAAAGGAAAACTCAGCAATGAAGTTGTGTATTGGTGAAAACCATAATCTCAAATTATATGTGCCAAGATATGGGTGTAGAATTCTTGAATGTCACTGTTAAAATGGAAGTTGTTTTCTCTCTCAAAGAGTTTTCAGGTTTATATGTGTACTGCCATGCTTAACATCGTTGTGGAATGTGGACAGGTATGAAGTCTGTGTGAATTGATTGATTTTGTACAACCTATCCTAGACCCCCATTATTTAATTGATTGTAGGCCTAGGTTGTAGGGCTATGACTCTGTGTGATAGATGGGCTGGAAAAGAGGGAGCCTTAGTCCCCATCCTCTACTCTCTAATTATTTTCTTCAATGGAAATTTTTCAATGGATTTATTTGAGAATATCTTATAATGTACCTAGATATCTGTGAGGACAACGATGAGCTTATGCCCATTTGGTCATTTCAACGGCCATTCAACCTTCACAATAGTTAGGACGATTGTGCTCTATATAGGATAATTGACAATATTAATATCCTTGCAGATTTCAGCAATAAAGCTAGAAACAATCTGTATATATGGCAATGTAAAGCCAAACTCAACAATGAAGTTTTGTGTTGGTGAAAAATGTAATCCTTTGTTATGGATGTAGTCACAGTTGAGTTTGTAAAATCTCAGATCTCAAATTAGAAGTGCCAAGATATGGGTGTAGATGGGTCTACCTCTAGGTATGAAATTTTGGGCCTTGTATAGAGTTGTTTTGGGGCCAAGTTAACTCACGGCCCATTTCATGATCATGTTGGTTCTAAAAGGAACCCCCAAACTCACTAGGTTTGAAGGTGCCCACCCAAGTTCAGTGTGACAGTACTTGACCTAGCGATACATTGCTTGGGAATTTGACATTACCTACAACATATCACTAGTGAATCCTCTTCACCAGTGATATAGCAAAGGGAGGTTTTATATCGTGGGGAAATCATCATTTCCAATGGAAACGACAAGGAGAAAGCCTTGTATTTCTCAGAAAGGATGTTTTTCTTTGATACTGGGAAAAGTGGTCTTATTTAAGTTGTTTATCACCCAGAAATCGTATTTTAGGGATCAGATGACGATCACATTCTCACATCACTTAAGAAAGAAGTATCGCAATAATACAGAGAGGGTTTTCCTCCTTATTTTTCAAGAATCTTCATCTCCCCCAAATCAATTGAGGCCTCAAAGGAGCGTAAGTGTTGATTCAACTAGCCTACGATGTGTGGTAGGCTAATTAGCACTCTATGAGTAAGGGTGGGAAATTTTAAATTTAAAGCTTGAACACTAATACCATAACATCGATAAGTTGTATGCATGGCTCAAGCATTAGCTTGAGAAAAATTTTAGACCCAACTCCTTCAAAGACCATAGGCGTCAAGTTTCTTACAGGATTCTTCATTGTCGATTTGTCCTTTTGCAAACGAATGATTGTAGCTTTGTCAAGGGTCTCAAAGTCACTCCCAGTAATGTGATGGACCTATGCTCTTCCTCTCATCATGAATTTTAACATGTTAATCTAATTAGTGTTTTGGAAATTGGTTGAATTTGGAAATTAACACCAAGCAATAATTAGAGTAGAAGATGGGCATTAAGAACTAAGACTCCCTCTTTTCCAAACTGAAATCCACTCTCTGTACAGGGCCAAAACATCACCCTTTCGGGGAAATATATTGATAATTCCTTTAGGACTTTTCTCCCATTCCACAATATGAGAAAAAATATTTAGCACATTTTTGTTCGTAGATTTTCCATGCTTAAATTGCCCACAACCCTGGTAACTTCCATCATCGAGCCAGTAAGTGACAGTCATACCTTCAATGAAATTAAGATCCATTTTAGAAGAATTAAAATCTAAGAATAGTGGCTGAAAATTCTCAAGGAGGTCAGGATAAAGGCTTCAACTTTGATGGGAGCTACTATGATGCCCTTATCGAGCCACGTTTTGCAAATAAGGGTCTGGCTAATGCTCTAGGTCTCTTCA
Source organism: Pinus albicaulis (assembly GCA_034641835.2). Lineage (NCBI taxonomy): Eukaryota > Viridiplantae > Streptophyta > Pinopsida > Pinales > Pinaceae > Pinus > Pinus albicaulis. The sequence continues at coordinate 812,388,782 of CM076576.1, read as the reverse complement.
AGGAGATGAGAGGGAAAAAGGCCTCTCTATATAATAATTCTGTCAAAGACAAACCAATGGAGTTGCAAAGGAAAGTAAACCAATTTTGATGGCCTGTTTGTTAAATGAAACCAATGACAGCAAAAAAGCAGCATTTGTCCCTGAATTTGGAGAACGAAGACCATGCTGGAAAGGACTGCTACAACAACAACAAACCTTGCTTGAAGCAGAGAATAAATTTCCGACTCAATTGCCAAAATTTATATTGAGATAAGCATCTAATGCCATTTTTGTGTGCATTGAACCTCATGTCTACATTTTGGACTTATTTTGACGTCAACTTAACTGTGTGAATTTGCTCATGTTTGGATAGTATCCAAATTGCTAGCATCTGAATTGTTGTTCCACATAATATAAATAGAATTCTTGAATATGACTGTTAAAATAGAAGTTTTTTTCTCTCTCAAGGACTTTTCAGGGTTATATATGTACTGTCATGCTTAACATCGCAGTGGAATATGAACACGTATGAGGTCTGTGCGAATTGATTGATTTTACACTTAAATTCTCTTAGACTCCCATTATTTAATTGATTGTAGGCCAAGGTTGTAGGGCTATGACTCTATGTGATGGATGATAGGTTGGAAAAGAGGGAGCCTAAGTCCCCAATGCCCATCTTCTACTCTCTAATTATTGCTTCAATGGCAATTTGTTAAGAGATTGATTTGAAAATATCTTACAATGTACCTAGATATCTATGAGGACAACAAAGAGCTTATTTCCATTTGGTCATTTGAATGGCTATTCAGCTTTCAAAACATTTAGGACAATTATTCTCTAGATAGTATAACTAACAATATTAAGATCCTTCCAGATTTCAGCAATAAGGTTAGAGACAATCTATATATATGAAGTTTTAAGGAAAACTCAACAATGAAGTTGTGTGTTGGTGAAAAACATAATCCTTGGCTATGCATGTAGTTGCAGTTGAGTTTGTAAAATCCCAGATCTCAAATTAGATGTGCTAAGATATGGGTGTAGAATTCTTGAATGTGACTGTTAAAATGGAAGTTGTTTTCTCTCTCAAGGACTTTTCAGGGTTATATACGCACCGTCATGCTTAACGTCATTGTGGAATGTGCACAGGTATGAAGTATGTGTGAATTGATTGATTTTACACAACCTATCTTAGACCCCCATTATTTAATTGATTGTAGGCCTAGGTTGTAGGGCTATGACTCTCTGTGATGGATTGGCCGGAAAAGAGGGAGCCTTAGCCTCGATATTCTACTCTCTAATTATTTGCTTCAATGGAAATTTGTCAAGGGATTGATTTGAGAATATCTTACAATGTACCCAGATATATGTGAGGATAAAGATGAGCTTATGCCCATTTAGTCATTTCAATGGCCATTCAACCTTCACAATATTTAGGACAATTATGCTCTAGATAGGATAACTGACAATATTAAGATCCTTCAAGATTTCAGCAATAAAACTAGAGACAATCTATAAATATGGCAATGTAAAGGTAAACTCAGCAATGAAGTCATGTGTTGGTGAAAACCATAATCCTTGGTTATGCATGTAGTCGCAGTTGAGTTTGTAAAATCCTAGATCTCAAATTAGAAGTGCCAAGATATGGGTGTAGATGGGTCTACCTCTAGGTATGGAATTTTGGGCCTTGTACAGAAATTTTTTGGGGCCAAGTTAAGTTAACTCATGGCCCATTTCATGATCATGTTGGTTCTAAAAGGAACCCCCAAACTCACTAGGTTTTAAGGTGCCCACCCAAGTTCAGTGTGAAAGAACTTGACCTAGTGATACATTGCTTGGGCATTTGACATTACCTACAAGATATCACTATTGAATCCTCTTCACCAGTGATAAAGCAAAGGGAGGTTTTATATCGTGGGTAAATCATCTTTTCCAGTGGAAAAGATGAGGAGAAAGCCTTGTATTTCTCAGAAAGGATGTTTTTATTTGATACAGGGAAAATTGGTCTTCTTTAAGTTGTTTATCACCCAGAAATCCTCTATTGGGGATAAGATGATGATCACATTCTCACATCGCTTAAGAAATAAGTATCACAATGATACAGAGAGGGTTGTCCTCCTTATTTTTCAAGAATCCTCATCTCCCCCAAATCAATTGAGGCCTCAAAGGAGCCTAAGTGTCGATTCAACTAGCCTACGATTTGTGGTAGGTTAACTACCACTCTATGAGTAAGGGTGGGAAATTTAAATTTAATGCTTGAAAACTAATACCATAACATTGATAAGTGGTATGCATGGCTCAAGCATTAGCTTGAAAAACAATTAGACCCAACTGCTTCAAAGACCATATGTGTCAAGTTTCTTACAGGATTCTTCATTTTCCATTCGTCCTTTTCCAATCGAATGATTGTAGCTTTGTCAAGGGTCTCAAAGGTACTTCCAGTAATGTGATGGACCTATGATATTCCTCTTATCATGAATTTTAACATGGCAATCTAAATAGTGTTTTGGAAATTAACACAAAGCAGTAATTGGAGAGTAGAAGATGGGCATTGGGGACTAAGGCTCCCTTTTTTCCAAGCATAATTCCACTCTCTCTACAGGGCCCAAACATCACCCTTTCAGGGAAATATACCAATAGTTCATTTAGGACTTTTCTCCCATTCAACAATATGAGAAAAGATATTTAGCACATTGTTGTTGGCAGATTTTCCATGCTTAAAATGCCCACAACCCTGGTAAAATCCATCATCTAGCCAATTACTGACAATCATAACTTCAATGAAATTAAGATCCATTTTACAAGAATTACAATCTAGGAATACTAGCTGAAAATTCTCAAGGAGGTCAGGAGTCAAGGCTTCAGCTTTGATGGGAGTTGTTATGATGGCCTTATCAGGTTACGTTTTGCAAATAAGGGTCTGCCTAGTGCTCTAGGTTTCTTCAAGGAGATGAGAGGGGCAAAGGTCTCTCTCTTTAGTAATTGTTGTCAAAGACAGACCAATGGAGTTGCAAAAGAAAGTAAACAGATTTTGATGGCCTGTTTGTTAGATGAAACCAATGACAACAAAAAAAACAGCATTTTTCCCTGACTTTGGAGAAAGAAAACCATGCTAGAAAGGACTACTACAACAACATTAAACCTTGCTTGAAGCAGAAAATAAATTTCCGACTCAGTTTTCAAAATTTTTATTGAGATAAGCATCTAATGCCATTTTTGTGTGCATTCAACCACATGTCTACATTTTGGTCTTATTTGGCTGTCAACTAACTGTGTGAATTTTCTCATGTTTGGATAGTTTCCAAATTGCTAGCATCTGAATTGCTGTTCCACATAATATAAATAGAATTCTTGAATGTGACTGTTAAAATGGAAGTTGTTTTCTCTCTCAAGGACTTTTCAGGGTTATACATGTACAGTCATTCTTAACATCGCTGTGGAATATGGACACATACGAGGTCTGTGTGAATTGATTGGTTTTACACTTAACCTATCTTAGACCCCCATTATTTAATTGATGGTAGGCCTAGGTTGTAGGCCTATGACTCTGTGTGATGGATTGGCTGGAAAAATAGGCCTCTGTTTACGTCGTACAAATTTGCAGCTCCCAAAAAATGTTGTACAACACAAAGAACCATGATAGTTTATAAATTTAGGTACATAGATTCAAATATGAATTGTTGTTCATGAGTGCAGCTACAACAAAAACCCAAGAGAAAACAACAACTAATTAGCAATCATAGATTCAAATATGAATGGTTGTTGTAGCAGCTACAACAGAAACCCGAGAGAAAAAGTATATACAATACAAATGATTACTATTGGAATGGACTATCAACATGGACTAGATTCAGACTGCCCCATACAGAATAGCCATATCACTAGCTCTAAAAGGAGGAGGAAAAAGGACACAGAGTGAAAAGGCATTGTATCTCATTTACATATCCAATTACCCACGATTGACGAGGAGAACCGCATCCCGATCATACCAATTAAAACCATGTTGAATCCCAACAAATCCATTGAACCATGTCGAATGACCTGGTAAGATAGACAACCAAGAGGACGGCGTCAAGACAACCAACCACAGGGAGGGAACCCATCCTTGATATTTGACACCTTTTACCAACTACACCTACACATGCTCACTCTTAACTTTTGAATTTCCTTTGAACATTATAATGAGGTTTATTATTACAATGGTGAGTTATTGAAATTGGCATTGGATGCACACTCTTTTGGTTGGAGTGAGGACACTAATCTAGTAAGAAACTTCATTTATTTATAGATTGTCTCCTAAAACATTTGCTCAAGAGATTTTTATTCAAGTTATTATTGGACTTTCGATTATGTGTGATGAATTTTCTTTTGGTTTCTACATTTTTTTTGCATCCTTAATATCAAGGGTCTTGTTTTCTCTTAGGTTTCTGTTGTAGATGCTACAACAACCCCATTTGATTGAATGGTTGACTTGGCCATGCTATGGGTGCACATGTTTTTGAACCATAATTAATTGATGTTATAGGAAATCATATTATTACATTTTTTTCATGTGGTAAGTACCACCCAAATGCAATTACCAAGACTAGTAATTTGCACACATGGGGTGATGATAGCCACCATGTTGGTCTTAAGGGGCATGGGAACAATTTTAGTTGTGGGATTCCTAGGAAAGTCTTTGCTTGTTTAGATTGTGCCAAAATCAACTACATTGCTTGTGGAATGTGGTATACTGACTTCAACAAACTTTAACCCGGCCTAAAAGCCATAAGAGACCTAAACATCTATTCTCTAGTTACCCATAAGAGACCTAAAAGCCTCGTTATCACTAGTATGATCCTTCCCTTATGCACCAAAGTGACCTTGATGAATTCGAATAAGGCAAGTAGAAGAAATAATTCTTGTTGCACCAATTTCCAAATTTTAGTGGAGTCATTATCTGCAGAGTTCATAGGATCATAAAAGTTAATTGGAAACCCCAAAGATTCACCTATCTTACCATTACCATTTGTCTACAAGTGTTTTGCATGCATCATGTTAAGTGTAGTTTTTGTGCCTCCACCTGACTACATACTATACCTTCTCATCCACATGACATCTAAGTGACATCAATACACAAGGACACACACACTCAAAACAGAGTATAAGCCTACAGGATTTGAAAGGTCATCACTGTATCTGTCTGATTTTTCGTTTTTTTCACAACTGTCATAAACAATCCCTATATTCTGTCATTGGACAACCAGCAGGATGTTTTACACTCTAACTTGAGATACCAGTATGCCTATAGAATTTCCACCAGTCCTTGTGATAAGTTCAACATCTACTCAGGACTGCAAGATGTAATCTTCAACACATCTTTGGAATGAAAACAAGTAAGATGTAATCTTCAGCACATCTTTGGAATGCAAACAAGTAACAAGTATGGTCTGATAGGAATTACTGTGTTTACAGGTAAGTAAATGCCTTTGTTTCCAGTCATTCTCATCAGATTCCTGATAACCATCAAGGTAATTTTTCCCATAGTAGGGACCAATATTTGTGCAGTAATTATGACAATAGCATAACTGGCACCACAAGGTTTCATAACCACAATACATATGGTACCTGCCATTATATCATTATATCTATCCTAGAAAGGAAACAAGGCTACACATTTTAGGTCACAATGTATCATACCCTGTATTGAGATATTGGCAACGCACACCTTCAGGCAAGGTTTATGGCATCACTTTTGTAACCCTTTTGTGACACCCTACTCCACCTCGGTAAACTCAAGTCATACCTAAGGTACGACATATTGGCACTAAGACATTTATAACACAGAAATTTGTAATTACAAAAGTTGCACACAAGCTTTAAGCAGTTCCAATAATTCATAATATTAGTTATACATTAGTTCATGGAAGTTATTGCTATAGCAACATATTATGGGAAGATATTGGACAGGGTTGCATACATCCTTCTTTCTACAATCTAAAGGCTACAGGGACTGGCTCCTAATGCCTGGAACTTGACAGCATGGATAATTTGTCATCAGTCATGCGTATTTACTTTTGTCACAAGTGTAGACTTGTTATATGGATTCACCACATAACTTCAAATAATCTGCCCCCGCAATCTCAACCTGGTTGAGACTACTTCCTAGTATGGATAATAATGAAAAGCTTCTATGCTATGCAACTTGATAGCATAGACTATGTTGTAGTTCTAGAAAATTTTGAGTGTCAAATAAAAGAAAAATTATGCAATTTGTTCTTTGATGAAGCTGTTTGGGATAACTGAAATGATATATGTATCATTGATGTCTTTTAAAGACTAGCACAATCCGGAAGGTAAGGCAATCAATGAAAGGGTGAGCCAACAACAGGATCCTAGAATTTAGCATTCAGCTGAGTTTAACAACACTAGCATTTTAATCAATGAAGAAAGATATCACCTAAATCATTACAAATACAAACCCCATTAAGATGTAAGCATTATTAAGTATTATCTATCTTATTTATAGGGTCTCATTCTTAGGAACCATTATTAGTGTGACTAGATTTGGTCTTGATGAGAGTATAAGATGTTTATAAGAAATTATGTGGTGAATGCAATGGTTAATAGATTTCAAAATCATGTAGTGGAGTGTGTCACAAACCCGATAGGTCTTTCTTGAACTCAAGTCCTCATCGTTTACATTACTTGTTGCACTAACTTAACTTTATGAGGCTGGTTCATGATAAATTAAGTGCATATGGGGAAAGAATTTCAGGTAAGTGGCATAGAATATGAGCAAGGGATTGAAGGCTGGACAAGTTTCCTGAGCAGATCCCGGGTGTCTACACACAAGAGACACCTATCTACGATAATTTTCCCTTTCTGGAATTTTTAGAACTTATGTAGTCCTCTGTGACATCACGATAGGTCCACTTGGGAAGTTCAGTCCCGAAGCATTAAGTATTCGATCCTCGGTTGGCTGTTACATTTGTCATTATATGCACTTCAAATTTTAGAACTAGTTACCTATGGGGGCTATGCTTTTGTGGGCATAGCTCTTTCTGTTTTGGCACGGATGGTTTGGAATGATTATTTCTATGTTTTGAAGCCTTGCACATACCTGTGCATGGGAATTTTCTTGGTGGAGACCATGAAGAGCATCCTATTTGCTGAGGGTAAGAGTTATCTACCCCTGCACAATCCGATATGCAAACAGTAAAAGATTGCAGGCATAGGGTTAATTAACCCCACACAATCTGATATGAAAATAGCAAAAAATATCCAATAGCAAGGGATTTGGTACAACAAAAAGGAAATCTGTTATGCAAACAACACAACTGCAGGGGATCCAGTACCACGACAAAGAAATTCGGTGTGCAAATGGCACAAGATATGCAACAGCAGGGGAACTAGTTATAGAATCCTCCCCTACAGCAACATGCAAAGAAAAAAATAACAGAGAGAGTTTATTGCTCTAAATTTTCTATAGGTTTCAGATACTAACATGTGGCAATATATATATATATATATATATATATATATATATATATATATATATATATATATATATATATATATATATATATTAAAATGTATCCCTCATGATGCTGTCTCAGCAAGACCACGCTCCCACCCTTGTACAACCGATTCCCTAGCTTCGTTCCCCAGCTGCTAACTCTCTCCTTGCATTACCTAGGTTTTTCTTCCTTTCTTCCTTTTTTCCCCTACACTTTTGTTTCCTCTCCCTTTTCTACGGCTCGCTCCATGTTTCTGGTTAGTTAGGGCCTGGCTAACTGTCATTTTCCTTTCTTGCCATTTTTCCTTCTTCCGTGCTATCGACCATCTGCGATTCACCTCTAAAATATATGCTCACCCTAGTGAACCGACACAAAGATTGGAGAGAAGCCCAGCAATGTCCCATGCCCTCACTCAATGGTATCTCTTTTGGACCTCCACTGTTGGCATTGGAACTACGGCGGAAACCACCACAGTAAAATTCCATAACACCCCTTATGAATTCAATTAAAAATCATTTAATCTTCTGTCGGTAAAACCCTCATCGTGGATAACCATCAATCTGAAGGAAACTTGTAGAAACCCAGCAATGTCCCATGCCATCGCTCAATGATCTTGTTGGGAGATCCTCGTTATTGATCCAGAGGAAAAATTGGAGAAACGAGTAGCAAAATTTAGATCTTTAGTAATAGGAATCCATGGGCTTATGCTCTATCTTCTATTTTATTCTCCCCCTCCAGATTGCTCCTATTTCTTGAAAATATGGGTCATCAGGAGATGCAGATTCGTGCCCTTGCGTTTCATCATAAAGCATCATAAAGTGGGATTCCAAAGAGCGGAAGAAATTTGGGAAAGACAACAACGGGGGTTACTTATGCCACGGGAGCACAAAAATAAGATGGAAGCACAAATCAACAATACGATGGAAGCACGCCCTGAATTTCACATATCCATTAGTAGTCGACCTCCGGATCTGAAAACCTAACTAACGAAATGATACAGTTTTTACTATACATATTTTCATTGTGTTCCCGCCTCCGAGAAAAAATAATGTTTAGCTACTACAACACCTACAAGGGCTCATCTCAATCCATCTCAAGCTGGGCAAGGGTCAACAAAGGGGTAAAACCCAAGAATAGAGGGGAACCAATAGTATTAACCAAGCTATGCCTATGGATTTTATCATGTGGGGTGTGTGTAGTTACATCACATTCATACAATTTCTACTCCACTATTATTATGTCAAATTCCTATATGAGGATTAGGTTTCTTTTCTTAGTGATTTTGATGCACTTTTTGATTATCGTGGTACACCTTCTACTACTCGAAAGGATGAGTGTAGTCATATCCATTCACTTTCTCCCCTTAACTTTGAGCTAGCTTGTGTGGTTTGTTGTTACACCATTTCTCATTGTTACACTTTATCTAATAGCATCTCCTCCTATGCTAGCCTTAGCACCAACTGCATATCATTATCGTGGTACACCTTCTACTACTCAGAAGGATGAGTGTAGTCTTATCCCTTCACTTGCTCCCCTTAACTTTGAGCTAGCTTGTGTGGTTTTTTGTTACACCCCTTCTCAATGTTACACTTTATCTAGTAGCGTCTCCTCCTATGCTAGCATTAGCACCAACTGCATATCATTATACTTTACCATTGAAATATGCTCCTAGCTAGCATCTTATTACTAGCTCTTTACCGAGTACCTTACTTAATGTTGTCACTATCTTGGATAAGGGTAAGGCCATTGTTCAAGACTAGGATCGCAGCTCTTCTATCAATGCACTCCCCTTCATTAATAGCGTAGAGTAGCACTTGATTAAGGATGAAATGGTTGTTCATATTTATTTTTGACCTAATGAGCCCAGGTGACTACTATCATGTATGTCCCACTATCCACATGGAATTTCACTATAAACCCTTTCCACTTGAAACATAGACTTGCACGATCAACCAACCCTTGCATTATCAACATGGACGAGGTTCGGACTACCCCATACAGAATAACCATATCATTAGCTCTAAAAGGAGGAGGCAAAAGGACACAGAGTGAAAAGGCAATGTCTCTCATTTACATATCCAATTACCTACGATTGACCAGGAGAACCACATCCTGATCATACCAATTGGAACCATGTAGAATCAGATCAGACCCATTGAACCATGTTGAATGACCTGGTAAGGTAGACAACCAAGAGGAAGACGTCAAGGCAACCAACCACGGGGAGGGAACCCATCCTTGAGATTTGACACCTTTTACCAACTACACCTACACATGCTCACTCTTAACTTTTGAACTTCCTTTGAAAATTATATTGAGGTTTATTATTACAGTGGTGGGATAATGAAATTGGCATTAGATGCACACTCTTTTGGTTGGAATGAGGACACCAATCTAGTAAGGAACTTCATTTCTTTGTAGATTGTCTCCTAAAACGTTTGCTCAAGATATTTTTATTCAAGTTATCGCACTTTGGTTATTGGACTTTCGATTATGTGTAATGAATTTTCTTATTGGTTTCTACATTTTTTGTGTCCTTAATATCAAGGGTCCTGTTTTCTCTTGGGTTTCTGTTGTAGCTGCTACAACAACCCGATTTGATAGATTCAAATATGAATGGTTGTTCATATTTATGAATTCTCAAATCTTCAACACAGAGTTTCGACGTAAAAGTGCTGCTGGATCTTAAAACCCTGCTGGTACAGTTCCAAAACTTACGCCTAGAAAAGGAGGCATGGCTACAAAATGCACATTTTCTCTGTGAGTAATTTCAGGATGATAATCTACAGGAGAGGCAGTCTAAGGAACACTCGAAGGTAATGGTTGCCAAACGCAGTGTCCAAGACGAATGATAATGGATGAAACATGACCATTAGAGGATAGATTTTCAGGGACTTTATGCATTACACCACCAATCCTTAGGTGAGGAGGTTCATGAGGGTGTTGATTATCATCACTATTCATCCTTACACTCCCTAAATTATTACAGATAGAGGCACCAAAATTTTCTTTTGCGCTAAAATGAATAACATGTGTTATTCTTTGTAAATCTACCAATGCACCTCTAGCAGTATTTATACCTATATTTGGAGACACTGTTGCACCAATGTGGTTTTCCTCCCCGATTTCTATTGCAGAAACAACAGAGACAGTTCTGGAAATGGAATCTGGTTGAAGTAATGTACCAATGGTGACAGTGGGTACCATAGGAGACCCAACATAGGTCCCATTCATACAGCTGGGACTATTTTGCAATGAGTGTGGGTTACTCACTAAAGTAGGAGGATGCCCCACAACCATCCCAGTATTTCTATTGGTGTTGGATAGATAGTTTGGAGAGATACTTGCCTCACCCGTAATGATTCTAGGGCCCTATTTGAGAACATATAAATTATAAAATTCCCTAATTTAGTTGAAAGAAAATATTATAAGGCATATCTGTTCCAATTAAATCATGAAAACCTAAATTTGTGTACAATTCATAAGCTTCTCCCATACTTTAACTTTTGAGCAAATAAATTAAGGTGCAATTGTTTCAAATTGAAATGCAAAACTGTGAAGTAGTCAAGTTTTGGATATGTAAGATGTGAAAACGTTTAACCTACTGAACTGTACCACACCCCCTAAATGCTTTTTTTTTTGTCCTTCTCTAATTTTGTCACATTTACAACTCAAGTAAAACAACGATCTCAGATTGGCACCAAAAAGCAAATGCAAGTGAGCCCTATGCTGCACAGCATAGCTAATTTCCTAACTTTGACATCATGTTAGAATTTGAAATTGTATATTTCAAAGAACGAAATATAGGACAGATACAAGTGAGAGAGAAAAATAGTGTCACATATATCCATTACAATTCATCAATGATGTTCATTACACACATGATATTTTCATTACATGTGTAGTTGCTAATTGAGAAGCAACTGTGAATTTTTTCTGTGAACATGCCTATGATTTGTACATGGCATTGATACTTAACTATTATCTATAATAGCATTTCCTTTCTTACCACTATCATCTATTCTTTTGATGTGAACCAGTAAAACTATATCAAGGGGCATGAATTGCAAGAACCATCTCATAAACGCTTCAAAATCAATGGCCGCTGAGTTACACGATCCACCTTCTAAGGAGGCCATACCATTTCACATTTGCATCAAATCCTTGGATGCAGAGTTTCACTCCCAACATACCCCTGTTGTTTTATTGTGTTGGAATTTCCAACAGTTGGCATTACACCAGCATCATAAGGGAGATGTGAGAAGCATTTCCTGTAGCATGTCTGTTTTTAAGCTCTACCATGCATATTTTAAAGCATAGAAGCTGTTACAGAGTTCTGTCACTTGTTCTTTGATGCCTAACACGCTTTAAGGAAGGTCCAGGTCTGGGTTTATGGGTTCCTAACAATCACTTACAAAGGTTGAAAAGCAAATTTTACTTGCCCAACAACTGTTAAAGAGGCCCAGACCCCAGGCACCTATTTTAAGGTACATTAACCTTTTTATTTAAATTTATTTCAACCATCAATCATTTTGTGGCTTGCTTACCAACATCCCATATTTTGAAAAGGGATTTGGTCCATTTGCAAGTGGTTACATGAGATATTGGAGCTAGGATTTTAAATGCAGAGGTTCTTTTTGCTGCTACTGTCGTATACCCATGACTAAGAACCCTTCTTCTTGTGTTTTCATGAATCATAGCACTATACAGGACTGTAGTTGAATATCCATCAGTCAGTAAGTGCAGACTTGCAACAAACTTTCTCATCGCCAGCATCTTGGTGCATTTACAACACAATATGAAATAGATGTCGAGGCGTGTCAGAGAGGAAAATCTTGCTCCAAGGAAGGTTCTAATGGAACACAATATAAAGGTTTGGCTCTTTAGTATTTATGGGTCATGAAACTATAACCCCTATAGGAGAAATTCATACCAAAAGTCAACTCAAGCAATTCCACGATTTAGACCATACCAAAAACCAGCTCAAGCAATTCAAGGATGAGCAAAGTGATTTCCCTCCATTGGATAGAGTGATAGTCGAGTCAACGTCTTTGATGACACTAGGGTTCCAAGACTTGAGATTAACCTATCCAACACTAAGGTCTACTATAGAGACAATTCCCAAGAGCTTCAAGCGATTATGAGCAGGACTGTAGAGAAGTTTCATCTAATACATCAAAGAGTAATATCAACAACACAAATATTAATGTCATGTTGTCTTTTGCATTCAAGGATCACATTCACGACACATCGATAGAACCTGTGTGTGAGTAGGAATGCCAAGTAATTGTACAACAACCACTTCAGAGTTATAACTTTCCTTTACTTCCGTAAATACACATATATGTATAAGATAACTTAACAGCCACATAACAGCTGTCCATAAAACTTGGTACAGAGGTATAGTGAAAATCTAACAGCCATGTGGGATAATTAGTGAAAATGCTAGGTAACGTTTAGTTAATATGTCACTGAACCTCAGTTATCAAGCTTAGAGTAAGGAATATAGAAGTATTGTAGGGTCATCAGTCATTGCCTTGGCAAAGTTAACTATGGTGGCACATATGTGAGACATTTGCACATGACAGTTATGCATGTATGATAAATCCTCATAACAATTTATGTATGTACTAGCCTATACAATTTTACTGTTGTCTTATGTGATGGAATGGCACATTATTGCACTACGAATAGGTAAGCACAATAAAAAATTGCTTGCCATTGTTATCACATGCTCAAGTGAAAACTCTCTTTAATGTCAATATGTGTATATGCAGCAACAAGACATATATTCAATTTTACTGGTTAGGTGGCCCTAAGAACCATGCCAGAAAGGTGATCTTTTAAGACAATGTGGATCACAACATTGTTTTAATATCCAGGCATTAGGGATTACAGAGGTTTTGTTCCCACGCCACACGCTCAACTGAAAACTCTCTTTACTTTCAATATGTTCATATGCAACAACAAGACATCTATTCAATTTTACTGGTTGGGTGGCTCTAAGAACCATGCCAGATAGGTAATATTTTAAGATAATTAGGATCAAAACATTGTCTTAATCTCCAAGCATTAGAGATCTTCGTCCACCCAATAGCCATGAGGGATTCCAGAGGTTTTGGTTCCACACCTCCACCCTTCTATTTAATTAGGAACCCTAGATAACCCAGCAATAGCCATGCTTAATGAAAGGAGAAGGGCTCTAAAGTTATATTACTCTGTTATGGAACATGAAAACTATTCCAATTTTTTCTTATCAAATATGAATTTCACACTGTTATGAAACATAAAACAATCACAGTCATTCTCTACCAAATAATGGGTTCAAGCTTTCTTCCCTAGATGGAATAATTCCATCCAAGCAGTGGCACGCTAGGATGTAAAGAAAAATCCACTAAATGGAATTGCTGAAGCATCATTCCTCACACAGAGAGATTAAGGGTTCTAGCCTCCTTATGTATACACAGCAATGTCAATGCCACAAATAGGACACGCAGCACTAAGAATAATACAAGCGATTGAGATTGCAGGCATGGTTTCTTTTATCAGTCCATACACCTTCGTTGATATTTACCCTAGGTTTTTATTCATTTTCAATGAACTGATAGATATCGAACGAGAACTAGAATGGATCTAACTCACCTTTAGTGCTACGACATTCCAAGTCTTGCAGCTCTATCCCACTGCTATCCGGGTCTGAGCTCTACCACCATCACGCTTGATTCTATCCCTCGATTTCTTCTCTCTTCAGTGTTCCTCCCTATATTCTTTCCTCTCCCCTCCATTCCCACTGTGTTCTCTCTACTTCTTCCCCTCTTTTTTTGCGCTCCCCGTGTATTCTTCTGCTCACATCATCCTTCTGGTTAGTTAGGCCTTGCCCTTCTGGCCCAACCTCAAATGGCCCCCTGTCCTTCCTAACACGTCACTGGAAAACCGTTTCCTTTGGCCATGCCATTTTCCCTCCTCCCAAGTCGGCAAGGTGTGTGGGAGGGAAAAAAATATTGTTCACTATTGAAAACCATCGGCCAACCATTAATGGTTGTGTTTAGTCCTCTCCATCCGATGCCCCTGTGAGCACCCCACATTTACTAGGTCTAAGTGTTTAACTCCCCTCTACATCACCGAAATCCGTTATACCATATAATTAATTGTACACTATACATACCAAGAATTATCAATTATGTATATTTCAACTTTGAATAATATTTAGTATAGTTCAAATTTAGGTTATTGTGGTTGACGTCCCACCCAATGTATCTAAAGTTGTGTGGCCCCTTAAGGAAATACCACTATGTTAGTGGTTAAGTTCTTATTTAAATGTCATTTATTAATTTATTTATAGACATAGTGTATCTATTATTTTTAATATATTTATCATAACTATGCGAATGGATGGGCCTGGAGTATGCCCTAAAATTGCTTCTGCTTGGCTAAGAGCTCGTCTTCCTTGGATGTAAGGAAACAGGTTAACGACCCAAGACCCAAAAGCATCTGGCAGGAGTGAAAGTCTGCCCCCTTACGGACCACCAGCGGGTTATTCTAGGTGGCGTGGTTTTCCTTGAATAACGATGATGAGTCAGCCTGCATTTGCGGATGGCAGCCAGAGATGGTTGTCTTCACTGTTGGTTTCAAAACTGAGTTATGATAGGTTTTCCCACCATGTAGAAAGAAAAAAAAAAGTTATGCGAATGTAATTTGAATATGTATTTCCAAATGTAACAAAATATGTACAATATCATACTGATTTGAGATGACTATGGAAATATTTACATTATATGCCTAATGTGCCATCACTGAGACCCTTAACACAATATGTACTTGTTTACCACATGACCAGGGTCATTACATAAACCAATATGTATTTGTTTACCACATGACGAGGGTCATTACATAAACGTTCAAGTAAATAAATCCAAATATCAAGGGATATGCATACAAAGAAGTATAAAGAAGAAGATATAGACCGAATGCTTACTGGACTGAATAAAACACCTCGAAACAATTGGCCATTAACCGACAGTAATGAGATATCCAGAGTCAAAAACTCCATTGACGTTATCACGAACTTCAACACCTTCTTGCATGTAAAAATGATCAAAGCAACAATACTTGTATGACAATTCTTGTCATATATATAAAGAAAACATTCAAAGCATTCTCTTGCATGGGAATTGAATAAAGCAGATTTTACTTACCAGATTATGGATTGCAACCATTCCTACAATTGCAATTCTTTGTGGCAGATTATTAGATAGATGTTGAGTTTTTGTCATAGTTCAGAACAATTTTTGAAGTGAGATCTTGGGCAATATTGTTTGAGGCATGTTCAATTGGAGAAGGGTCCATGGGAGTCAGAGTTTGTGAGACATTATGTGCAAGCAATGGCATTGTCTGACTTATAAGACCTACATGCAAACAGAAGAAATTCTTTACATTTTGATTTTGTTGCACTTCAGGAGGGGTTGGTGTTTGATGTTGTTGATGAGGAATTTGATGTTTAATGTTGCATTGTTGTCTTTACTGATGATTCTAGTTTTGTTGGTCAAAAATTCCAAGGGTCTGTGGAGGAGACCTGGCAGTGGTGTGAAAATTCTACTGTAGTGAATTGGTTTAGATTCTCCTACTTGATTTAATTCTTTCAAGTTATTTTCAGAACTTAGATTCAGAAAAATATCGAAAATAAACAAAACTACAGCCTACACATGCAGATCATTTACTGAATAATTCACTCATGCAACAAAGTGACACATGGAATTTTTGGACATAAGTCCCCGAAAAAACCCAAAGCGAGAAAATCGGTTCAGCAGATATGAGGGTTTTACTATTAAGTAGTTCTGAGTACAAAAAATTTGGGTTCCAACCTTGGAAAACCCAACAACGAATAAAAGATATAAAATCTATAGCTAACCTGAAGATCTAGAGCCAAATATATGACTGATCCACACCCTCAAACGAGATTTACAGGACTCAGCCCAGATCTGACCCTAGAAACCCTCGGCGCTACTTCTGAAGCCCCAGCCTTGCCCTGGAGGGACTATGTCAGTCTCTGCGTGGCTCTAGGAGGGCCTACGTCACCCTAGGAGGGTCTACGCTGCCCCTGCATTGCCTCTTCTTGGCTAGCATCAACCCAGTGTGGCCCTAGCTGTCCCTGCTGCTCTGCATGGCTCTGAAGCCTCTCTGCGATGTCCTTGTGGTTGCTCCTCTTGCCTCTTGATGTCTCTTGGCCCCCGAAATCAAAACGTTCCCTTGCCCAATACTACCCCTCACTACAAGAAATTCCCCTGGAAATTCTTAGCAAACCCGCCCTAGAATTCCAGATCTATTCCTTAGTTCTATAGTAATTGTGTGTCTTCAACTGACCCTCAAGCCTTTCTCTTATACTTTTTCGTTGAACCCTTCAACGAATGAGATTAAATCATCCATCAACGGTTGAGATTAAAAGACTGCTTGATCCATGTGACTTAAGACAATTTCAACACATGTGTTAATTAATTCACTTTAATTATTTTATTTTCCTAAGTTAGACTTAGGAAATCCATTAAAAATAATTAATTATTTGAATAACTTGAACACAACTTGAAATTTCTCAAATCCATTTCTAGGTCTTGTAGATCAAGTTTACTCTAGTCCTTCCACAAAATTTGGGACCTAGAGCACAACTGATGCTACCCCAAATACACAAAATCCTCAACACTCCCTCTTATCATCAAAAGTGTGCTCTAGCAATACATAACACCATGCATCAAAAGATCTTGAGTACTTGGTTTTTGTTGTTGATGCTTGGCCTGCTGCACTCCATATACTTGCACTGCCCCTCTATGTACTACTACCCATGCCACTTCCACTGACACTGCCACATCTTTATTGCAGCTCCCTCTCAAATTGCTGCATCATGCTGCCCATAGCACTGCCACTGCTAACTTCTAACTGTTGCACTGCAA
Organism: Pinus albicaulis; assembly: GCA_034641835.2. NCBI lineage: Eukaryota > Viridiplantae > Streptophyta > Pinopsida > Pinales > Pinaceae > Pinus > Pinus albicaulis. The sequence continues at coordinate 812,371,366 of CM076576.1, read as the reverse complement.
CTCAGTTGCTAAGAAGTAAGCAACTGAATAGCTCTACCCAACTGTTTAACAGACAAGTCAAGTTGCCCTCCACCACTAAAGCTCCCTAGATGTTGAATCACGCTGTCCCCCTGGAGACACTGTCATGCTGCAACACTCCACTGCTTGGGCCCGACTACTTTGCGCTATTGAAGTCCCATCATCCTCTCTACACTGTTGCCTCCACGTTGTTGTTTCCTCTGCATTACACTGCTCCCTCTGCAGCTCTTTAGATCCCTCTTTTGCTTCAATGTGGTCATTTGCAACCATCTCCCGACTCATCCCGCTACCGTCTTAAGGCTCCCATAGCTCGTATGTGATCCAAGAGTAGGGCTGACTCAAGGATCTCGCCATCAAACTGGATACTCTGTATATCCTTGTCACCCCACCTCTTCTCTCGAGGTGCTTGAGCACTCATGGCTGCATCATCATCAGAGCCATCGTCATTTGTTGTTGTAGCCTTGGAATCAGAGGCTCCTTTTTCCTTCTTCTTAGGACAACTGCTGGCGAAATGACCAAGATCACCACAGTTAAAGCACCAGACCTTGGAGAGGTCCTTCTTATTCTTCCCTTGATGCAAGGGTTGCATCCTCCTCCTCTTCTTTCTTCACTCTGGCTCATCCACTTCCTCCACTGTTGGACTACTTCCTGGTGATTCTCCTGATATCCTCTTGGCGGAGAATAGCCCACATATCTACCCATGATGGTAATGATGTCCTTCCCAGAATTCTCTAGACAAACGTTTCCCATTCTTCAGAGACAACATTCAAGGACCTCCTCACTAGGAGCCCTTCATCTCAATTAGCACCCTATAACAATTAGCTGGTCACAGATAGCTTGAAGTCTGAAGAGGAATGGATCTATCTCTTCACCCTTCATCATCTAAAACATAAGCATCTGATTCTCAAGAAGCATTCTTCTTTGCACAGAACCTCTTTGGTGCATCACTTCCAAAGCTGGCTACATGTCATCTGTTTTATTCTTACCAGTGACATGAGGAATCACATGGTCCTTGACTCCGTCTATGATCAACCTCTTCGTATGTTCTTGATTCTCTTCATACTTCTTGAGTTGACCTACATCGGTTGGTACAACAAGAGTCTTCTCTACATGATCTTTGAGACCATACTCAACCAGAACTAAGAGGATTATAGTCTTCCAGATAACATAGTTGGACATGCCATCCAATCTATCTTGATCCCTCGGTCCATATCAAGCCATCTTTGCTCAGATTTGAGGAAAACAATACTTCTCCCTCTGGATCTGGGTTTATTGGTGACTAGAAACTCTCTAGTAACTGCTTCTTTATGCAAACTAACTTCCCTCCTAGAAATATTCTACCAAAACTCAAACGGACAGTATTCTTCGATCCTCCCGATCGAATCTCAGATCTGTTTGGCTCAGATCTGCTAAATGACTGTCTTCCTCCTGCCTTTGTTGCCTTAGTTAGGAAAAATTCTGCACCTGCAGAATCTCTACCCCACCAACACTACTGAAGATCTGAGGCAATGCTTCTAGAACTTGGCTGAATTTTTCTGCAGCAAGAGAAGTGACTGGACAATGTCCTCCTGGCTGGCCCAGTGCAGTCCTAGCGTTTCTCAGAAGTAGACTATGTAACCCCAGACTGGGTGACGCAGTCCTTACGTTTCCCTGGGAAGGGTCTACGTAAGCATAGAGGCCTTCTGCAGATTCAACATTATCTTCCTCTAGATCTACGCCCTCCTGCTATCAAGTTGCCCTTTCCAGATCTGTTGCTTCTTCTTCCACCCTACATAAAAATATTTCTTCAACTCATTTGCTGGAGATTCAGCCTGATTTGCTACCACTCTAATACTATGTGAAAATTCCACTGTAGTATATTGGTTTAGATTCTCCTACTTGATTTAATTCTTTCAAGTTCTTTTCAGAAATTAGATTCAGAAAAATATAAAAAATAAACACAACTACAGCCTACACATGCAAATTATTTACTGAATAATTCACTCATGCAATAAAGTGACACATGGATTTTTGGACATAAGTCACTAGAAAAACCCAAAGCGGAAAACCGGTTCAACAGATATGAGGGTTTTATTATTAAGTAGTTCTGAGTATAGCAAATCTGGGTTCCAACCTTGGAAAACCCGACAGATAATAAAAGATATAAAATCTACAACTAACCTGGAGATCTAGAGCAAAATATCTTACTGATCTACACCCTCAAACGAGATTTATAAGACTTAGCCTGGATCTGACCCTAGAAACTCTCAGCGCTGCTTTTGAAGCCCCAGTGTTGCCCTGGAGGGACTGCGCCAGTCTCTGCGTGGCTCTAGGAGGGCCTCCATCAGTCTATGCGTGGCTCTAGGAGGGCATGCATCACCCTAGGAGGGTCTACACTGCCCCTGTGCTGCCTCTTCTTGGCCAGCGTCAGCCCAGTGTGGCCCTAGCTGCCTCTGCGCTGTCCCTACTGCTCTGTGTGGCTCTGAAGCCTCTCTATGTTGTCCTTGTGGCTGCTCCTCTTGCCTCTTGTTGTTTCTTGGCCCCCAGAATCAGAACATTCCCTTGTCCAATACTACCCCTCACTACAATAAATTCCCCTGGAAATTCTTAGCAAACCCGCCCTAGAATTCCATATCTATTCCTCAGTTCTACAGAAATTGTGTGTCCTCAACTGACCCTCAAGCCTTTCTCTTATAATTTTTTTTTGAACCCTTCAACGACCAAGATTAAATCATCCATCAACGGCTGAAATTAAAATACTTCTTGATCCATGTGACTTAAGACCATTTCAGCACATGTGTTAATTAATTCACTTTAATTATTTTATTTTCCTAAATTAGACTTAGGAAATCCATTAAAAATAATTAGTTATTTGAATAACTTGAACACAACTTGAAATTTCTCAATTCCATTTTTGGGTCTTGTAGATCAAGTGTACTCTAGTCCTTTCAAAAAAATTGGGACCTAGAGCACAACTGATGCTACCCCAAATACACAAAAATATCAACAAGTGGAGTTGGGAAGATTACATGGAGATGTTTTTTTCTGAATTGTTTTCTCTTGATCGGATTGAGAAGGAGAAGATTGTTGCGAAAGCGAACGTGACTATCCTTCTTATTCTGCTTAAAGATCTAGTCATTTCAAATGGACCATCTTTTTCTATTTCAGTTGAGGATTGTCTGAAACATTAGTCCAAGAACAATAGCTTAGGTATACCCACATTGTAGATAATACCGATAAATAAATAAATCTTCAATTATAGCATTCCATGATTCAAATGTAAGAATTACAAAGTATATTGTATTTCTCTATTGTTTCCATTTAAAAATGTATTTTCGTTTCAATGGAAAACTAACACTAATTTATAGTTTGGCACTCTACTATGTGGAATACGACACAACATATTGAACAGATGGACAGTAGAGGATAGCCAATCCTAATGGAGGCATGCAGGATGGTTTGTCTTAATAACCCCTAGCAACATGTAGGCATGTGCATCTAGTTGGCTATTTAAACAACTTGCCATTTAAGAAAACCACCATACACACGGGATATTGTGGAAATTTTGATATTTGCAATATATGGATTCTTCTTTCATTCCATGCCAAGATTTAGCATTCAAATGCAAGGTATGATGTGATAATAAAAAAAATTGTAAGTTGAGGGACCAAAAGAAGGTACTTTTAAAACTTGTTTGTGGGTTTAATGCCCCTTAAAATATATATTACCATTTTGAATCACTTCATTTCCATTCCATACATAAAATGTATGCTTGAAATGGTTGTTGATATTCTTGATCTCTACGTTGCTAGAAGATTACATCTTAGATAGCTCTACATAAATTCTTTGCGCCAATTGAAAGTAGATTCAAAACTCATTTCAATCAGTAATATCTATAAATATCATTTCATTTCACTTTGTAATCATGCCAATCCATCATTGAATTAAAGTGTTTAAAGTGTTATTTCCAAAACAATGGTGTTAGAATATTCAAAATATGCATAAACATATAATATTATAATTTATAAGAAAACCATAATTTTACTAATTTAACACCATATCCATCATAACAACGTTAATCAACAGAAGAAAGGAGACAAAAAAGGAGAGGATATTGCCAAGAGTAATGGTTTGAGTTACCGTCACCAACCTAAGAAAAAATCTAGAACTGGAGATGCTCGAAAAAAAAGAATAAATTGTTGGACCATTGAGAGCTTTGACCAGAGAAGTAAATACATGACCTGATGGTTTAAGAAGGGGTTTATAGTGTTTAACACATCATGCGGGTAAGGAAGGTCTATGTCTCTCTCTTGCTTGTGTTATGAAACCAACTCCAAAAATAGAAGAAAAGAGAGATCAACGCCTTAGAAATCAGCCACTTCGAGGGGGGGGAAACCTCCAATACATTACATAAATGAACAATTCTTGGATGATACAATTTACAAAACCTCCTTTCTATATATAGGAGTCCATGGGGCCATAATGTAATCCTAGTGGGCCACAATGTAATCCTAGCCGACCTAACAATAATAATTTAAGGGCACAATAATAACAAAATGGGGGTTACAAGGGTTCAATAATAACAATAAGGGGGTGACACTAACAATAATAAGGGACTATACTAGTGATATAGGGACCTAACATGCCCCTCTCCTTCAAAAAAGTGTTGTCCTCAACGCTTGAGTAGCTCAGGGTGCTTTTGTATTAAATTCTCATCCTCCCATGTAGAATCTTCAGTGAGCAAGTTCTTCCACTTGATGAGATACTCTGAAATTGATCAATTTCGTAGCTGTCGAGTTCTCGTTTCCATGACTACTTTAGGTTCCAATATGATTTTTCCTTCCTCATCAAGTTCTGAAAATATTGTTTGAACTGGAAGTTTTTCACCAATAACCTTCTTTAAGCATGAAACATGGAAAACTGGATGCACTCATGAAGAAGCAAGAAGCTCCAATTTGTATGCCATAGTACTAATCTTTTGCAACACCTTGTAAGGACCATAGTACTTTGGCGATAATTTATTATCCTTCTTAGCTTGCTTGAGGGACATTTGTTTGTATGTTTGTAGCCGTAAAAATACCCAATCTCCTACATCAAAACTTCTCTCATTGCGATGTTGATCTGCTTGTTGTTTTATTCGATTTTGTGCCAAATTTAGGTTATCCTTTAAGAGTTGGAGAACATCTTGTTGATGCTCGATGTGATCTTCCATTGCTTGAACCTTAGAATTTTCTCTTAAAGATGATGTGATGGATGGTGGATGATATCCATAAAGTGCCATAGATGGGGTCATTTTTTCTGTAGTATGGAAGGAAGTGTTATACCACCATTCAGTGAGAGATAACCACTTGACCCATTGTGTTTGTTTATCAGATACAAAACAACGAAGATATCCTTCCAAACATTTATTCACTATCTCAATTTTACCATTGGATTGAGGATGATAAGATGAGCCATGAGCTAATTGAGTACCCAAACAAGAAAATAACTCCGTCTAAAAATTTCTAGTAAAAATGGGATCTCTGTCACTCACAATAACCTTTGGGTTTCCATGTAGCTTTTTAATTGTGTCCATAAATGTAGTAGCAACAATACTTGCTTTAAATGGATGAGATAATGCACAAAAGTGTGCATACTTGGTAAGTCTATCAACTACCACCATGATGACACTCTTTCCTTCGGACTTAGGTAAACTTGTGATAAAATCCAATGAAATCTCCCCCCAACGTTGACTTGGAATGGATAAAGGTTGTAGAAGACCCAGAGTATTAATTGTCTCAACTTTATTTTGCTGGAAAACCAAACATTCCACCACAAAATTTTGAATATCAAATTTAAAGCCATCCCAAAAAAAAATATTTCTTCACCCTGTGGTAAGTTTTTAAAAATCTCGAGTGTCCTCCTAAAGGAGAAGTGTGCAATTCCAAAAGAATATTTTTGTTTTAGTTGGGAATTTTTACAATGATATAAGCAATCTTTGTACCATAAGGAATCATTTTTCCAACTAAATGTATCAGATGTACTAGGTTCTTGTTGCAAATTTTGAATGAGTGTCCACACTTCTTTGTCCTTCTTCCATTCATCCCTTGCTTCAGTTATCGAATCTCATTGGATAAGAGAAATGGCACAAAGAAATGCTTCCACCTCTTCATTCTTTCTTGAGAGTGCATCTGCAACAACACTTAGCTTCCCTTTTTTGTAGATTATTTCAAAGTCATAACCCAACATCTTTGTGACCCATTTTTGCTGCTCTTCTGAAGATAGTCTTTGTTCCAAAAAGTGTTTAAGACTATCATGATCAGTTTTTACCTTGAAGTGTCTTCCCATTAGGTAAGGTCGCCATTTCTTTAGTGCATGTAGTATTTTTTTTTTTGGACATAATCGGTTGCTATTTGTATTCAAAAAGAAAAAATTGGGAGTCGAAGCTCCATTGTTACAGGGAAATATGTTTGAAAAAAGAGATAGAGAGGGACATCAGTAATGCCAGTTTCCTCTGCACTCCGATTATGCTTCGCTGTTGTAAAATCTGATCTAGTGTAGATTCAGACAAACTGTGACAATAAAAAAATACATTTGTAAAACATGTTAAAGAGAGGTTTTCTTTAGAGCCTGTAAATCCTGCAATAATTTGCCTTCAAGGCGTGTAGATTTTGCATTTGCTGTGCTGAAACTGGGCTCAATTTTTCCAAAAAAATTCCTAGTTGCCATCGAACTCTTGGGCGAGAAAGCAACAAATGCCTCTGTAGGCAATCGAAGAGAATTTGTCCTGTTCATGGCAAAAAACAGAAAGACTCGACAGTGTTGCATTTGAGGCTGCTGAGAGGTTTGGAACATGCCCTGTTTGCTTGTGTGTCAACCTCCTTATTGAGGGAGCGAAGGACATGAATAAATCGAGTTTCTTGCATTAGCTGGGTGAGCGCATGGCATCGATTTATTATTTGTTGGAGAGCTAAATTGGAGGTTGTCCGATTGTGGAACATTAAGCTGATGATGATTGCCGAATTTCCGATCACTGTTGTTGTGCGAATGCCGAGAATTTGGAGCTAAAGGAGGCCTTGGTATAGAGCGTGGGCTTCAGCTCTGTTATTGGATAGGGGGCCTAATCCCCATTCGTATGCAAGGATGATGTCTCCATTGGCATTACAAATAATTCCGCTCGCCCCAGCCATGCCAGGATTAGACTTGGAGGCTCCGTCAAAGAATAGATAGTGCGTGTTACTGCTTCTTATCCAACCTGCAAACTCCTTATCCTTCATTCTGATTTTCCATATGCTATTAGAGACTTGTTTACTGTTGGTGTCGTTTCTATTTTGGCCATAATATTGGCCCCTGTTGCTTTGATCGAGCAGACATCCTATATAATTGCGTTCTTCAATGAAGAGACCAGCTGCGTCAATGCTCCTTTGACACTTGACAGCTATTGTGTCCAAAGCGAGTCCTCTTGCCTTGTTATATAGCGTCCTAATTTTGATTTTTTTATCTCTGAAGATTATTTGATTGCGTGCTAGCCATATGCGCCACATCATAGTATAAGGGAGAGCATTCCAGAATCTTCTTGCCACATTGTTCTTCTTGTGCTGCTAGGGGTAATTCTTCTTCCATAAGTGTAAGAGTTCGGCGATGGTGTTGTGGGAACCCCAGGGGAGATGGTCCTTCAGGAAGACTTCTTTTCAACAAGCAGTGGTGAAGGAAAATTTATGAAAAGGTGCTGAATAGTTTCCTCAGCTGCTTGACAGTTTGGGCAGTGGGAGGGACCAAGAATACCATGCTTTTTCAAATTATCAGAGGTTAGTACTTTTCCTTTTAGAAGAACCCATATGAAGAATTTAATTTTTTGGAGAGTCTCTGATTTCCATGTAGTTTTCCATTGAGTCCATATGGGCGTGGGGCGATCAATGTCATAGATTTTTCGGTAGGCTGTTTTGACTGTATAGTTGGTGCCTGAAGGGTCCCAACAGAAGCAATCATCTTCGTTTTGTTTGGTGGCGGCGATACCATGGAGCTGAGTCTGCAGATTATCCAAGCTTGAGCGTAGCTTATCAGGTATATCAGGGAAATGCCAACCTGTCCAGAGATGAGTGTGAGTATCCCATTTGGATATCTGGCTCAAGATGCGAATCCCCTTGTTGTCAAGGAAGGTGAGGATCTGATGGGTTTCAGGCTTACTACTGATACGTAGCTGGCCCATTATTTTATCAGCCCCTATTCTAGTGCTGTTGCCTCCCTTGGGGACCTTAGAAATGTTTTAAGCAAGGATGGGAATTGCTTTTTTACACAACCCCCAGATTTTGGTGCAGGCTCTGAGAGGCATATCGTGGTCTAATAGAAGCTGCCTCGGAGAATTTAAGTATTTGGTTTCCAGCACATTCTTCCACCAAGCAGATTCTCCATTGATGAGTCTCCAGACTATCTTGCCACCAAAGACCAGGTTTAGAAGCTGTGGTGATCTGATCCCCAGCCCTCCATATTCATGAGGTTGAATAACTTGCTTCCAATTTATGAGGTTGTATTTCTTTCTTTCAGTTTTCCCCCCTTGCCAAAGAAAGTGACGGAGGATGGCTTCCACTTTGTGATGAAAACTGGCTGGAGCTTGCAAGAGCATGAATTGATACAAAGGCAGAGAGGAGAGGCCTGAATTCAAGAGGATTAGGCGCCCTGCTGGGTTAAGCCAAAAAGAGCCCCATTGCTGCACTTTCCTTTTCATTTTGTCGATAATGGTGTCCCAAACTTCAGCTTTCAGAGAACCCACACTCACAGGCATGCCCAGGTAGGAGAAATGCCCCCAATCTAATTTGCAGGAGACCCCGAAGATGCTGGCAATGCTTTGGAGAGTTTGAGCAGTTTTGTTCCAACCATAAATGTAGCTCTTAAGGTAATTGATCATGCCTCCGGAGTAACTCATATATCTGTCTAAGAGCGTTTTGAAATGGTGAGCTATAATGTTGGAGGCTCCTCCCATTAACAAAGTGTCATCTGCAAACTGAGAATGGTTTATATTTTTTACTCCATTCCCAAATTTAATGTCGGTGATAAAACTGGTGCGACATTTGTAGTCAAGAGCCCTGCTGAAGGATTCATCCATCAAGATGAAAAGATAGGGGGAAAGGGGATAGCCTTGACGAAGTCCACGAGAAGATTGGAAGGAAGGCCCTGGCCCACCATTAATGAGGGGGGAGATCCAAGGGCCAGAGATGCATGCTTGGACAAGGTTGATGAAAGGTGAGGCGAATACCATTTTCTTTAGGACAACAAGGAGAAAAGAGTGTCTAACTCGGTCGAAAGCGTTGGCTAAATCCAGTTTTAAAATGAAGCCTTTTTCTTTTCTAACTTGGCTGGAATGGATAGCCTCTTGCACAAGCAGGATGGAATCCGAAATTTGTCTGTTGGCCAAAAAACCTCCTTGATTCTCAGAGATGAGAGAGGGGAGGATAGGTTTGAGGCGGGTAGCTATGATTTTAGTCAAGATTTTGTAAGAGGAATTGCAGAGAGAAACGGGCCGAAAACGAGAGAAAGTAGAGGGTCGATTTTCTTTAGGGAGAACGGCAAGATGGGTGGAATTGGTGTAGCCTCTGATTTTGTTCTTGCATTGGGCCCATTTTATCATTTTGTCAAGATCTTTCTTGATTTCCCCCCAGTGAGATCTGTAGAAGCTGATGGGGAAGCCATTTGGGCCAGGGGCCTTGTCTGGATGAAGTGCCCAAATGGCTCTTTGTATTTCCTCTTCTTCTATATCCTTGGTGAGATCTGCATTGATTTCATCACTGATTTCTGTGGGCAGATATTGAAGTAGATTTGAGTAATCTGTAGCTTCTTTGGTTTCAGTTAAGAGCACACTGTAATGTTTTGTGGCTGCCTTTTTAATTGCATCTTGGGAAGTTTGGAGTTGGCCTTCCTCATCAGTGATGGAGGTGAAATTTTTCTTGATTCTTCTGACTGTAGTCTGCTTATGGAAAAAAGTGGAGTTTTTGTCCCCACCTTGCAGCCACAACTAGCGTGATTTGATTCTCCATTTCTGTTCCTCCATATGATTAGCACGATAAAGATGGAAGTAAAGGTCACATTCTCTAGCTTTGGATTCTTGGGATAGTCCCCGTTCCTCTATGGTGCTGTGGATCTGCTCCAATTTGTTTTTTATTTCTATTTTGATTTTCTCCGCTCCTTATAATGATTTCGTGCCCAGTCTTTTAAGGCGCTTTTGGTATTTTTTAGTTTGCTTTCCCAAATGAATCCCGGTGATCCTTCAATGTGCTGGCACCCAGTGTGTTTGAAAATATGATCGACAATGGGAAAATTTCTCCATAGTGGACTGTACTTAAACGGAATGGGACCTAGTGAGCTGTGAGCCTCAAGCACGAGCGCTGTGGGGTATTGATCGGATGTTGAGAATGGAAGAAAAACAGAGTAAGCCATGGAGTAGGAGGAAAGGAGGGAGACATTCACCAATATCCTGTCTAACCGCTCAATTATGTTGTCTTTTCCCAATCTACGATTACTCCAAGTGAACCTTCAATTTTTGGGGACAACATCTATGAGTTCGTGGTCCTGCATAATAATTTCCAGCTGCGTTCTACAAGGGTCATGTGTGAAACAGCCCCCCCTCTTTTCATTGGCATGGAGTATGAGATTGAGATCTCCTCCAAGTATGATGTTGCTACTTTCTTCTTCATCAATGTTAGTTTGGAGAGAAGTCCAACACTGTGCTTTGTCCTTGTAGTGGTTTGGAGCATATACATTGTAGATGATGATTTTTTGGTTGCTCATTAGATTCTCTAGAGTAACTTTAATCCAGAATTGGTTGGTTGTATCAGTTTGGTGGTTCCAGGCAGTGTGGTTCCAAAGGGTGGCGATTCCCCCTGAAGCTCCCCTAGATTCGCAGATGCTTCCTTCATATTGCTTGAGGCGATCAATAATCCCTCTCATTTCTTGGTATCCTTGCTTTGTTTCTTGTAACAGTAATATTCCTGGTTTTTCCTGAGTTATCAAATCATTCAGAGTTGTGATTTTAGAGGGGTGCCCTAATCCCCTACTATTCCAGGATAGGATTTTCATCATTGGGTGAGAGGGGTACGGAGAGTTGCTCGCCCTCCCTGATCTTTGTATGCCGCTTCCTTACTGTTTTGCCCCAGAATGTAAGTTTCTATAGGGTTCTGAGTGCCCATAGCAATATATTTTTGGGTGTTTTCCTCTCTCTGTTGTTTAGTCGATCTCCTACCTAGTCCTTGTTTCCTGTGAGTGTCCAGATTGGCCCCATGTTCTTTAGAAGAGCTTCTGGTTGATCTTGATGGAGGAGGGTCATGGGAGAATGAAGAAGAAGGGTTTGCAGGGGGAGTGGGAGCAAGAGTGCCATCCTGAGATGGAGGTAGAGTGATGGGGGGGTCATCATCAAGGGAAATGGAGGAGAAGGGGTTAGAAGATTCTAAGGATTTCTTGGGAGGGGAGGGCGGAGGAGTCGACGAGGAGGAAAGATTAGGTTTGAAGGGAGAAGATTTGGTAGGAGCTTCAGCTAGTAGGGCAGCAGCAGTCCTTTTCCTCTTGACAGTGTCCCATTGTTTCTCGGGCTAAACATTTTCATCATTAGCAATTTTAGAGCATCGATTGGAAAAATGACCGTACTCGTGACATACCTTGCATTTAAATGAGATTTGTTCATAGTCCAGCTGCTGAATGTGTGTCCAGTCATCCACCTTCAGTTTGATTGCCTCTGGGAGACCCTTGCCGAGATCAACTTCAACGCATATGCGTGCACAAGCTTGCATATTGTCCTTGGGCTCACTCCTATCGATGTACTTCCCCACAGCATTGCCAATGGCTCGAACCGAGTCATCTCCCCAGCAATGGAGCGGGAGATGCGGAAGCCAGACCCAGACCGGGACAGCACTAGGGACATCCAGCGCGGGATCGAAGTCTGGAGTCCATTTGTTCAAGTACAGCCCTATGGAATCCATAAAATATGGACCGTTTCTGAAGATTAAGTCCTTGTCAGCTCTTGTTTCAAAATGAAATGTGTAGTAACCTTTCCCGCAGAAGTGAATGGAAATTTTTCCACTGACTTTGTCTGCCCAGTTTTTCTCGATCCAACGTTGAACAGTTTTGGGATATGGCCATAAACCAGTGAATTTCCCAATGAGCCCCCGCTCAACAAGTGAGAGAGAAGCCATTCATGGCAGAGCAGGAGGCAGGACGACCTCTTGCAGACCATCCAGCTTCTTGACGAACTTTGAAAGGGATGGACGAGGGCGTTGAAGCGGTAGTGATTTAACAAGGGCAGAGAATGCTGTTTGAGCATCGGCCCCCTTTGTAGCACCGTCCGGAGGGGCCATGGCTGGCCTGCGGCCACAGGAATTGGAGATGCGCGGCTAGGTCAAGCGCGCAGAGAGATTTTCGACAAGGAACAAGAACCTTATCTCCTTTATTAGAGTGGTATGTGAATATTCATTTAGTGAATGTAGTATTGCTAACATTTCCTTCTCATAAATAGCTTTCTGTAAATACTTTCCTTTGTTTTGACGACTTTCAAAAGCAATGGGTCTTCCTTCTTGCATTAAAACAACACCAATTCCATTTCTTGAGGCATCACATTCCACAATAAAGGTTTTTGTGAAGTTTGGCATAGCTAAGACCGATGCTAGGCACATTGCCTCTTTAAGATGTTCAAAGGCCTTAGTTGCTTTAGGAGTCCATGAAAATGCATCTTTCTTCAATAATGTTGTTAGAGGTGCTGCTATTCTCCCATAATTCTTAACAAACTTGCGATAATACCTGTTAACCCGAGAAATCCTCGCAATTGATTTATGGTTGTGGGGACTTTCCATTCCTTAATGGCTTTAATTTTGTTAGGGTCTACCTTAACACCCTCGTGAGATACAATATGACCCAGATATTCCACCTCTTGTACTCCAAAGAAACATTTGGATGTTTTTGCATATGATTGTTTCTCCTGCAATAGTTTGAGCACCCTGTCAACATGTTCAACATGATCCTTCCAAGACCTGCTGTAGATTAGTATATCATCAAAAAATACTAGCAAAATTTTTCTAAGGAAGGGTTTGAAAATGGAATTCATCAACCCTTGAAATGTAGAAGGTGCATTGGTAAGGCCAAAAGGCATGACCAAAAATTCATAATGACCCTCATGAGTTCGAAATGATGTTTTTGGAATATCTTCAGTCTTCATTCTAATTTTATGATATCTTGAACGAAGATCCAACTTGGTAAAATAAATTGCTCCATGTAATTCATCCAATAATTCATCAATCACAGGAATGGGAAATTTATCTTTAATGGTGACCTTATTGAGCTCCCTATAATCCAGAAACATTCTCCATGATCCATCCTTCTTGTGTACCAATACTACAGGAGTAGAGAAAGAACTTTGACTAGGTTGAATTATACCGGCCTCTAACATTTCTGCAATCATACGTTCAATTTCGCTCTTTTGGACGTAAGGATATCTATAAGGCCTGATGTTTGGAGGAACACTTCCTAGAATCAAATTAATAGCATGATCATGATCATGAATAGGTGGGAGTCCTTTGGGAGTTTCAAACACCTTGGAATGATTGTCCAAGACTTTTTGGAGATCTGCAGAAATAGATGATTTTGATGTTGGAACTTCTAGTGAGAATAATTGTGCGATTACGCCTCGTTGTTCTTTCTTTAGAAGCTCTGTCATGACAATAGAGCTTATTATCTTTACCAGCTTCTTTGTGATACCCCGTAATTCGACTTCCTTTCCTTCTGAAAAAAATTTCAAAAGAAGTTTTTGAAAATTAAAAGCTACCATCCCCAAAGATTGTAACCATTGTACTCCTAGTACAACATCAACACCTCCCATAGGAATGGAAAGCATTGGACTATTCAATACATATTCCCCCATGGTTAGCTTGATATTATGGCATTTTCCAGAGAAATTTATAGTTCCTCCATTTAGAACCATCACTTGACATTTTGGTGCTGGGTATAGGAAACAATTCAATTCCTTGGCTACCTTACAATGAATAAAATTATGGGTACTACCCAAATCAGTCAACACTATTACCTTTTTCTTCTTGATATGTCCTTCTATCTTGAGAGTTTGAGGAGTGGTAATTCCTGCCAATGCATTACATGATATGGTCGGACTCATTTCTTCCTCTTCTAGAGTTGGTTCCTAGTGTATATCCTCTTCTTTTGAAGATTCTTGTTCAGTTTCTTCTTCCTCTTCACAATCTATGTAAAATAATTTCTTCTCAGCACACTTATGACATTTAGTATATTTTCTATCACAACTGTAGAAAAGCCCTTTTCTTCCAATTGTTGTGGTGTCATCCTTGTAGGTTGTGGAACTTTAGGAGTCGCAACACTTCCATCTTTATATATGTGAGTGGTAGGCTTCCTTGTTGCCATAATTTTACATTCAATTTTTCTTGCCAACCTGAAAGCCTCTTCCAATGAATCAGCTTCCCAAATGAAAACTTCATGTTGGATGTTATCCTTTAAAGTCCCTATGAAGACATCAATCTTGTGTTCCTCTGGAATATCATTTACCGTTATATTCAATTTTTGGAAGTCCTCAATGTGCTCCACCACTAAACCCTTTTGTTTGAGATTTATCAATTAGCTAAAGAAGGTGTTGCTTTTTGTATCCTCATAATGTGATATCATTTCCTCCGTAAAAATTGACCAAGTGGAAATTTTTTTACGGGAGCAAAGACATTGATACCATCCAAATGTATTTTGATCTAAATGTAAAGTTGCAATGCCTACCTTTTGTGTGTTTTGCACATTATTGATATCAAAATATTGCTCCATCTGTAGTGTCCATGTTACGGAATCCTTGCCATCAAACTTCCTCATATCCATCTTTGGAATATGGTGGTTCTTCCATCCAACATTAGAGTTTATGAAATCACGATTAACATTTATTTTCTTCTCATCACGGGTTTCCTCTACTATCTTTTCGCCATTAGGAACATTTCTTGTATCAATTTTTCCAAAACTTTGATGTCTACTTTTAGATCATTCTTCATGTTTTCCATGTTGTCTTTCATTTTTTCATCGATCTTAGCTTCCATGTCATCCATCTTATAGCTTCCATGCCATCCATCTTAGCTTCCATGCCCACTTCCATGCCATCCATCTTAACTTCCAAACCATTCATCTTAGCTTCCACGCCTTTCTTCAAACCATCCATCTTAGTTTCCACGTCTTTCTTCAAAACTTCCATTTCATTTTTTGTTGCTCTTTGCGATAGCGAAATTTGGTGCACTTGCTCTTGTAATTTTGATATCTCATGTTGTGTTTCTTCATCTTCATGAGTCATAGTAGAGCCTTCTAAAGGCTTAATGGGTGTTGAATTATTTTTAGGGGGAATTTTACAACTCAATACTGATATCTATTCTTCAATATGCCCTTAGAAAAAAAATACACACATTTTTCTTGCTTTTGAGGAGCTCGATATTGAAACTGAACTATCTCTTTAATTTCAGATCTTCAATATCTAAAATTTGGCCTTGAAGTAGTCCTCTGAATCTTCTTTCGAATTCCACAGGTCTGACCTGATTTGGATTCTTCAAGGCAAAGTTATGCCCAATCTCCCACGATGACCTAATTATGGACTAGCTCAATAGAGCGAACTTGTACGACTTGCCATATGTCACTGTTTCCTCCTTTGGCTCTGAAATTGATATACGGAAAACTAAAGTCCGTGTACTTGTGGCCACTTTTTACAAAATCCCAATCCGACGCTTAGAGAGTGAGTTATGACGTTTTTTCCATGGTTACGTCTTTGAGATGAAATCAGGGAGCCTGAAACAATCCTAACTTCCAAAAATCACATCTCCAAAAATGTTGCGAACCAAGATCTGAAATTTTTATAGGAGGTTCCTCGGGATTTTGGCTTCGCAGTGTACATATTTCAGCTTCTGAAACATCGTATACTAAAAGTTATAGAGAAAATGTCACGATGACCTTTTTTAGTTGAAATTCAAGAGCCTACAAAAACCCTAACTTCCCCAGATCATATCTCTGAAAATATTGTGAACCAAGATCTGAAATTTTTACAAGAGGTTCCTCATGATTTCATATTCACGTTGTACAAATTTTAGCTTTTGAACCTTTCGTAGAAAAAAAGTTATTGTGAAAATGCCACAATGACTTGTTTGGAGTAGCGAAACCCTAGAATCCAAAGCTCTGAAACCAAATGTTATGAAACGAGCTCCAAAAATAGAAGAAAAGAGAGATCAACGCCTTAGAAATCAGCCACTTCGAGGGGGAAACCTCCAATACATTACATAAATGAAAAATTCTTGGATGATACAAATGAACAAAACCTCCTTCTATATATAGGAGTCCATGGCCCATAATATAATCCTAGCCGACCTAACAATAACAATGTAAGGGCATAATAATAACAATATTGGGGTGACAGGGGTACAACAATAACAATAAGGGGGCTACACTAATAACAATAAAGGACTAAACTAGTAAGATAGGGACCTAACAGTTTGAGAGTTTTATCAACTACTATAGCATGAAGCACTACAATCAGGAAATAAATGGTAAGGATCAACCCAACTATATGGAATGAAATAGCCAAAAGTAGTTAAATCAAAGGGGTGTTAGAGCATACCCCCACCCATCAAAGGTAAACTGCAGGAGAAGCCTCGATCTAGCTTAGATTATGCATATGATACAACTAGTACTAGTGCCTTCAAAAGGAGCAATTTAGTTAATTTAGAATGGAAAATTAAGCTATTTTCAATAACCAGTAGTCGAGACAAGGGCCAACGGACAGATGATGGGGCAGTGTGAGGTGCAACAACCGAGAAAAGGTATTTGTGGTAAAACTACTGAGTTATGATCTACTGTGCATCTGTCAAATTCCCAAACAATGGAAAACTACTTATCAATCTAGCAAACTAGGTGCTACATTGAGTTGGAGACTTGGTTCATGTCGAGTTGGTTCATTGGTTCATCACTATGCGTTGTTTGTTATCATAAGTTTATTGCAGTGGTACGCTTCCTATGGTAGTGGCATTAAGCAATCCTTCATTGAATATGGTAAAACAACTGGTAAACAGAAAGGTAAAGCACATGAATCTGTTCATTATGTTGTGGCACATTACAACATGTCTGCATATGTGTATACATGAACATATTTGACCACTTCCGGAATTAATAGATATCTACTTTCAAGATGAGTTGTGGAAGAAGACACTCAACTATGATCATATACCCTTTAGATTTTGAATATGTCATGAGTATAGACATTTATATCACCATTGTTCGTTGGTAAATTAGACAAAGTCCCTTGAATCAGTGTCGAATCAAGCAAATAATGGGTTTTTTGTTGTTGAGCATATTCATTGTAACCCAAAACATGGCTCCTCACATCAGAATACAACAAAAAAAAGGGAGCGAACAAATATACAACAATGCATACAGTTGATGATTCCAATAAAAAATAGCTGACAAATGTAGGGATGAAGGAGTTGGTAGGTCCATCCTCCTCCATGGAGGTACCCATGTACTCAATGGTTGCCCCCATTTAACCGCCTGAAAATTTGGTGACATCGATGTTACCTCCCCCTGAATCTTCAATTTAGCTACCATTTCCCCCTATAATGCTTCATACAATTCATGAGGGAGTCAACTCACTTCTAGACTAGGTTAAAGACATGGATTTAGATGCTTTAAAT
Source organism: Pinus albicaulis (assembly GCA_034641835.2). NCBI lineage: Eukaryota > Viridiplantae > Streptophyta > Pinopsida > Pinales > Pinaceae > Pinus > Pinus albicaulis. Next base: position 812,353,691 of record CM076576.1, on the reverse strand, counting down.
GTACCATAAATTACGAAGGAATGGAAAGGTAAAGATCCCTTCACTCTCCCAGAACATCAAGTTTATTTATCAGGGAAAAACTTATTTGAAGTATAAACATGTAGTAGCTAGATTGAACTCAAGTAGTGGAAATCATGGGTCCTTGGGGTTCACACACACTCATTAAAGGATTCAAAGAAGTTGCATGGGGAAGATAAGAAACAAGGTCGGGTAGTGTGAGGGCACCTAAGGAAACACGTTCAGGCAGGGTGGGTCGGGTCGTGTGAGGGCAGTCGTATCAAAAATGCTAAGTTGTGACTGCCCGTGTGCCCTGTGCACGTTCGTGTGACTAGTTTGGCGTTTGCTCCCTTGTGCCTGAAAGGATTCAAGTAAGTTGCATGGGGAAGAGAAGAAAAGCTAACGCTCTTGAGAGACAAATGGATGGATGAAAAACCAATAATAATGATTATCCACGAAACTAAAATTTCAGGGGAGGCCTCAGAAAGAATAAACAACAACTTGAGGTAGAAATGTTAAACAACGGAAATATATGCCTATGAATTATCTAGAGGGTTATCTATTATATGTGATGATTCAATAGCTTTTATTTATCAATATGTTCACTACATTTCGCATTCTAACAGTCAAGTTCTAGATTGCACTATCAGAAGAATATTATCACTTATCGAACGTTTTTGCCTAAATTTACTAAATGATAAGCCCTGGCTTTTTAATTCTATATTGAAAATAGGTTCCCTAATATATCCCTCTCCATGGGTTATTGGAAGCGAATTTAATATTTTCAAGTTACTTGATGAGAAGAAGGGTAATATTTGAAGGTTGTATGGAAATGTAGAACAATTTCAGGAAACAATTGCTTCCTCTCACCTAGTGGATGTTGAAAATAGTATATTTACCTGGAATAATCAATGAGGGAATCAACAACAAGTGGCCTCGTGTATGGACAGATTCTTAATATCATAAAAAATATTTTCATGGGATGTGGTTATCGAAGCCTCTATCTTATTCAACAATGGATGTGTTTATCGAAGTATCTATCTTTATCGAAGCATAAAGTCACGCTATATGAAATCAACATAATATGTCCTCTTATGGAGTATGAGGTGGCCAACTATAATCAAGGAACTTTAATTGGAAATTATTAAGAAAGATGTGTGATGAAAGGAATATATCACAAAGATATTCAACCGTGGAGAAGCAATCAACATCCAAGAAGACCAATAAGATTTGACTAGAAAGATCTCCCGGAAAGATATGAAGTATCTGATGGAAGAGATAGAGACCTTGATAATAAATAACCTACGAAGATGTGTCAACATGTATGAAGGATGTTGATATCTACGGGAAGATGTCATGATGAAAGACCATCACAAAGGTAATTTTGATTGAGTATTCATTTCTTATTTTTGAATAATATATGGATGATCTTATGCAGGGCTGCCAAAGGGAAGTATATGTCTTCCACCATTGATGACCATATAGCAAGACAAAAGATCATTAAAGAAATATGGTATGAATATAGTAGCATGACATGAAGCTATCCTAGATGAGAAGAGTGATGGATCACTCTATGAAGGAATGATGAAAGTGATGGATGGTATGTGCCCGATGAAGAAGTCCCGAAAGAAGAAGACTTCACAACATGACATCGAAGGAAGAAATCTACTTCGAGCAGTTGGCCATTCCATGAAGTTGTTGCAAGTCCCTATTTAAGAGGGAGCTTGGATTGGATCATCCCTAATTAAGATGGAGTGATAGTTGTGTTTTTCTATCTCATGTGTCATGCACTAGACCAGGACCAGCAACCGTAAGTCTTAGTGAAGGCCATGAATAGAAATATAGACACATGGTGAATGGATCCTCCCTAATTGAGAGGGATAGATAGACACGTTATTCCTTGTATCATGGGTTTCATGAGCAAGATGTTTTATTTACAGGTCAAATACTTCTTCTTGATGTCTTTAGGATTTATCATAAATATAAGAGTCATTTTACACTGAAAGAAAACCTCCAAAAAGACAACACACAATCATCCTTAAGTCAACCTAAACATATGCTTAAAGAAGTGACATGTCGGCTTCAATATATAAATATATATATTTGACCTGTCGGCTCATAATTGGAGACACATTGACTCACCTGTGTCATGTTGGCTCATTTATAGGCTCCAATAACTATATAAAGGAACCTCGACTCATCTCCTAATGCATATAGTTCAGATCATCTTCTGAGGCTCTCGGATGGGATTCCACAGTTCACACAAGGAACTATAGAAAGGTGCAAGAAAGGTTATGTTTTTTGGGTGCATAAATTAGAGACAATACAACAAGGGACAAAAGAAGTATAGCACAACAATAAGGGCTATCTGTTTGGGTCAAAAGATCTCGATCCAGGACAATATCCATAAATCTGAATTGCAGTAAGAGCACAATGCAGAGAAGAGGACTAGGTCTCAGACTAATCCACATTTCAGCAAGGAATACAGTCCTTAAGTAAGGTGTCTTGACAACGAAGGAAGGAATATTACAAGGAGTGTTAAGAAGACTGTGATAAATGATAGAGGAGAGGTAGTGCTAGCCTATGTCATTTAGTTCATCCTCTCGAATAAAGCTCAGTAATACAGAACGTTAAGAAGGGATACTCCAACAAATACAAGAGATTTGTCATGGTGTTGCTTAGTGCAAAGGTGATGCTCAGTAGAAGGATCAATAATGATATATGCATCACAGTGCTACATGATGACAAATTAGTGCTACATGGTGCAATCAAGATGTTTGTGGGATTTCCCCTCAAGAGGAGGGGTTTTAGCCCTGGCTTGGAGCCTAACTATTGTGTCATCGATGTTGTTGTTTTGATAACTGTTTGATGTATTGAACATAATAATAATAATGATGAACGAAGATAATAAGTAAATATATAACAAGCAGTTATCATGTAAGATAATTTGTATTAATTTTTTCCCTACCTAATTCTCAACACTTTGTTACATAATTATGAAAGAATTATGTATTCTTGTCTCTTACTGATACTCAGAGAGCATGAATTTTCAATCTCCACTCCTCCTCTAATTGCAGAACATCATTCTTCCTCTTTTTTAAATCCACAACTAGTAATTGATGCACCACTAAAAAATAATATGCATGTGAAGGATCAACCAATATACCAATTTGTTTATCAATAGCCAAATTTTCATCAATATGCTTCCCTTTTTTAGTCTTAATCCAGTTACTCGTTGAATTTTTAAGATCCCTCAACTTAATCCCAATAATCTCCAAAGGAAATGTGATCAATGGGTCTGATTCTAGTGCCCAAAAAGTAATCACTAATGAATCAAATTCGAATGAGATACCACCCTAATCCCCATCTGCGTGCCACCAGAGTATGATAGGGTAATTGTCCGAAATTTGGGATGGAATAACCCAAGATTTCACAAACCCTAAGCACTCCACCAAATTTTTGTGAAGCATGAAACAATCAAGTCTCTTAGTGATGCCTACAGATCCAACCCAACCATTTCTCCATCTCGGAATAAAGGAGGCAACAAAATATCCATTTAAGTGGTTCCTACCAAAAGGATTGTTGAAGTATCCCGCCAATGATTCCACTCTGCAATGACCCCCCAACCCTCATTATCTTCAATGGTGAGGTTCAATTCCCCCGCCAAAATAAGGGACCCCATCTTTAAGAAGCCACAAGATTCCAATTTATCTTAGAAGTATCTTCTCTCGCACCTATGTATTAAGAATATTAAATCTGTCCTTCAAGCCCCTCATGAAACCAAGTAGAAGGATATGTCCAAAGAATTTATAGACAAAAAAATTCATGACCTTAGGATCTCAAAAATCTGCGAGACCATTAGATAAACCCAAAGCATCCACAACACATACCCGCCACCCAGGAGAGATACGAAGAAGAATGGGCCAAATTTTATCTCCAATCATCATCTTCTCTTGTAAGAGGATAATAGAGGGGTGATTAACGCCAATCAGGATGATTTTTGGGGCACTCCCCAAGCCCCTAGTCACAAAACTGACTTATTAGCCAACCAGATTATTCCAAAGGCTTGAAAATCATTTTTTGTGAAACAGAAGTTTGGAAGTTTCATTCTTTGACGATTTCTATAAAGATTCTGTCAGAATCGTTGTAACATGAAGCAACTATACTCCATAACTTTAATCATGTGAAAATTATGACCGTCACTCACTTTTTCTTCAAAATCATAACATAATTTAATAGCGTAGAAAGAAGTACTACTGGAGATTCTTATGCCACACATATCTTGTAATTTGTTCCTCGTCCAGTAATGTGCGCGTGACAGGGTCTAACACTACTATCCAAACACAGTGAGATCAATCGTAACACTGGTCGATACTCTCCAATTGAAACCCTAAGTAAAAACCCAAAATTGTCATCGTACCAATAGTAAAAAAATTATTTTCTCAAATTACTGATATGATAATTAGTCAATACATAACCAGTTACTTACAGAAAAGACCGTGAGCGATGGATCGTAACACAGTGAGATCAATCGGAACACTGATCAATACTCTCTAAGGAGAAATGGTGAAACTGTGAATCACTTGTAAAATAATGATGGTTAATATAGACTTCCTTGAAGACTTAATGGTAACTTTAATGATATGCAAATAAAATTTGAACCTTAGGATGGGTAAGCGTTTGACTTGGTATACAAATTACTGTCGAAAATTTGAACATTGTAAAAAAAAAACCATGTGGGATGAGTTGGTCATGCCCTGGTCCACAAATAGTTAAAAAATGTTAAATGATTTTTTTTTAACTGGAATACTTAGCACATTTCACTGATGGTAAATTTCGTAAACTATTGACTCTAATTACACAACCTTGCACTAAAAGAAACATTTGAAGGATGTTGAAAATGGTTTTAACTTAAAACTTTCCTATATTTAGTGGATGGTAAAGCTTTTTCTGTGATTAGGGGTATCTCGCAGTAAGAGAAACATTTTGTGGATGGTAAAATGGATAATCAAGTGGCTCTAGGCTTAAACCCAATATCGGGGATGAGTGTAAATATTTAAATGTTGATTACAACATGCCAAAAAACCATAACTTATTTCACAACCAAAATATTTTATAATAGTATGACATGATTTTTAACTATAGATATTCACCCCACTTTATTAACTTATAGTTATATTATTATAAATTAATAATAAATAGTGGTAGTTATGATATATTAATAATTGAAAAGGGAAAAAAATAAATGGTTATCAAAATATTAATTTTTGAATCTTCAAAAATCAAGACTTTGCCTTATTTAACGTTTTTTATTTAATTAATTTTCTTTTTCAGTAGTTTTCAATTTGATAGGAATTCATTGAAATCACAAGTTTGATAGGTGAACTCTTCACATTCCAAGTGCCCCAGGGGTTTTTGAGGGTGTTGAATCTATATATGAAATACCAATTTAAACAACACAAATCAAGATTTGTCGACAACTTTTTTCGTCGGATTCCAGCTAGAAATCCATTGGAAACTGCAAAAAGGTGCACTTAAAGACTACTCCTTTAATATTTTGAATAAATTTCAACTTAAAAATAAGTAAAATAACTTGGAAACAAGATGATTACTACAAAACACCTATATAGAAACTTGACAATAGAAATAGAATGTCATTATGGTCAATGCAAGTCATTAACCCATTACATAATGACAATAAGATCAATAAGAACATTGATTGACAATCTCCAAGTAAAAATTGTGAATCACTTCTCCAAGTAGAAATATTGAACCACTTGTAAAATAATGAGGGTTAAGATATAGGAAATTTGAATAAGAGGTTTTGACGCACTTATCGACTTAACTGTAATGCTTTGAAAAATGTGAATGTTGGAAATGATTTTAACTTATTATTAAGCTATATTTTTACGCTGTAAGTTATTTCCTTTGAGAAAGACTCCCCTCCTGTACCACTATGTTCCATAATTCTCAGTCAAATCATTTTATTAAGCGATCACAATAATACGATCCATTAGATTATTATATCAACGACTCGTGACATGCACTATCATATCAACCGCCATTCACAAGATTCCATGAGATGCAGATTCTGTGACATGTGTCGAATTATGCAAATGAATTATCAAACTCCACTCCATTGTAGGTGTCATTGATTTATTGTATTCCACGGTGGGTGCCATGAATTGAGAGGTCGTGGAAAGAGATAAAAATCATATGAAGTCATGTGCGCCCGCTGAGCTCTCCTCATTTTGCTAACATAGCCCTCAAGCAGTCCAAACAATAATTGTTGTTTGGGATAACCATTGGTTTTCCCCCGAATCGTCACTGATAGAAGTTATAGTGGCATTGTGATTATCCGAACTTTTATGAAGGTTAGGCCTGCTAAGCATTACCTCTTTGATTTCGATGGCACTCTCATAACCCACAAGTATTTTCAGCCTCGGGAAACCAATGTGGAAAACCATTTCAACATTTGTTTATGGATTTTTTTTGTGTATATGAACATTGTCAAATTTCTGAGATTTTTTTATGTAAAGAGATTACTATTTATTCAAACAAATTCCCCATTTCATCCACACAATTTTACCTGGGTTTTCATCCATTCATTTTCTTCTTCAGTTTTTCTATTCTAAGAAGTGAAGGGTTTGCATAATAGTCAAAGATGCAACCATGGCATCTAAAAGGATTATGAAGCAGATCAAGGATTTGTAGAAGAATCCCCTAACATCTTGTAGCATAGGTTTTTTTACACCCTTTCAGATTTTCCCCTTAAAATGATTCTTAGGTACTTAGGGTTAAGGGTTTTCACAGTTAAGCTTCAATAGAATACTTCCAATTTATTTGTCTAGTATGAAAGGGTTTGGTGTCAATCACCACAAGGGATTACACCATGAAATTGTCATTTTGGGTTTTCACCTTTCAAGCAAATCTGTGTTTTGTTTTATGCAGGTTTTGGATCATAATTAGGGATGCTATTGAATTACAATAGTCGACTTATTTCAACATTCATTGAAATCAGTTGCATAGGAGGGTGGAAGAGATTTGTTTGTTTGTTTTTTGTTTATATGGATTTTATTAGAATTTTGAGCCCTTTATGATTTCATTTTGTTGATTGTGTAGGGTTTCCTATGCCTTGAGTTTGAAGGAGCTCAAGGATTTGCAGAAGGATCCCTCAATATCTTGCAATGTAGGTATTTTTACACCCATTCTATATTTCCGCTTTAAAATTATTCCTAGGTACTTGGCTTTAAGTGTTCTCACATTTAAGTTTCATCAAAATTCTTCGAAATGATTCATCTAATATCATAGGATTTTGTGTCAATCACCATGGGGGATTACAACATGAATTTGGTATTTTTGGTTTTCAGCTTTTCAAGCAACTCTTTGTTTTGTTTTATGTAGGCCCTAAATCACAATTAGGGTTTTTATTCAATTGCAACAATTGGGTCATGTTAACATTCATTACAATCATTTGCATGAGATATTTGAGGAGATTTGTTTGTTTTTTGTGTCTTTTATATGGCTTTACTTGGACTTTCGAGCCCTTTATGCTTTTGTTTCTCTAATTGTGTAGGGTTTCATATGCCTTGAATAACATGCTTTTGGTTTTGAGGTTTCTATTATGTGTAGGTAATATGGACCATTTTTTCCATGCTTCTGTTAATATACTAGTACATATGGTCAATTTTCTGACACTTGTGGGAAAGTTCCCCAATTTTTTAATCCCACCACGCAGTGTCACTCTTATGACCCCGATGGTGATGTTGTCGCTCTTGTGACACTACGAAAAAGTGTCGTTATTGCGACCCACCTAGTTAGGGTGTCACAATAGTGACAGTAATAGAAGATGTGTCTTTCCTAGTTTGGAAAGGTCTTGAAAGGTGAACGACTACACTAAAGGGTAATGGAAGACATTTTTTAAGTCTTCATCAGAAAAAATGGGGTAAACTAAGTGAAATATAATTTTCTTTAAAAAAAATTGGCGGAAGACGTTTTATTGAAAGAGTTTCTTTGGCACCAAAAAAAAAGTAGAGAGGTCTTTGTTCTCTTTTTCCCAATCATTCCCTTGTAAGGGGGATTCTATCCTTTCCTTCATTCTCTGTGATGAACTAATGGAGGGT
>CM076576.1:812129848-812345471 GCA_034641835.2 Pinus albicaulis | reverse complement strand
GATGCAGGGGCATTAGACACTAGCCAACAATGTAGGAGGTTTTGTCCACATGTTGTGGCTAAGGGGGTTTGAATTCATCGAATTGTAATAGCTAGGTGTCAATACCTCAGCTGACCGTTTCACTTAGAGTAGTTAGAGTTGTAGAAGTCGAACAATTTCAGTTAGTGAATTATTGTAATTAGACCTTTGAATTCTAGAACAGTCCTCTCAGAGGAACCGAAGAGTCATATGTTTGTGTATATAAATGTAATCCCTCGGATGTATATGAGAGGGGAGAAAAGGAAGGGAGGAATAGAGAGATTATGCAATAAACTCTATGTGTTACAATTGTTTCCAGTTAAATGATTTCAAGCCATTTTGCCATTGGATTGACTCGAACCTCTATCTGTGAAGAGATTGTTTAATTGCAAAACGATTGAATTACGTGCATATATAATTACTGGTTTGAACTACCGTGTGGATTCCGCGTTCCCTACCAATTGATTCCCTCAATTTGTTCGAACAGGCTCTGTCGAATAAATCCCCACTTACAGAAGAAGTCTGCGTAAAACCTGGTCGTTGAACTCTATTTACTAAAAATCCCACTTAATAAAGAGATTATGTTTGTTCATTGTTAATTAGAATTTCCAACCCGAGTAGTAAACCTGAGTTAAGGCAGACGAAGGAGCGCGCAACCCCGAATGAACCATGTTTAGTCACTGTACAAAAAAACCACGAGCGGATTTGAGGAGGCGGATTGCCCATATCGCACTACTTTTGGTGTGCAAGCGGTATTTCCTAGTCATGGAGCGATTCCATAGAGTTTTCGACGCGTGGCAAGGTGGACCCCCAGAAAACCATCGTTCGGAGCGCGCCATCACGCATTAACGTTCATACCAGGAGGCTGAGCGATATGCGTACGAGCCGTTGATTTGGGAGAGGGCCATCGGATGGTGATCGTTGGATAAAGACGTGTGGGAGATAACTGGTACGGTGCATGCGATTGATTGGGCCATCGAGTGTAGAGGTGGGGCCCGGTGCGAGGGTTATTACACAGCGAATGGGTTTAATATAAGTTTCGAAGATTAAACATTGACTATAAGGTTGGCGACATAATATAAAGTTTGGAGATATTATATATATAAGCCGGGAATATAATATAACATTTGAAATTTGCGAATATGTTTATTTGTCAATTTCTTTGAAATTGATAAATAAAATAAAAAGAAGATAAGAGCCACGTGGGTAAACCAAGGGGAGATGCTGACAGAGCCATGTCACAGTTGACCAGCTCTCCTTGGGGCGGACTTTCAACATTGTTGCAACATTTGTGGTATCAGAGCTGTTGTTTGAAGTTGTTTTGTTGAAATGGCAATCCGAGTTGGTAGAGGTGCTGGCAGAAGGAGGCCTATTGCCAACACTGAGGTGTTGGGGATGTTGCAGAGGGTCGAGGCTAGAATGGAATCCATGGAGCGAAGACAGCCTGCAGATCCTGAAGACATCAGTGAACCAGAAATAGAAGAAGTTGAAGAAAATTTTGAGATTCCTCCTGACATGAGGCTCCCTAGAACTGTTCTGGGGTCTGTAGTTAAGCCCAGAATTGAAGTGTCAAGTTATGAAGGGGGACTGAATCCAGAAGAACTAGTAGACTGGATAAATAATATGACCAAATGCTTCAATTATGAAGAAATAAGTGAAGATAAAAGGGTCAAGTTTGCAGTAACAAAGATGAAAGGACATGCTGCACTTTGGTGGGATGGAGTGCAGGCAGAGAGGAGGAGAGTTGGCAAGCAACCTATCAAGAGCTGGACCAGAATGATGGCTAAATTAAAAGGTAAATTCTTGCCTAGTGATTACCAGCTAACATTATATAAGAAAATGCAGAACCTGAGACAGATGTTGCTAACAGTAAAAGAATACACAGAGGAATTCTACAGAGTGAGCATAAGGGCTAGGCAATTTCAAGACACACCAGAGAAGACTGCCAGATATGTGAATGGTCTCAAGCTGGAGATCCAAGATGAGATTGGTCTCTTCTCTTCTAAGACAGTGGAAGAGGCCTATCAGATGGCTTTGAAAGCAGAGGAGAAACTCTTGAGGAAACAGTCTGCCAAGAAGAGAGGTACTTTCCGTGGAAAGGGAAGTCAGGGTGGTAGAGGAAAGCCTACTACACCTAGGGATGGGGCCAACAGTAGCTCACCTCAGAATGAATCTACAGAGGATGATGCAAGGGGTAGAAGAGGTTCTTACAGAGGAAAAGGAATAGGAGGCAGAGACAGAGGTAGAGGTAGAGAATTGAGGTGTTATAGATGTCAGCAAGTGGGACACAAGTACTATGAATGTCCAGAGAATGTGGGTGCTGGTCCAAGAAATGCTGTTGTTGCCCAGGCTGGAGAAGAGGCAGAAATTGAAGAAGAAATTCTTCTAGAGAGGGGAGAATCCTTGGTGGTTAATAAGGTCCTGTTGAAGCAAGCTAAAGAGGTCACTGAGCCTGCACAAAGGAAGACTTTGTTTAGGACCATATGCAAAGTCCAAGGGAAATGCTGCCAGCTAGTCATTGATAGTGGCAGCACAGACAATCTGGTTTCCACTGAGGTGATAGAGAAGTTGAAGTTGAAGACAAGGGAGCATCCCGCTCCCTACAGGGTGTCCTGGCTGCATAAGGGGCACCAGCTGGTTGTGAAAGAACAGTGTGAGATAGAGCTTCAAATGGGAAAGTATAAAGATAAGGTCCTGTGTGATGTAATGCCCATGGATGTGTGTCATATACTGCTGGGTAGGCCTTGGCAGTTTGACAGAGCAGCAGTGCACGATGGCAAGAAGAACACTTACAAGTTCTTCAAAGATGGGGTACACCATACATTGATACCCATGGAAGAAGGAGAGCCATCTAGTAGAGTGATTGATCCAAAGACCTTGTTGCTGAGTGGGAAGGAATATCTGCAGCAGATAGAAGAAGAAGAGGTAATTTTTGCTTTAGTTTGCAAGCCTAAGGTAGTTCTTACTTCTACAAATATTTCTGATTTTCCAATAGAAATCCAAGAGATGTTAGATGATTATTGTGACATTGTTCTGGATGATTTACCTGATGAGCTGCCACCTGTGAGAAAGATCAGCCATCAGATAGATTTTATCCCTGGTTCAAGTCTACCAAACAAGGCAACCTACAGAATGACTCCCAAGGAAAATGAGGAAATCAGGAGACAAGTACAGGAATTGGTGGACAAGGGGCTGATCAGAGAAAGTTTGAGTCCATGTGCAGTACCAACAGTATTAATCCCAAAGAAAGATGGAGGTTGGAGGATGTGTACTGATTCCAGAGCAATCAATAAGATCACAATCAGGTACAGATTCCCTTTGCCCAGAGTTGAGGACTTAATGGACTGTTTGAGTGGTGCTAAATATTTCTCAAAGATAGATTTGAAAAGTGGATACCATCAAATTAGAATAAGAGAGGGTGATGAGTGGAAAACTTTCTTTAAAACAAATGAAGGACTGTATGAATGGATGGTAATGCCTTTTGGGTTGTCAAATGCACCTAGCACTTTTATGAGACTTATGAATGAGGTATTGAAAGATTTCATTGGTAAATTTGTGATAGTGTACCTGGATGATATATCAGTTTTCAGCAGAACTAGAGAAGAAAATTTAAGGCATCTTAATCATGTCTTGAAAAAGCTGCACCAAGAGAAACTGCTGATAAATTTGAAGAAATGCTTAGTCATGAAAGAAGAGTTGGTGTATTTGGGGTTTGTTGTTTCTGCAGAAGGATTAAAGATGGACCTAGAAAAGGTTAAGGCAATTGTGGAGTGGTCTTCACCCAGGAATGTTTTTGAGGTAAGAAGTTTCCATGGACTTGCTAGTTTTTACAGAAAGTTTATAAGAAACTTCAGTAATATTAATGCACCCATAATTGAGACAATAAAGAAGAGAAAACAACCATTTAAGTGGACTGCTGAAGAAAAAAAAAATTTTAAAGTTTTGAAGCAAAGGATAACAGAGAAGCCTATTTTGATTCTGCCTGATTTTACTAAACCATTTCAAGTAAAATGTGATGCCAGTGGAGAAGCCATTAGAGCTATGTTGAGTCAAGATGACAGGCCTGTGGCATATTTCAGTGAAAAGCTGAATGACACCAGAAGAAATTATTCCTCTTATGAGAAGGAATTCTATGCAATTGTTCAGGCGCTGAAGAAATGGAGACATTATTTGATGTCTAGGGAATTTGTATTATATTCTGACAATCATGCTTTGCAGTATATTGTACAGTAGCCCAAGTTGAAACATAATCATGCTAAATGGGTTGAGTATCTCCAAGGTTTTAATTTTTTTTTGAAACAGATAAGTGGCCAAGCCAATAAAGTAGCTGATGCTTTGAGTAGGAGGCACATGCTTGTTCAAGAAACAAATTCTGAAGTTGTAGGATTTGATTTTCTCAAATAATTATATAAAACAGATCCAGATTTTAAGGAAGCATTTGAGGCATGTAGTAACACTGTTTTAATAGATAGAAGCCAGTGGCTGGATTATTTCCTACAGGAGGACTTGTTATTCAGAAGAAGCCAATTGTGTGTACCAAGATGTTCCATGAGAGAAAATCTAATCAAAGAGAAGCATAGTGGTGGACTTGCTAGACACTTTGGTACTGATAAGAATTATAAGCAACTGAGTCACTTTTATTACTGGCCTGAGATGAGAACAGAAGTGGACAAGTTTGTAAAGAATTGCAAGATTTGCCAATATGCTAAAGGAAGGAGCCAGAATGCAGGATCGTACACTCCCTTGCCTATTCCAGACAAGCCTTGGGACATGGTGAGTATGGATTTTGTTCTAGGATTACCCAAGACTCAGAGAGGGAATGATGCAGTCTTTTTTGTGGTGGTTAGATTCTCCAAAATGGCACATTTTATTCCATGCTATAAAACTAGTGATGCCACCCATGTTGCTAACTTGTTCTTCAAAGAAGTTGTTAGATTACATGGGTTTCCCAAGAGTATTGTTTCAGACAGAGATACCAGATTTGTGGGTCATTTTTGGAGGACACTGTGGAAGAAACTTGGTACCAAACTGAGTTTCAGCTTAGCTTATCATCCTCAGACTGATGGAAAAACTGAGGTAGTGAATAGGAGTCTGGGAAATTTGTTGAGAAGTCTTGCAGGAGAACATCCCAAGCAGTGGGATCATATTTTTCCCCAGGCAGAATATGCATATAATGACTCACCAAATAGGAGCATAGGGCAGATTCCATTCCATATTTTTTATGGAATGCACCCCAGAGGAATATTAGAGTTAAGAAATTTGGGGAAGGCAGAGCTAAGGAGTGTAGATGGTGAGGAATTTTCTTTAGAGATCCAGGCCATACATGAACAAGTGAAACAACAACTACAAGGCAGCAGCATCAAATACAAAACCAGAGCAGACTTGAGAAGAAAAGAAGTTCATTTTGAATTAGGAGATCAAGTTTTGGCACACTTGAGAAAGGAGAGATTCCCAAAGAAGCAGTATAACAAGTTGAAGTTCAAAAAGATTGGGCCATGCAAGATACTTAGAAAGTTTTCTGCAAATGCTTATGAGATTGAATTACCTCCTGATGTTGGAATATCTCCTATATTTAATGTTGCAGATTTATACAAGTATGAGGATGATGGTGTAGAAGAAAGATCAACAGACAAGGAACAGGTTGATTGGAAAGAACAACTACCTCCAGCACAACCATTGCAACCAGAGAAGATATTGGATAAAAGACCATTCAGAAGGACTAGAGGACAAGAGTACTTTCAGTACTTGATCAAATGGAAGGACAAGCCAGAGGAAGATGCCACTTGGATGACTGAAGGGATGTTGCAGAAGATAGGCAGATCAGTGGAAGAGCTCATGGATAGGAGCCCATGAAGAAAATTTCCCTCAGGAGTCTGATGCAGGGGCATTAGACACTAGCCAGCAATGTAGGAGGTTTTTTCCACATGTTGTGGCTACAGGGGTTCGAATTCATCGAATTGTAATAGCTAGGTGTCAATACCTAAGCTGACCATTTCACTTATAGTAGTTAGAGTTGTAGAAGTCGAACAGTTTCAGTTAGTGAATTATTGTAATTAGACCTTTGAATTCTAGAACGGTCCTCTCAGAGGAACCGAAGAGTCATATGTTTGTGTATATAAATGTAATCCCTCGGATGTATATGAGAGGAGAGAAAAGGAAGGGAGGAATAGAGAGATTCTGCAATAAACTCTGTGTGTTACAATTGTTTCCAGTTAAATGATTTCAAGCCCTTTTTCCATTGGATTGACTCGAACCTCTATCTGTGAAGATATTGTTTAATTGCGAAACGATTGAATTACGTGCATATATAATTACTGGGTTGAACTACCGTGTGGATTCCGCGTTCCCTACCAATTGATTCCCTCAAGTTGTTCGAACAGGCTTTGTCGAATAAATCCCCACTTACAGAAGAAGTCTGCGTAAAACCTAGTCGTTGAACTCTGTTTACTAAAAATCCCACTTAATAAAGAGATTATGTTTGTTCGTTGTTAATTAGAATTTCCAACCTGAGTAGTAAACCTGAGTTAAGGCAGACGAAGGAGCATGCAACCCTGAATGAACCTTGGTTAGTCACTGTACAAAAAAACCACAAGCGGATTTGAGGAGGCGGATTGCCCATATCGCACCGCTTTTGGTGTGCAAGTGGTATTTCCTGGTCACGGAGCGATTCCATATAGCTGTCGACGTATCGCAAGGTGGACCCCCGAAAAACCACCGTTCGGAGCATGCCATCGCGCATTAACGTTCATACCAGGAGGCCAAGCGATATGCGTATGAGCCATTGATTTGGGATAGGGCCATCGGATGGTGATCATTGGATAAAGACGCGCGGGAGATAACTGGTACGGTGCATGCGATTGATTTGGCCATCGAGTGTAGAGGTGGGGCCCGGTGCGAGGGTTATTACACAGCGAATGGGTTTAATATAAGTTTCAAAGATTAAACATTGACTATAAGGTTGGCGGCATAATATAAAGTTCGGAGATATTATATATATAAGCCGGGAATATAATATAACATTCGAAAGTTGTGAATATGTTTATTTGTCAATTTCTTTGAAATTAATAAATAAAATAAAAATAAGATAAGAGCCACGTGGGTAAACCAAGGGGAGATGCTGACAGAGCCACGTCACAGTTGACCAGCTTTCCTTGGGGCGAACTTTCAACATTGTTGCGTCATTTTGTATGGCAGCATAAGCTATGTTCTTATGCCATTTTCGACCCATCGTATACGAGACCTAAGGTTAAGAAAGAACTTGAGCCCTAAGGATTTCATGAGATTCCTCTCTACAAACAGTAAAGATGCAGACTATCAATGTTGCAGACTGTCCATTCCCTTCCAAGTACACAAACCGCTCTCTTATAAGAACTTGATATTCTTTGTTACAAGGCATTCGAGCCTATTCTTCTATTGGGACACCACAACTTCACTGGCACGTATATCAGAATCAGAGTGATAGGAGGGCACACTTACATTTCTACGCCATTAGGTAGAGTATTACGTTGGCATGGAAATGAGAATAAGAGTTAAAGGAGGCACACTTGCAGAAATGCACCTTAGGCAAAGCATTATGAAGGCCATATTTTCCTTCTACCAAAAATGTGTGGATGGGCAGTTGAAGAAGGATATAAAGAATATCCTAGTTAGGTATTACAGGACTCTGTTGGTGGCTGATCCAAGGTGTTATGAGCCTAAGAAGTTTAGAGGTTGTGGTGCTCGTGCTCGTTTCGAGAACTCCTACCATTGAAGTCCTACATGTCATGGTATTTTTTTTAGGGTTGCTGAGTTATTTTTTTATATTATGGAATTTAACTTGATTATTTTCATTTAAGGTCATCATAAATTTTAAAATTTTTGGATATTTGCATGTTTGCTGCAAATTTTGTAAGCATACCAGGTTTTGAACTTATGAGAGCCGAAATAAATGCTTATTTTTGTTTGAAAAAAAATAATGATGTCATTTTCATGACCTAGAAAGGGATTTTTGGATCTGGAAGAAAAGGGGGAGATAGATGTGTTTTTCTTGCTGGCTCATAGTAGATGACCTTTCAGGCAATTCTATTATTAAAATATACATTGCTAAAGTATTTTGCATATTACAATTAAGTGTAACATTGTAGAAATGTAACGTTTAAGATGTATCCCCTAGCAGTAACTCTCTCGACTTCTTATTATCTATAAAAGGTATGTGATTTCTCCAATTTCATGATTCTTCGCCCAAGCTTATTATTCCACTTAATTAGCCTGCGATCTAACCATTATTTTTTAGCTGGCAAACATAGAATCAGGGTTTATCATAATACTAATTGTTGGTTAATCAAAACATAACATAGTTCTAAGTTGTGTTAACAAGGTTGCTGCATGGATGATGTCGTGCTTTTATAGTTACAAGAATTGGGAAAAAATGAGATAAAATCCAACAAAAAATCGGGTTTATGAAAGTGGAATGATTACAATGAAGCTATCATATATAATTTTTCTATATAATATACGCTGATGTTTTTGATTCTGTATTTGATTGCCTTTGAAGGATTTCCCTTTTAACATTCCATGATAACAAAACACACAGATACATACATATATAACCAATGCAGCCTGCCTTTCACTGGTTTCTCTCAAGAATACTGGTATGATGAATAGAACAAATGGAAATAGACAGAGAGCTTCTAACATATCCTGATTAGATAGATTTGTATATCATCTTGTTAATTAAGATCTATTTTCTATTTTAGCACATTGATGGATTGAGGCTGGTTGAGACTGTATCGAAACTTCTTGATATGATCCTAGCTGTCAAGGACTTAAAATGTTCAATCATCTACTATTTCATTACCATTCAATACAACCTTACAAACTGGGCCATATTTTTTTTCCATGACCTTAGTACACTTTTTTCATAATAGATATTAGAGATGAATCATAGTTTCTATTTCTACGTTAGCAACATTATGAAATATAGTAGCATGAATTTAACATTTGGTTAGGCGAGGGCAATTCATTTTCAGGGCTTTGGGAACTTATATGTCATATTTGGTTGAATGATTTCTAATATTTTAATCTTAGCATATGTCTGGGATCTCTATAACATTATTTTATTGTGAAGTTTTAGATCCAAATTTTCAAGTAAATTATGTTGATGGGAATTATATTATTTCCATGTTGCTGTAAAAATATTAAAAATTTGTAGTATCAAAGCTGAAATAGAGTTTAAGGTGGAAGTCGAGATTGTAGGTAGGGGTATGTGTTACACAGTATTTTGTCACCGTCCCTAGATTCCCCATTTTGAATACTGGAGGACAATTATAGTGACCCTTTTTGTACTATCACACATCATCATGAATGAAATTGAATCCCTTAACATGTTAGGAACACAATCTATGTTGACCATTCCCGAAGTTGACCCTTTAAAACATATACTTTTGGGTCGACATGGTTGTGAAGTTATGACCTCGCACTGATGGCTAGAATTGTACTGGGTCTCGTGCCATGGTCTCTCTGTCTCTGAAGAGCCCCCATGCTAAACTACTTTTGGAAGGTTTTTTAAACATGGAAACAAAGCTTCTAAGATCTAACAACTTCGTGAGTGGAGTCATGGATGTTTGTTCGACTGGATGTGGTCGAGTTTCTCTCTTTGGCCTTCTAGCTCCTACAAAAATGAAACTTCCCAAAGAGATAGACCTTTCCTCCACCATATGTGGATCCCAAAGCTCTTCCTCCACTCCTATAAATTCCTCTTCATTATGTTGATTCAAATAGCCAAAGATAGCTAGAATAGACCAAGAGATGATAGCATAGAATAGTCCATAGTTGTGAGAGAGAGTTTGAGCCTTTCGCCTCTTTGAGTTGATCGATGAACGGATGCTTTGGAGATGTGCCCGACTGAACCCGTCAAAGGAGGTCTACAACATCAAGGTGCAATTTGTAAACTCCCTTTTTATATATCAATATGACATGACTAATTTCTAGTTCCATCTTTGCCTATGTTAGTATTCAAAGTTTCTGACTCTCCTTGACTAGTTGGATAGTTGTAAATGAATATTTATGTTTGTATGTTGTTATTGTTTGCTTGATCTTTGTTCAGGTGTGTAAACATCGCTACCAACAGAGTGCGAGGATTGAAGGACAAAGATCAAGGTATCGCTGCAACATACTACGTCAAGAGTGTTGGATTTAGGTAGGACATATATTCCAATCCGTATTTCGTTTATAAACTAGGAATTTAAAAACCAGCATGTTCCCTTATTACTAGACCCACCCTAGGCTAGAGGGATCACCTCTGTCCACAGAGGGGATTCGCCTTCACAAGAAGTTGGTGACTCCACTGGGGATCTCAATGACTGTTGTCTCTTATTGTTCATTTTGAATTTTTTATTGCCTGTCCAACTTTGGTCGTTTGTCATTTCTCTGTTATTTTTTGGCTTGTTTGACTGCTTCTGGCCACTTAGCCTTTTCCTAGATTGACAAGTCTAGTTTTTCTCATCAAGTCCTTTATTTTTTCCTTCCTTTTCTAGCTCGGCACTATTGATTGTCTCACAGTCGCGCCCATTTTTTCCTGCTCGGCGCTGGATACTGCTGAATAGTCGTGCTAATTCCTGTAGGATCGAATTTTGGGCCTTTTCCATTGAGTTTCCAGTGTGTCTTATCCTTTACCTTGGTTTTTTCTCCTTGGATTGATCCATCTGGCTCTTGTTTACCAACTTTCCTGTCCCACTCATTTTAGTTTGTGTTATATCTCATTTGAAAAATGTGACTTGTCCATCCTAGGGTTTCTAGGTGTTTCGAAGCATTTGTTTGGTCGCATGTTCATTGGGTGTCTGGTCTGTTTATCTGTCAGTGTGGTCATTCATTGTTGAACCTTTTTGTGCAGTTGATTGGTCTTTTCAGTTGATTTCATGTGAAGTAGGGTAACTGTCAAGATTTCATTCTATGTCTGTTTGATTCTCCCTCCATCGCCTCGGGCATAGATCACATTTCTCATTGAGTCGACTTTAAAGTCCTTTATTTTTAGTATGGAAATGCATGCCTAGTTTTAAGTGTGTGTTTACATTTTCTTGGATTTTATCTCTTCATGTTTTGACAATCTCGTTCGAAGCAACTCAAAGCTAGTATTTGTTTGTTAGTTTGGAATTGCATTATTTCTCATCACTTATACAAAGAACAAAAAATTTGCATTCTTCCTTCTCATTTGGAAATGAAAAGTACTCTTTTGCATTATTAGTTTCTCTTTCTCATTGAAAAGTGAAGGCAAAAGAAAAGTTTTTGTTTTCTACTTTGGTTGTGTTAGTAGCATGGAAAAAAGTATCGTTCTTGCATTTGATTAGCTGCTACTTTGTTGCAAACCTCTATCCTTCACTTAGCTAGTTGTTCATCGAAATGAAATGGTATCCTTTCTCTCACATAGTTGCATATTAGGGATTTGAGATAACATTTGGTAGGGCCTTGAAATTGAAACTTAATTTCAAGATAAACCATAAAATTGACTCAATCAACCTAAGGAAGCATTGAAACATAATACTCACATTTAGAGGTCTAGGCTAGTGATGTGTTCCGACGTCATTAAACCTAGCAAATGTCGCTTGCAATATTGCATTAGACAGTGCTAGTATGGAATTTTTCTCCTCGTACCGTCGCATATATAAAGGGAGACCCTTACAGGTTGCAATCCTTTATCCATAGGAAGTCAAGTCTCCCACCCTGTAACCGTGATACACCGAACACATCATTAGAGGAGACTGCCTGCACATATGTTAAGTCCTTGGTCATTTCTCTTTCATTTGATCACCAAGGTGTATATTACAGTTCACGGGAGCTTGGTACACCCTTTGACTAGAGTTTTTTGGTAGTCATTTTGATATTTTCGTGCATCTTTAAATTTGAAAAAGATCATCGAGCACTTTTCCTTTCTCGTTCAAACTAAAAGTGACTAGAGTCAACTTTTTTCCTTTTCTCGACTCTTAAAATATGAAAAGGCAGAATCTTGTTTCCATGTTATAAAATTAATTTCCCACGATTACATCACACACCCATTAAGTTATTTCTTGGCCGGATCATGAGTAATTCCTTAACAATTGTTGTCAAAGCCTCGAATTAATCATCTCTTCTCCCTTATTCATCTGAGACAAATTCACTGTGGTGGAACCACCTGTTTCGTCCTCCTCTTCATTAACTTGTAGTGAAGAGACTCTCCCTGGAGTCTCTTCTAAGACACCTCTGTCTGTTGGGACCCAAGACCTCAAGGGTACTGTTATCTCTAGCATTCAACCTCTTGCCACTCAGTCTCCCCTTGAGGAGCCGTTTGATGTCAATTGAAAGCCCCCAGATCCTTTTTTATTTTTGAGATAAAATCCCCCTCGACATTCCAACTCACCTGCGACACCATTCTCCAGTGCTTTTCCCTCCACCGCTTGCCAGCTCTTCCCTGACAGCATGTATTTGTCCGACATGGATGCCTCGTGTCCTATTAGTAGTGAAGAGACTCTCGTATCTACAAGGGAATATCAATTCCCTCCAGAAAATTTTCCTTATGAGATGACTCAACCTTCCTCTCAGCCTTCCTCTCAGCCACTCCTGGCTAGTTACTATACTTTAATATAGTTGTTTTATGGTGCTTCATCTTTCTACCAAAATCTGTTATGGTCAAGTATTGTGGCTTTTTCTTCAGGGTTGTTCGTGTCAGGGCCATCCTCTTCGATTCCCATTGTTTCAACAGTTGTCACATATGTCCCAACCCAGCCCACTGTGTGTGTGGCTTCTTTCGCACCATCTATTACAGTGGTTACATCATTGCCTCCAGTTATTACTATCTCAGGAACGCGTCCCAATACTTCTGTGATGTCTGTTGGACCCATTGTGAGTGCATCACAACCTCATGTATCGGGAGTCAATCAAACTATTGGTAGTGTGGTTATCTCTTCTAATCTTATTCTGAGAGGCTTTCCATACAACCAATATATGATGGTTATTCAATGTTAGAACTACCTCCCTCAGGGTTCTCAGCAGGTTCAAGCTCCGATCAATCCACCACATCTTTACAATGAGTTTGGGAATTACATATACTACCATGGGCCTATCCAAAAAGGTCCATTGTATTTCCAAACCAATCAACCTCTGATTCCTCAAATTCAGTTCACATAACAACAAGGGCAACCCTATGGTCCATAAGGACAACCCTACCATCCATAGGGACAACCTTCAGCCCAACCAGGATAGCCCTGCGGTCCTCTAGGTCAACCCCATGTTCAGCAATGAGTGCCTCATGTTCCTTAGGGACAAACCTACCCACCTCAAGGACAACATTTTGTACAACATAACCCACCTTACGTTCCTCAAGGCCCGCCTCTTGTACGACAAGGTTAACCCTCCATCATTCAACATGCTCAACCTAGTCTTCAGGGATATCCTGGCTCATCTCAACCATCAGGCCAATCTGGTTTTTAGGGATAGCCTGGTCAACCTCAGTATCCAAGCCAACCTGGACTCCAGGGACAACTTGTTCAGCCTCAAGGAAAACCTTTAATTCCTCAAGGCCAACCATTGTTTTCGAAGGTCAACCTTTGATGCTACAAGGTCCACCCCCAGGTACTGCATTCATCCCACAACAAAATCCATACGTTGCTCAAACTAGACCCAAGTGGTTCAATCAGAATCAATACCATGGTTCCCAACCAGGATATGTGCTGAATTTTCAAAATTATACCCCCTATGGACAAAATCCTCCCGGATAGAACATATGGGCTCAAAATTTCTCCTAACCTGGTTGAAACCCTAACGCAAGTCTTTATTAAAGGCCTGTGATGCCTTTTAACCTGCATTTTCCATTCCTTGCTACACTGGAACTGCCTGATGTGTCGAAGTTAACCAATGATCCCATTCTTCTTAATCTGTATTGGCCAGCAGTTCCCACCAAGACTCCTGGCGATTGTCCCAAGTTTGAAGGCAAGTTTGGAGAAGACCCTTAGGCGCATGTTATGACATACCATCTATTGTGATCCTATAAGTCCTGGATTGATGATTCTATTAATTTACATCTTTTCCAAAGGACTCTCACTGGTGCCACTATGAAGTGTTACATTGAACTCTCTCGTGGAATCTTCCAAGATTTCAATTATCTTGCAATGGAATTTCTCACACACCTTTTGTTGTTAGTTCGCTATGAAACAGATGTGTACCTTCTTACATCCTTGAAACAAGATCGGGCCATGCATATCTCCAATCACATTCACAAATGGAGATGACGTCGTCATTTGTTTAAGTTTGAAATCCCTGATCAAATTCTGATTTATTGGTTCACTACCTCTTTTTTCGGCCCAAGAGCTAATGACATTGCTATGGAGGCATGTGTTACCAAAGAGTAGGCCATTGCGCATGCCTAGAACCTCGATCTGGTTTACTCCTAGTTTGGCATGATTTTTGATCTCTTTCCTGATGCTCCATGACCTAAAACTTCCAAAGCTCTGGTGACACCATCTGTCGACGGTGTCATTGGTTCTGTTTCTCAGACTTCCCGTAAGTCTTCTCCTAATTCCGTGAAGCATAAATCCACCACTTCTACTGATATTGCTTCTTAGCCACCCTCTAATCCTGGTAAAATCTTAGAAGTGAATGCCATAAAGTCTACCTCAGCGGATAAAGCTTCCAAAGGTAAGAAGAAGGGTAAAGGCAAGGCCAAAGCCGATACCCCGAAACAGGATTCTCATAAAACCAATATTGATTACGACTCGAAACGTAAACCAAAGTATCATTGTCTTATATGTGATGATGAGCATTACACCAAGGACTGTCCACGATGGGACGAAGTGAGTCGACTTCTCAAAGGCACCCAAGGAACTCCAGTTGTTCTTAAGGAACCATTCCCATCACAACAAACTCAAATGGTTGAGCAACCTCAGTCCTCCACCCCTTTTGGCTCTCAAGTTTTCATTATGAATGGTGTTGCACCCATATCAAATGCTACTAGATCAAAAGATTATACAGAACCGTGTCAAGTGGTGGGGAAATAAATTGCAGATGCTCCTAATCCTTCTCCCCCACCTACTTTTTGACCTCTTCATATTGAAAGGCCTAGTTCCAAGCCCGTTGTACGACCACCTTCCAAAGGCGTATTCCGTAAGTCCTCCTATAACCCGAACACCCGTGCCACTCAACATTACAATATTGTTGAGGATTTGGCTCAGGCATCGTCGACTATGTCTACATTGGAGGTACTTCAGAGTTTTCTGTCATAATGAAAGGCTTTTTTATCCGCTATCGGAGGGGTTGACATTGCCCATTCGAGCATTATCACTTTCGATCTAGAAAAATCTGTCCCATGTCTCCCTTGCCAACTTGCTTTGATCATCCAAGTTGGGTTTAATGGTAAGAATATCCATCGAGTGGTCATAGAAAAAGGTGCAACTACTTGCATCATGTTTGTTGCATGTTGGAAATCCATCGGCCCTCTAGCCCTTAACCGGTCTCCAAACGCTTTAGAGGCCTTTGATGGAAGGGAATCTCACCCTCTTGGTATCCTCACCAGCTTACCTATAATGTTGGAAGGAAAAATAGTTAATGTCGATGTTGAAGTCGTTGATGCAAAACTAAACTATAATCTCCTCCTTAGTCGCAGTTGGACTCACGCCATGCTATGCGTACCATCCACTCTCTTTTGTGTTCTTCATTTCCCGCATGAAGGAAAGATTATCACTGTTGATTAGTTATCATTTTTCACTTCCAATTCTTCAGAGAGCAATGTTTTGTATGTAGATCACATTCCCATGCCTTATGAAAGTGTGGGGCCAATAATTTTCAAAGATCCTACCCCTATGAGTCTCTTTTCTCTTCCTTCTCCCAACACTACCTAGGTTAATATGACCTCCATGTCTTCTGATCCTTGGATCATCCCTTCGCCTGATCAGGTTGATTCGTTTGGAGACATAAATTTGTTAAGCCTGATAGAAATTGATTATTGTGAGGTCATCTTGGCTTCGACTTCTCCTTCTAATCATACTTCTTCAAGTATGCCTCTCGACACATTCTCAATCCCCTCGGTTCGGTGCTTTAGATTCTCCAGATCCCTTGAATGAGACGTTTCCAATTGATGAAGCCATCGTGGAAACCATGTCTCTCGAGGATCCTCCTTGGGACGATAGTCATCATCATTCCTCCTTTTTACCTAGTCTTGGGGCAATGTCTACCTGTCTTGAGAAATTTGCTTCCCAAGCTCCTTCCCCACCACTTCAAACGCCTATTTTGACACATTAAGTTTTTGCGGAAGGCAACATGGGAAATATCACTCAGACGATGCCTATTGACATCTTTGTTAAACTGAGGGTTGTCGAGAACATCCATATTGGAGTGACCTATTCTCTTGATGAGATCGAGGTCTATATTAGTATCTTCCGAGAATTTCGAGATGTTTTTTCTTGGTCCTATGAGGAAATGCCAAGCATTGATCCGAGTATATTCGTGCACGAGATCCCTACTTACCCTGATGCGAAACCTGTTCACCAACGTCTTCATCCCATGCACCCTATAAAGGGAGATGCCATAAAGGGATAAGTTGAAAAAATTCTCAAAGCCAGCTTCATTTATCAAATTCCATTGACATATTGGGTCTCTAACATTGTCCCTGTAGACAAAAAGTAGGGCACGATTCGAGTTTGTGTCAATTACCGCGATATCAACTGTGCTTGTCTCAAGGATAAATATCCCACTCGCTTTATCAACCAAATCATTGATGAGTGCACTGGGAGTGAGATTTTATCCCTTACAGACGAGTTCTTTGGTTACAACCAGATTAATATATTACCGATCGATCAACATAAAACTACCTTCATTTGTCCGTGGGGCACTTTCGTGTATAAGAAGCTCCCTTTTGGCCTGAAAAATGTTGTTGCCACATTCCAACGAGCAATGTCACATTCTTTTCATGACATTGAGCACATTGTTCAACCTTACCTGGATGAACTCTTGGCTCATTCCGCTAAGCGTCAGGACCACCCAGACCACCTTTGTCAAATTTTTCTTCGTTGTAGATGCTATAAAATTCGGCTTAATCTGCACAAATGTGTCTTCTGCATCGACTCCGGTAGAATCCTTGGGTTTTTTGTTTCTAAAGATAGTATTCGTCTCGATCCTCTTAAGGTCGAAGCTATCATTAATCTCCCCTCCGCTTCCTCTTTACACCAGTTGTAGAATTTTCAAGGGAAAGCTAATTTCCTGTGTCGTTTCATACTGAACTATGCTGAGGTAGCCAAAGGTTTTACGTGATTACTTAAGAAAGGCGTTCCATTC
Source organism: Pinus albicaulis (assembly GCA_034641835.2). Taxonomy (NCBI): domain Eukaryota; kingdom Viridiplantae; phylum Streptophyta; class Pinopsida; order Pinales; family Pinaceae; genus Pinus; species Pinus albicaulis. The sequence goes on along the minus strand of CM076576.1, from coordinate 812,328,179 downwards.
CTATGGGATGAGATTCCTCAAAAATATTTTGATGCACTGAAGACCATTCTCGTTAATGCTCCTCTTTTGCGTCCCACAAATTATCATCGCGATTATTCACTCTATCTGGTTGTCACTTTTAGCACTATCACCATGGTTTTGGTACAGGACGATGATGATGGTAATGAGCATGTCATTTATTATCTTAGCCTCGATCTTCTCGACACTGAAACACATTATGCTCATGTCAAAAAAATTGGTGTTGGCAGTTGTTCAAGCCGTCCAACATTTTTGCCATTATATTTTACTCTACACTACGACCGTGATTTCTGATTGCAACCCCATGAACTATATTTTAACTCGACAATTGCAGGGGGAAAAATAATCTAAGTGGATAGTCATCCTCCAAGAGTTCGATTTGGAGTTCACTACTGCCAAATCAAAGAAATCATTGGTTTTTGTTGATTTGATCTGCTCCTTACCCTCTGCCTCTACTCCCTCTGGTTCTGAGGAATGCATTCTAGACGATACTCTTTTTCTGATTAACACCCTCGATCCATGGTATGATGATATCATCGTTTATCTCAGGACTTCTACTTTATGGTCTGAGTTGACGAAATATCCTCATCGACGTATTCATCATCATTCGCAACCCTATCGCATAGTAAAATATACTTTATACCACATCGGAGCTGATTTTGTTCTCCATTAGTGTTTAACCCTCGAGGAAGTTGAAAAATTCCTTAATGAATGTCATTCTGGCACATGTGGTGGTCACGTGTCTGGGTATGCTACTGCTCAAAAAATCCTTCATGTCGGGTATTTCTGGCCTACCATTTTCAAATATTCTATCCTTATTGTTTGTAAATGTCACAAGTGTCAGATCTACGAGAACAAGATGTGCACGCCACTTGCTCACCTCCATCCTGTCATTACCGCTGGTCCCTTTGTAAAGTGGAGTGTCGATTCCATGACGTTTAACCCTCGCTCGGCCGAGGGGCAAGCTTATATTATTGTAGCCGTAGACTAGTTCACCAAATGGGCCGAAGCAATGCCTACACTCACAACTGATGATAAGACAATCGCACAATTTCTCTTCAATCACGTGATTACTAGGTTTGGAGTCCCTCAAGCCATTGTCATTGACCATGGATCCCATTTTCTCCATTATATGATGGTTGAGCTGACTACTGGGATGGGTTTGCATCATGACAGCTTAACATCATACTACCCCCAGGCCAATGGCCAGGTTGAAGCCGTGAAAAAAATTTTAGTCACTAAGCTTCAGCGTACTATTGGGATGCACAATTCCAATTTGCATATCATGTTGTTCTCAGCTCTCTGGGCTTACCGAAACTCGATGAAGGATGCAACCGGATTCACACCATTTCAGCTTTTTTATGGTCTAGAAGCTACCCTTTTGATTGGATGTCAAATTCCTTCCCTAAAGATAGCTGTCAAATTACTGCTGAATAGCTCGCCAGAGGAAGAATGTCTTGTATATTTGGAGAGGCTCGATGAAACTTGTTGCTTTGATGCTCTAGTCATAGAAGCACAGAAATAGCGGGTCAAAGCTCATTTTGATCAGACAATTTCCCCTCGTACTTTCATAGAAGGAGACTTAGTCCTCTTATATGACCAAGCCCATGATAAGATGGGGGCAGGTAAATTCAAACCCATGTGGCATGGGCCCTATATTATTAAACATGTATTGAAAAATGGGGCCTATGACCTTATTGATTATGAAGGCTATCTCTTGGATTAGCCCCAAAATGGGTTGAATCTCAAAAACTATTATGCATGAGTTTCTCTTGCATTTCTTTTGTACATAAGTGTGTTTTTCATTTTTGGCTTGGTGTGCTTTACGAGAACTTTTACGTACTTATTATGTCTTTGCTTACTGTGCAGATGTCTATCACTCCTTATGTTGGTTTTGATGATAGTGCCTCCCGCAGTACCCGGAACCTATCCTCTGCGGCTTGGGTGATTTATGATCCTAACGGTGAGTTAGTGGACCTTCAAGGCATTTGTCTAGGTGAAACTAACAATGCCGCTGAATACAATGCAGTTATCGAACTTCTAACTGAAGCTATTGCCCTTGACATTCATGAATAAATTGTAAACCTAGACTCTCAGCTTATTGTTCTCCAGCTCAATGGGTGTTATTCTGTCAGAAACCCTCAGATTTTAAGGATGTATTTACGTGTTCATTTGTTAGAAAGGAATTTTGATTATATTACATATCAACATATTTTCAGAAGAATGAATACATTAACTGATGCAGTAGCCAATGTTGTATTAGATAGACATTTGCAGAATTTGTAAAAAGCAATCAACATCACATAGTAAGATTTAGACAGGAAAATAAGCATATATATATATATATATATATATATATTAATTGTTTGCATCGGCTTGTACATCATAGTTCAAAAAATATGTGTTTCAATTACATCCTGAGATGCCATGTCTCTCAAAAAAATGCATAAATGAAACCTATGAGTCTAATCAACATGGTGCTCATGATAGCATGTCGATGCCCACACGACACGTCTTAGCAGTCGATGGATGCGGTTAGAAACTCCCGCTGTGTACCGCTGGTAAGCACGAGGAATGTCTTTGAATCACACATAATCTGGGATCTCGCTTGTGTGTCCCTCCAAGTTACGTGTGATTTCTTCCTCATCACTTCCCTCGCCATGAGGAACCTCTTCGAAATCTCTTGGGACCCTCTGAACTATCGGAGACATCCCTGCGAGTCTCTTTGGTCCAACATCTGCAACACATGAGAAAACATTAGAACACACATATAAAAAAACAAAAAAATATTGCAATACTCATCAAAAATAAAAAATAAAAAGAGTTTTTACATAACTCCTCATCTGAGTTGTCTCCTTCTAGAAGTGGAAGATCCAGATCACCCCTGAGATTGATACTAGTATACGGCCAGTCCTCTACCACGATGATTTGTTGGCACAAATAGTCAAAGAACTCTGGTTTCCATGACATGTGATGCCCACCTCTCGATCGAGGCATCAACTCTGCCCAACAGACCATATGTGGCTCTCATGCTGGTGGCATAGGTACCATCACCTCCTAACGTTGGAATATCAATAACCGTTCCAGGATGAACAATATCAAAATGGAACCATATCCAAACTGCTCGAGCTTACCATTTTTACATTTTCTCAGTTGACGTTTCATGTTGATTGTCACTGCTTCTTCCCAATTGAATATTTTCGGAGCCATGCAATCTACGGTTAATTGGAGCTGAGTCTTTATGGCTTCATGAGGAGCCTGAGATCTGACAGCCCGAGTAATGGTATGCAACACTACCCTCAAGGGTAAGTTGGGCACTGTCTGAATGTCTAGCATACCACTCTTGTGTGCTTTCCTCACTCCATGACAAACTCTATCTATCAACATTCCCATGATCTCTCCAAGGGCCCAAGTACCTGTCATCAGTGTTCACTCTCCCCTCCGCGACAATATGGTTATGAAGTAGATATCAGAGACTTCTATCTCCAATTCTTGGTCATGGATGATGAATCTATCTTGATCAATGTCCCATACACTGATCAAGTATTGTAGCAGCTCTAGTTGAGCTCTCAAACATGTGGTCATGAAGAATTTAAGGAACCCACAGTTCCTTAGAGCATCCATGCATGCGTCATTTTCCATGGCCTGTTCATCCTCTGCCCCATGCTCCCATTCTTTCCACTCTATTACCATTTTAACTATTGATCCTTCCTGCAAAGTCAAATGCAGAGATTATATTAGCCACATGTTAAAATTTGAATCGATTTGGTCAAGAATTTTGTGGAAAAACTTGAAAATTTTGGGTGCGGTGTTTCGCGCTACTATTTTTCAAACAACAGCGCTGAGCGGTGCCTTCCCATTTAAACCATGAATATCGCCGCGACACCATGCCCGAAACTGACGTCGATCGTCGCGGCCACGATTTTTCAAACCCTTACACAAAAGGCCTCAGAACATGAAATTATATAAGAATTGGATAGAATTGCAGGAGAAGTTGATGGCTCTTACTTGGAAGAAGCAGATTCGTCAATGACCTCCTGGATTGCCTACAGTCAGCTCCACAAATTCATAGTGGAAAATGGTAAAAATGCTCACAAGAAGGTGAAAAGGTAAAAGTAAATTGTTTTTACTATTTGAGTTATTTTATAGCGTTTTCTAACCCTAATTACGTTTTTGGACACCTTTTTCGATTATTTTTTATTATTTTTCTTGAAAATGGGTTTTATGTTTGTTTCTTTTATAACAACAGGTCATAAAATTGGCAATGATGAGGAAACGAGTTGTATTTTATCACTTTTCAGACTCAGTATAAACACGAAAAAGTCACCCCCTAGAGTCATCTTTCAACTCTTTTCTGACTCTCAAAAATTGAAAAGATTTTTCAGACTCTTATCATTTTGAACTCGCTAAAGTCTGTGAAACGTCATATTCCCGATATACGTTTACCCCTTTTTCGGGCTGGGACAAATTATTTACGAGAAAGGAATACCTTAGTCGAACATGGCTAAGAGGTTCTCTCGGGTATTGTTTTCTACCTTTTTGGATCTGAGAGACTACCTACGAAAAGGGACCTCATGGAGTTTTATTTTCCGCTTATTTTCAAACTCTCTAAACATGAAAAGGCGCCGAGTTTTCCCTTTTTCAGACTCATTAAATCTAAATGACATTGGAATTCGTCACTATGACGTTACCGAGTTCCTCCTTCCTAGGGCTCATAAATTGTAATAGGATGGATTTGTCCGAAGGAAAAACTTACATGACAAGCATATGCTATCCCCTTCAATATTGTTTCCAAAAATAATTGGGGTACTTGGTAGAAATGGTGGGGGAAAATGGAACTAGTTCTCAGTTGTGTCGGCAGTATGTCGCTCTTGAACATGAAACTTGTCTGTAGTTCATGTCGAGTTGGGGACATCCAACATTCGCCATTTTTCCTCCATGGGTTTGGGTTATCTGATTTTATCTCTCATTTACTCTTTGCCTTGTCAACATGGCCTCATATCCCTTGATGTCAAACACTGCGAAATTTCAGAGTTGTTTCACTAATATGTTCAAGAGAAGTCCCTTATGCAGTTTTCAACCCCTGATCCCCTGTCCAGTCTTGATTCACTATAATCTTATTCCTCTGTCTCATTTTGATGATGTGAGAAGAATTATGGCCCTCCTTCGACTGATCACTTCTTGTCGACTTCAACTCATTATCTAGGAAGCTGATCCAGAGACTCCCTTATGGCCCCTTAGAGCTTGCATGCCTCAATGGCATGTTCTTCACATTTGACAATAGGTTCTCATCATTGGCCTTCGATCGAGTGATTTCGTGGGTGTTTGACTCCAGTTCATTGTTCACATTCTATGGATTGTAATAGCAGTACCTTGAGAACCATTGTCATTATTAGTGGTTTCTCTCGCGCCTATTAACAGCTTCCATCATTGGCTGGTAATCAGGCGACTTTCTTGCAAGTTCGAATTTAGCTCATTCATTCACATGCCTGAATTTGTACTTGTTTGGGTCAGGATAGAGCGCAAGACCCTGGGTTTTGTTTGATGAAATCCAAGTTGTGGGAAGATTTGGTTTATCATGACTGTATACATGACTCTTCTGATTGGATGGCTATGACCATACCTAAATCTATTTTATGATCATTCTCAATGGATGGCTATGTCCATACCTTGGATCTTATTACATGTTCTATATTATGGATGGTTGCACCCATACCTTGTATTCATGTATCATAGATATTAGTCGTACTTGATCTTGTAGGTCCTTCGGTGGTGGTGTTTTGGTTTGGGCATGTTCTCATAAATCATTTCACCCCTCCCTCTCTCTCAGACTTTATGCTTTAGGGAGCATCTGTTACATAGTAATTTTTCACTGTCCCTGGATTCCCCATTCTGAATACTGGAGGAAAATCATAGTGACCCCTGTGTACTATCACACATAATCATGAATGACATTATATCCCTTAACATGTCAGGAACACAATCTCTGTTGACCATTCTTGAAGTTGACCCTTTAAAACATATACTTTTGGGTCGGCGCGGTTATGTAGTTATGACCTTGCACCACTGGCTAGAATTTCACTGGGCCTTGCACCATGGTCACTTTTTCTCTGAAGAGCCCCTGCGCTGAACTAATTTTGGAAGATTTTTTAAATATGGAAACAAATCTTCTAATATCTAACAGTTTCGTGAGCAGAGTCGTGGATGTTTGTTCGACTGTATGTGGTCGATTTTCTCTCTTTGTCCTTCTAGTTCCTACAAAAATGCAACTTCCCAAAGAGATATACCTTTACTCCACCATATGTGGATCCCAAAAATCTTCCTCCACTCCTATAAATTCCTCTTCATTCCATTGATTCAGCTAGCTAGAGATAGCTAGAATAGACTAAGAGTTGATAGTAGAGAATAGTCCATAGTTGTGACAGAGAGTTTGAGCCTTTCGCCTCTTTGAGCCGATCGATGAAAGAATTCTTTGGAGACGTTCCTAACTGAACCCGTCAAAGGAGGTCTATAGCGTCAAGGTGCAGGTTGTAAACTCCCTTTTTTATATTAATATGACATGACTGATTTCTAGTTCCATCTTTGCCTATGTTAGTATTCAATGCTTTTGACTCTCCTTGATTAGTTGGATAGTTGTAGATGAATATGCATGCTTGTATGTTGTTAGTGTTTGCTTGATATTTATGCATGTGTGTAAACATCGCTACCAACGGAGTGCAATGCTTGAAGGACAAAGATTGAGGGATCGATGCAACATACTACATGAAGAGCATTGGATTGAGGTAAGACATCTATTCCAATATGAATTTTGTTTATAAAATAGGAATTTAGAAACTAGCATGTTCCCTTGTTACTAGACCCACCCTAGGGCTAGAGGGATCGCCTCTGTCCATAGAGGGGATTTTCCTTTAGAACAATATTTTGATTATAAATGGAGAAAAATGTAAGGGAATTTTTTGGCCTAATGTTGTAACCATATATCTACACTATATTACTCACAAAAATGCCTATGAAAGTGAAAAATATCACTATAGGTACCCCCTAGAAGAGGGGTAACCTGTCCGATAAGCATCCATGATCATGCTGTAGACTTTAGTAGGAACCATAAACTTTAAAAATATGAAACTTGTTTTACATCCTTTTCACTCTCCACTTATTTGATCCTTCCACTAAAATTATATTGCTTTACTGTGTTTTGATCATCCTGAAACTATGTCACAAAGAATGTACTTGAGTTAGTTCATTTTATTTTCAGGAGCATGCTCATGAGCTTAAAATTTAAATAAATGTGTATAATTTAAATTTTGAAGCAACAAACAGTTTTACCCTAAAATGTTGATGGTTATAAAATTTTATTTTATGTTTATTTATGGAATTGACCTAAAACATTAATTCTTATGACTGTTTGAATAGTGATTTTACAGAAAAGAAAATTGAATAAGCATTTTCAAAGGCTTATGCTTAAATTTTCATCCCTTATTTCCCATCATAGAGTTGACTATCATGCTTACACAGGAAGCTGGGTTGTTTCCTTCATTTGATATCTTAGGTCTATACAAGAGGTTTCATCCAAATTGTACATTCTATTCAGTTCTGGTAAGCTTAGTTATATAACATTACTTATAAAAATGTACATGTACACATGGTGTTCCCTTCAAAGTAAATTGCAAATGTTGAAGTTGGTTTAACAGATCTTGTTTTGCTCGTTGCATTATAGACAACATAACCTATGGAATGTATCTTAACAAGCATCGATTAACGCACTAGGAGAAATAACATATATATAATAGACCATAAAAAATCACTTGGAAACATAAATTACTTAAACAAGTGATTTTTAAGGTGTCAATTGGAATACAAAAAAAGTACACAAACCGGGGCTTCTAGACTGGAAAACAATAGCACAAGTTGGCATCCATTGTTCACATGAGAACCATTATAACTGTTATAGCTTATGTTGTCTCCAGGAAAAAAATATCAAAGACAACCATAGCATGCAACTTTCATGTAGGTAGAATGAATCCCATATAACTACATGCAAGAGTCTAAGTCATATACCAATAACTTTAACTAGGTTATTCCTTAGAACTAAAAGAAATATTTGCATGCCTGCATTTTGTGAATATTTGCTACATACATGGTTGGTTTAAAAGCAAAATTTCCCTAATGATATACCATTGAGATCAAGATATTGTTTTTTGAGGGCCCCACAAGGCTTTCTACCTAATTTTCAATGTACTTATCCATTATTTCCCATTTGACATAATTTACATAAATATAATATGTTGACAATTAGGTGATGTCTGTGCTAGTAATACACACATTTTACTAGTGAGATTTAATTCATCCTACCATACTCCATCATGGTATATTTAGAGTTAGGGTCCATGATTCCATGCACATGTTGTTTCTCAATATGTGTTTCCAACAAAGTCCACATTCACCTTGTGACTAGTTTGGCAATACTTGTGACCATGTTGCTCAACCTTGCGAAGTTCCTTGCACCAATATGTTGGCATCATGACAGTTTATTCAATGAGTTTTTGAAGAAAAAAAATATCATCAATTCATAGGATTTCCAAGGTTAATTGAATGCACATCCAACCTCGCTATTTGACTGGGAATTGTAGTGACTAGTTCATTATTCGCTGAGAGTCAACATTCCCACAAATCATTGGTGTAATTGTGTCAAAATTTTAGACCATTTTCATTGGTGACAATCATCCACGTTGGGCTTTAAATCATTGTTTTGTTGCTTGGTGTAATTCCTTCACACTTCTAGTGTTTCATCCATTCCTGATATGCTAGTTATGGTATATTCATCCAGGAAATTTATGTAAACTATATTACAACACTAAAAATAATTTGGATGGTTTGATGACTAGTGCAGACATCACTTTAGTGATATCCTAATTATAAATTTTATTAAATATTAAATTTACAACTCATACATATTCTTGTGGGATTTAATGTTGTCGGAAAATCTTGTGCTCTGTTTCCCAGGATAATAATCAGTTGTGGGAAAAGCTTGTGCTCTGTTTTCGAATATAATAATCAGTTTAATTTTTCTCCCAAGCTAATAATTAGTGCACCATTGTGTAGTTTTTGGCATCAAATACCAAGGCATGTGCATGGGAACTCATGAAAAACCATTCATATTTGAATCTATGGAGCTAAATTCGTAATTTCACGGTTCGCTGTGTTGTCACAAGAGATTTTGGGAGCTACAAATTCGTAAACAAAAGCCTTTTTATCTAGTTGGCATTATAAACACTCTAGCCTTGAACACAAATTGGAAGGTATATTTCTGGTGCAATTGTCATACGAAATTAGAGTGCATTGGTGTTGGTGGTTAGCATTGTTCTTGGATTTCCATAGTAAGAAAAACAAGCCTTGAAAACAATAAAAGAACATTTCTTTATAATAGGAAGGTATGGTGATTTCCAAATATAAGATGGCCAAACTTGTCTCTGGTAAATTGATTGTATGAAAAATTCTAGAATTATTATAAGGCACTACTATGCATAAGGATCATTTAAGACATTTTTTTAATACAAAATACATTTGTCATCTTAAACCTTTCCACAAAAAACACACACTCATATTATATAATATTAAATTATGCGCCATTTAGTTTAAGACATATTTTAAGTCAAAATACCATTTAATCGTAAACCTTCCCCCGAAAGAAATAGACTCATTGGTCTGATATTAGTCACAGGAAGTTCGAGCATCCTAGGCATGGCTCTTTGGGATTTCTCCCTCACAAGAGGAAAAGTGAAAGTCCTTCCCCCGAGATTACCCATCGAAGCCTTGCAAGTTGATGACTTTCTTGGGTTGGAAGGCTAGCATGCCCCACATTGTCAGAGAAGCCCAAATCCAAGCTTTGCTAGAAGGAGATATGTGAAGCTGTAACAATAATTGAGACCTCTCCATTGGTTATCATGGGCATGGTTAGTATTAAAAAAACTCCTAGAGGGCTTTGAACCCTTAACACAGTTTTGGCTCAAACTTGTGAAGCCATAACAGTAATCAAGACCTTTTTAATCTTGACTGTGGGTGTGGTAGGTTATATAATGACTCCAAGAGGGCTTCAAACCCTTAACACATTTTGGGAACAACACCTCAGCAAGGAGGTGCGAAGGCGGTTTTACAAGAACTGGTACAACGCTAAGAAAATGGATTTCACTAAATATGCCAAAAAGTATGACTTTGAGGAGGTTAAGAAGGAAATCCAAGTAGAGCTTGAGAAATGAAGAAGTATGCTACCATAATCAGGGTTCTAAAGTACACCGAGATTAATAAGATGAAAGGATTGAATCATAAAAAGGCCCACCTAATGGAAATCCAAGTAAACGAGGGAAAAAAACCCCAAAAGGTAGATTTTTCATATAACATATTTGAAAAACAAGTTTTGATTGATACTCCTTTTCAGAAAGATGAAATTATTAATGTTATTAGTGTAACTAAGGGAAAAGGGTATGAAGGTATTGTAACCAGGTTGGGTGTTACAATACTACCTTGTAAAACTCACAGTGGCTCGCGAAAGGTTGCTTGTATTGGTGCTTGGCATCCAACTAGGGTTCCCTTTACTATTTCCAAGGCTGGTCATAATAGGTGGCATCATCGTATTGAGATGACTAAGAATGTCTACAAGAGTGGCAAGAAAGATCAATAATCATAGGACTGAAAAGGATATAACACTAATAGGTGGGTTTCCTCACTACGGTATTATAAAAGATGATTACATTATGATCAGAGGATGTTGTATGGGAACCAAGAAGCGGGTTGTTAATTTATGACAATCGTTGCTGAAACTGATCTTGCATACTGCCTTGGAGGAAATCAAGTTGAAATTCATTGATACATCCTCTAAGTTTGGACATGGGTGGTTCCAAACAATCTAGGAGAAGGCCAAGATTTTTGGTAAATTGAAGGCTTAGGTATGTTAATTTATTGAAACCCTTGAGAGTGAATTGAAACATTGGATCATTGATTTATTCTCTACCCTAAAAAATGTTTCATATTCAAACCTCTTGTAACAAAAATGGTAAAGGGAAGTTAATGGCCATGGAGCCTGTGCTTAGTATTCATTTCCATTACGATCTTGGTGAGTTCCTAGGGGTTTTAACACCTTCCATGATATATAGTATTTGGCATGAGGTTGGGGTCATATGGAGATAGAGACATGAGGGAGACGAGTGGAGCCATGACATTAATTGTAGCTTGCACAGACAGGGGATTCTTGTTGAGTACTAGTCCATTTATGGCTAGATATTAGGATGGTGAGTTTGATTAATCTCAGACCCTATAACAAACCATGTATGTAGTTATGAACTATCGAATATGTGAAGGAAAAGGATGTGTTATGTCGTTTCGCTTCTTCAATGCCAAAATTTGTAAGCAAAACTTGGGTGATGATATGGATAAGATTAGTTTATTTTTAGTTTCTTATTTTAAATAACGATGAAGAGTGTGTGAATATTTTGGATGCGTTTGTCTGAATTGAAACACGAGAGGAATTTTGTTCAATTTGAGACTACATTTTGTCAAAATTGATTTAAAACTTGGGATTGATGAGTTAGAACTTGTGAAAAGAGGCAAAATTGTATTTTATTTTGTCAAAATTTCCGTTTAGTAGGTGCTATACACCTGAATAGAAACAAAAATTGTAGAAAAAAATTATAAATTAGACAAGTAAAAGATTTTTGAAGTAGTTTTATGTTAATCTTAGCTAGACAACACAGTTTGTCCAGGAAAAGGTAGAAAAATTGAAGGAGCCAAGAGATTTTTAGTGCCATTCTTTATTTTAATGTGACATTTTGCAGAACTAGGGTTTTGAATAGTTATCTCTCATTATGAAGGAGAGCCGATGAACTTTGGTTGCAGGAATTCACTCAAGCAGTGTAATCGTAATAACACGGTGATGGTTGTACAGACATATCAATGGCGACGATGTGTGAAGCGAAAACTGGGAGGTGATTTTGAACAAAGAGAATCTTTGATTCCCATAGAGAGGGAGATAAACATTGATAACGAGTTGAATGCATTGAGATAGGTCCTCCGGGGCCAACATCAGGCGACAAAAAAATAGTAGGGTAAGATAGAGGAAAAGAGAAATGCTTTGGCATCTTCAATAGATGAAACATTAGCGATGATTTTGTGTCTCCAAAAATAAAAGGTGAGGTGAACCCCCATATTTTACATCAATATGATCCAAGTAAAATACACCAGACTTGGGACAAATCACTAATAGGCTAGTATGGAGCATCAAATCCAAAATTTCAATCTTTTTCAAAAACAAAGAATATCTCTTCTTTTCTAAAGAAGTAATAATTAATAGACACTGTGTTTTATGTCGAGGTTGTTTAGCCCCGAGACATTCCTGGAAGTCACACTATTGATCAATTGAATTCATCATGTATGTCTCCCTCATTTCTCTAAAGGTCTTGAAGAAAATTAGAACAAATTGTGAAAGGAAATTGTACCAATCCAAAAATGTTTAAGGGAGGTTTTTTATGGCTATTTGGAGAGGATATTTACAGAAAAATGAAATTCTTAAGAGTTTAGGAATGATAATAGAGAGTGGGCTTGTTGGATACTACTCCCTACATGAAAGGGTCTATAACAAACCTTGGAGGTAATGGGAGTTGATGACTTGTTCCAATTTCCTTCTCTTGGATTGGTGGAATGTCAGTTACCTCACTGTTGTAATGTACCCTTGTCAGAAGATTGACAATAGTAATTGGCTCGAGGGGCTTGGTTTTACATAAAACTCATTGATATTTTATTTCCTAATGTTCTCATCATACACTAAACAAATTAAGTAACCATCCTCCTCTTCATCATGATATTTCATTGTATTATGCTTGAATAGGTGGTGGTAGTCGCCATACCAAGTATATATATGTTCAACAAAAACCTGAGAATAGACTGCCAAGGATACACTCATGGTAACCCCATCAACATCTAAATTAGAGTTTTTTCGCCCAACAAATGTAATGTCTCTAGTTATCATTCCAGAGTAACTGCTATCTTCAATCTCAAGACAGTAAGTGTCCTTCCCATGTGTGACAACAATTCCAACTGGTATCGAGTCCTCATTAATTCTTCCATTTTCCCATTTATGTTTAATTTGGAAAGTTGGAGCATCATAACATGGTGAAGCCAATATCCCTTTGGAGAGACCTTTTTCTTCTAGCTGTTCACACTCACAAATACACACAGTAGTCAAAGCTGCACCAAATCTAGCATCCTTCAACTCACAATTTGCTAACTTTTTGTTGTAGCTAGGAAACAATTTGTTTGTGAGGTGCCAAATGAAATTCGTTTCAACTTGGCCATTTAAAAAGGTACACTGACCAACAAGGCCTTGGAGGGAATTAACATTAGCTAGTACACCAGCAAATGAGTGATCCTCCAATTTAACCCATGTTAATTCTTGGTTTCCTTCCGAGGCTGATAGTTTAGTTATCATTGGATCATAAGGTACACTGAATGTATCCTTTATTTAATTCCTATCTCAATTCTAATCTTCGTTGACATGGGTGAAGGGAAGTATTGATTAAGAGATCTAGCTTCTGGTAGGAAGCTTTTAGGGACATTCTCATTGTAGGAACAATTTTCCTAACTTTTCTTTGTAGTTAGGGAACAGATTGCTCGTGAGGTGCCAAATGAAATTTGTTTCAACTTGTGCATTTAAAAAGGTACATCAACCAATAAATCATTGGAGGGGATTAACATTAACTGGTACGCCAAAAAACATGCGGTCACCCAATTTAACCCATGTTGTTTCTTGGTTTCCTTCCCAGGCTGATAGTTTAGTTATCATTAGATCATAAGATACATTGACTATATTCCTATCTCAATTCTAACCTTGGTTGACATGGGTGAAGGGAAGTATTGATTAAGAGATCTAGCTTCTGGTAGGAAGATTTTAGGAACATTCTCATCATAAATGCACACCAAAAATGTATGGCCTGATTGAGGAATTGGAGACTGTTTTAATGGAAAGGTTTCTTCATTTGCAACTTGGATTTTCCACCCTACACAATCTTCATTATAATGGTAAACTGACATAGGCTCAAAATCATAACATGGCCTAAGTAATTGAGTATGCTTGACAATTTCTTCCAAGAAACTAGACTTGGTAATGCTTTATTTTTCAAGTAATCATCCAGAAATGTATTTGATAGTAGCCCAGCTATAACATTCTTGATATATTTATCACACTCTTAATTGCTATGTTTTGTATGGATTCTAATGGATCCTTCGCCCAAGCACCATATATCAACAATAGTTTTTAATAGGGATGTTTCTCCATTTCCACTTGGACCTATTGTCAACAAACGATATCCTATAGGGACCACCAATGATAGGCCCTCAAATAGAGTCATACTGGTCTGTAGTGTTTCCAAGGTCACTTATTTAATTCCCAATTTTTTGATAAAATGTGTCATCCCAATTGCATTATGAAGTAGGCCCATAACACCGTTTAATATTTTTAAAAATGAACTTTGGCCATTTTAGAGGTTGAAATTTTGCCACACATGTCCAACCTTCTGATTGGGCCTTGCCATCACTTGGATGGAGTGCATGAATACTATCAGGTCTCAGAGTTTCATTACTCTCATCATCACATGGTTTAATGTTGGAGTTGGGATATTGAAGGGGAGCACCTATTGGGAAAAGGTAGAATGAAGAAAGTGAGAGGTAAAAGATTTATTATATGTAATACATATAATGTTTCGTTTTTTTACATCATGTATATGATCATATTCATTTAAGTATTATTCTTTCATCATTTATTATTTAATATAATTTACCATGGTTATAAGTTATATTTAATATTTGTGAATTTTATTTATTTATTGAGGTGTTCAAGATTAGGAGGCACTAATTTTATACATTTCAAACAATCTCAAGTGGATGAGTGAATGGATTGAAAGATGTAAAGAATGTTACGACGGTATGTTATCATGGCAACTACTATCTGAATTGTTTAGAGAAGCTTATCGTAGTGGAGATGGAAATGTTACAGACAGGGAAATTGATTTAGCATATGGTTTGAAAGATAAAAAGGTAAGCAATTAATTCACCTATTTTATTCGGTACTTATTTTATATTATATTTGTAATGTGACAACAGTTTTGATTTTTCAGATAATTTTCAAGCTGTGTAAATTATATGATTAATTATTAACTGAGAATGCATCTTTTTCATGTTTGGCATATTGCAGTTGAAACACCACAATGCTATGTGGTGCAATGGTCGTATATTTCGCATCAAAAAGTTGGATGATATCAGAAAAAATTCTGATAGCAGGATAACTGCAGTATTCTAGGTCACTAATGTTTCCTCCAGGAGTGACAAACATCCTCAAGAATATGAAAATAGATATTATGGGTATTTATATGATATATTTGAGTGTGAATTTAATTCCTTCAGATTAGTTTTGTTCAACGTCAAATGGTATAGGCTACGAATGAATGTACGTGATGATGATATAAATCTTATTCAGCATGACAATGGATTTTCAATGGTTAAAAAATCACAGTTTTAAGCAGGAAAAAAATGTTATGTTTTTCCAAGCCAATGTGAACAAGTCTTTTACTCAAGAGGTTCCATGTGAGAACGGATGGTCATTTTCTATTAGATATGATCCAAGAGGAAGGCTAGTAGAGTATACTGTAGAGGAAGAGGATGATATTGATCAAGAAGAAGATGATGCAGTGGCAGATGAGCAGGAATATGCACTGAAAAATGTAGAATATAGAGAATATGAACCAGGAGTAGGAGGCGATGTAACAATTATTGATGAGGATATTATTGAAAATGACATAATTGAATCCTCTTGCATCATGAATAATAAAAACTAGCTGCATATGTAGACAAACACCCTCGTATACTAATTTATTCTTTTAAATTAAAATAAACATATTTACTGACGAATGCAATTTGTGCCATATTGATTTAGATGATATTGCTAACATAGAAACCAAATAGTACTAATTAAGGCATCCCCTTAGATGTGGTTTTCAGCAAACTCAATGAACTATTTTTTAAATTATACATATGTTTAGTGTTGTTTTCATGTAAAAGTTGCAGTGTAAAGCAATGCTACCCCTAATTTTTTCAAGGTCACGTGCAATATTTAAACTAAACATAATTCACACAAAGGGCTATTAAAAGTACTTTTGTTAAATGAACATGCCCTTGATCTTATAAAAATGGTACCAAATTCTTATCAGAGATACCTCCGTAGGGGCATAAGTAAGCCTGAGATGATCATCCACTTTAGGAAGGAACTTAACTTTCACTTCTGACATGATGCCAATAGTTGATAAATGAGTAACGAAGATCGATGACCTCCCAAGCGAGCTAGGCTAGGATGCAAGACAACTGAGACAATTGTCTTGCATCCTAGTTTGCTTGGGAGGTCGTACATATTCCTTTCTCCTTTATCAACTACTGCTATCATGCCATAAGCCAAATGTGAGATCCTTCTTCAAGTGGATGATCATTTCGAGGTTACTTCTTCCCCCAAAAAAATTTCTAGGAGTCGCGTCACAAATCCGACGACTGTGGTGTCAGAATAGCGATGAATGTGGTGTCACTTCTGATGGTTGTTTCCGTCATTGATATGGCCCAACTGTCGCAACAATGTTATGCTAGTTATCAGAATAGCGATGACTGTCATGGCACTTTCGACGGTTGTTTCCGTCATTGGAAAAATAATAGAGCCGTACGTGCTATGAAATGTGCAACAACAGACCATTGGTATTGCGAGACATTCTGGGAAGGCATCAGTGTCGTAATACCGACGTCTCCACGTGATGTCGAAATAGCAACAATAAACAAAGTGATTGAAAGATTGAATAAATGAAGACACATGTCGTGTTTAGTGTCACTCTACTGACAGTTATTTGAAGTGTCACATATGCGACAATACAAAAAGCGGCATTTTTCCCAACCTCAAAGTGTCTCTCTTGGGACACGTATGTGTCGCAATAGAGACATTTTGGCTGTCATAAATTGGACCAAATATCCTAGTGATAGAATTTGAGATTAATGTCTCTGTAGTGGATGATTGCGTAGTTTATGTTTACATTTTTCCTTTATCCTCCTTAGGATCTTCGTGGTCCATAAGGCCTCTTATGACAAGAATACAAATTGAAGAATGAATATAATTGTCATTAAGTGATGGTTAATAAAGCATGTTTCACACCACACAATGTTCAAACCATCCAGATATGGGTTTCCCCTATGCAATTAGGTTGTTTCATGCAATTTTGGGGTGAATTTGGAAAAATAGATGCATCCACCCACAACATCTCAGTTGAAGGAATTATTTTGGATTTTTTTTTAGTGTTTTAAGCTGGCTACATCTCATTTTAATGCTCCTAGAATTGGAAATTTTGAAATGTCCCTATAAAATAAATGATTTGATTGGGGATTTGATTAAGGATATTGGGCTTATGATTGGTACTAGGAATGTGTAAATAAATATTCAAAGAGATGAAGCTTGGTGGGGTTTGGATTTGTGTAGATGTTAGTCTGGTGTGGTTTGGATTTGTGTAAATGTTGGTATGGTGGGGGTTGGATTTGTGAAGTTGTTGGTTTGGTGGGGGTTGTATTGGTGTAGTTGTTGGTCTACTAGGGTCTCTCTTGCACATGCATTAATTTTGTGCCTTTGTGATTATTGTTTTCTATTAGTGTATTATGTTAGATACTTATATAGTAATATTAGGCCCTTGTTAGATGAAGTTGTTTGGCCTTTGTAGTAGGTAAATATATTAGGAATTGGGATTGAATTCCTTAGTGCTAATCATTAAATTTCATAGTTCTGGTTAGTGTGGAACTGTTAGTATGAATATTTCGTCGTAAAATATCACTTTAGCTACGCATAACAAATAGCCCTAACATCGATTATGGCTGCCAAACATCTTTAAATTTGTAATTAGGTGATCCAAATAATGTTACACAAATCCAGATCTAAGCATAAAAGACATTAAGCAGATAAATTAAAATATGGCTCCATGCATCCAATAGATGAGACAAGAACATTGTATTTGAAAGAATTTTTATATTATATTAAAAATGGGCACCTGAGAGGAAAACAAGAAAGGTGATTTCTGGTTCTCCTCAATGGGATGGGTTCTTGAAAGTCCTCAGCGTTTCAGATCTAAAATTCCTCTCTCTTGTTGGTGTAGAAAACCCGGACAAACATAGAACTCAATGGGAGTTCACAAAGTAAAAAAATGGAAAAGGTGACCAAGAGTAGATCCAGAGTGATCTAATGCAATGGGGGTGAGTAATGAATGGGGAAAACCATTCTATTTATAACAAAATATTAGGGCGATCGAGAACTCGGTGCATGAATAAAATATTATTAATCGAATTCTAGAACCACCCTTTAGGATTATTTTATTATATTTGTTGGAGGGAAAAGGATTTTTGACTTGGGTCAATTCCTTTATTTATAAATAATAAATGAATAAATTATTTATTTATCATTTTAGGGAAATGATGGGAATATAATTAAATAAATAATGGTTTATTTAATTATTTATGGATGATTTAGTCAAATTTAACTAAGAATATTACTTAAATAACTTATTCTTAGGAAATAATTAAATAAATAAGGATTTATTTAATTAATTTCCTTGTTTTGGGTTAAATATGACCGGGAAATATAAACAAATAAGTTATTTCACATGGTGAAAGCAATTTTACTTAGGGTAAAATTGGTCTTACATGGTGTACTTGGGTTCATCTAATAATAATAGGTTAGATGAACAAAAAATGGTGTAACAGATTTCCCCCCAACGTATGAGTGTTAGGAGAAAATCGCATGATCGAAGTACGTTGTAAGAACTCAATCACTAGACATCAAAAGGGAAGTGAGAGAGAGAAATGTAAGGTAGTCTAATGTGCTAAAGGACTAGACCCTGAGGAGACGAGACTTACAGGTGCAACAAGTCTCTAGTTTATGAAGTGGTACCTGTGCTAAAGGCGGCGAGGAAGGCATGCCTATGCCCGCCGAGACAAAGTAAAAAGAATAGGAAGTCCAGTAAAAAAGGAACCGAACCATGAAGAATATGTTGGCATAAATAAGAGCCAGAAAAATAAAATGATGGATCCCACATACATGCTATTCTTGGAATAAATGTCAGGACTTATACAATAAGATTTTAGTACATGAGATACAAATACACCCAAATTCCCCCTACACACGGGGAAGGGCTTGCAAAATCTGACTGATACATGCAAATCGAAGAGGCGCTGCAAGCGACTGAGGCCAATATCATCAAATGGGATGAGCTGCATCAAGGGATGAAATGAAGAAGTCATCCAGGCATGTGGGGGGCTACCTACAGGGCCACCCCCTCATGAGGGTTGAGACATCTCACACACACCCAGGAATCACCAATAGCTGCTGCTGCATCACTGGACTATCAAGTGTATAGATCACGATCATGCTGAAAAGATCTCGAACCAAGGTACATTGCCCCCTAGACCTGGCTTCTAGACTAAATGAGCTGATGTTGATAGAAGTAGGTCTACCATAGGTGAGGTAATAAGGGAATCTCAACTAAGGCATGGGAGAAAATAGTAGAACGACTAACAAACGGACACTGATGATGATAATGAAATGAGGGATACTGAGTAGCGGATGGACGACTTCCCTTGTTAGAGCATAAGGGGCATGAATGGCTTGGCAACAACTGACACAATATCAGGGAGGATAGGTGACAATGATACGGAAGGACATAATGTGCAACACAAGAGAGGGGCCAAGTGATGAAGGATGGAGGAATATAGTGGGAAAAAGGGCTCGATATAGACTCCGGGACGGATGATGACTCAATTCAGATGCTCTAAACAAGGGCGACTCGATGATGCTGCCACACAGAAAAGTTCTAATGGGGGACCAGAAAAACATGAGTACAATATGGTATCTCATGACGAAAATTTACATGAACAAAGCCAAGTAAAGAGGTAAAGTGGTGCCCCAAGTACAAGTGTTGTAAGTGAATAATTCTGATTGGAAGGAGAGATGAAGGGACCCTTTGTGGAAAAAATGTGTCCTAGTGAAGAATCCAAACATGAAAAACTAACAGATACCCATTTGAGTGCTCGGTGAGCGCTTTCCAACGGTGTAGACGGTGTGTTAAACGAGGCTATGGTTTGGTTGCAGCAGGCGAAAGAAAAAACAAGGGTTTTTCTTCTAATAAGGCATTTTCCCTCCAAAATCATTCATTTTCTTGTGTAACTATGGTGAATGTGGAGAGGAGAGAAGGCTCTAAATCTTGCGGCGATCGTAGTGAACAAACCGACCGTTGGAATCGCGATCTGTCAGTTGCAGGTAAGAGGCCTAATCCTACTCTTTGTTTTTGATGGAGTCAAAGTTCAGATTAGGGTTTTAAATCTCAGTAACTACTCCTACTTCATCATTATGGTCGGGTCGCACTTTTTGGGGCAAAAACTGCGACCTGGGATGCAGGTTTGGGCCTGAAAAGTGCGACCTGGCCCAGGATTTGGCCAAAAAGTGCGACCTATTAGATGGGGATGGTTTCAGTGCTGTTATGGGCTGAGATTCAGTTTTGGTGTAAGTAAATGCCATTTTTTTTATCTGTAGACTGACAAAGATGATGGTTTTGTGCAAATATGGCAGATATACAGATCAAGTGGAGAGAGAGAAACCTAGGTACATTACGGATGGAAATCCAAGCGGATCAGGGTGTCTCTCGTGCATTGGCTAGGTTTGGGGTTCTGAAATTTGTGGAGAACCCTTTGATGAGGGCTAGTGAGCCTTTGTTGGCTTGGATTATCAGTTATTGGGATCCAGACCATGAGGTGTTTATAGTGCAGGGGCACAGGATTGAGCTGACAGTCCAGGATCTATATTTCCTGAT
This sequence comes from Pinus albicaulis, assembly GCA_034641835.2. Lineage (NCBI taxonomy): Eukaryota > Viridiplantae > Streptophyta > Pinopsida > Pinales > Pinaceae > Pinus > Pinus albicaulis. Next base: position 812,307,243 of record CM076576.1, on the reverse strand, counting down.
TGGTCTCCCGCCATTAGGGATGGTGGGAATTACACAGCCAGTGTTACTACGAGGGTGTAACATCATGGAGTTTGTTGAGCGACATTGTTGACCAGGTGTCCAAGTCAAAGGGACTCGGATATCAATTGGGGATCTAGAGAGGTTGGAGACCTGGGCAGTGACAGCAATAGTGTTGCGGATCTTGGGCAGCCAGGCGTTCCATCACATCATTGGAGGGCAGATGATGATTGTAGAGAGTGTGTTGGGTGGGACCTACTATGGGTGGGCCCAGATGATGTTGGTGTCAATGAAATGATAGCTGTTGCTATGTAAGCGGCAAGTGAATCATGATTGTGCCTATGGGACAGTATTGTGCTCCTTCTTCTTTGAGAAGATCCCGACCTTACAACCTCGTATACAGTTTCCTGATGGGGGTCTGAGAGAGCCCTGGATGCGTCGGTGGGGACGAATATTGTATAGAGGAGGGGGAGGGGCGGTCGGACGGGTGTTCCGACCAGAGGTCTTCACCCATTGGGATCAGATGCCATTGTACATAAACGACTATCCATATAGTGGGATGAGTTATTGGGGAGATCCGGACTTGCCGCTTCCGCCTGGTCGAGTATGGGGGCCCGATGGTAAGTGACAAGCAACTAATCTGTTATGTTCATTTTAGAGTTTGTGTCTAGTATTCATGGTACTAATCCTTATAGTTTTTGGAATGCAGATATAGATCCGGTAAAACTGGCCAGATATATTGGTTGACCTGTAGCAGCAGGAGCTACAGGTGCAAGTGGATCAAGGACAACACAGAATGAGGATATGGCCACTCTGTTGGAGGACATCCGTCATAGATGTGAGGGGATACTTACCAGTGTGTCAGAGCGTGGTTGGCAGGATTTAGACGACCAATACATAGAGTTATGTATTGGGCTACCCTTGGAATGACGAGGTATCATGCGACGCATGGCGATGGCCGGTTAGACTGTGCATGATCTACGAGCTGCGGGAGCAGAGCCCTTGGCTCAAGATCCTCTAGAGAGTGATTAGATATAGGGCAGGTAGTGCCCCCCAATGTCGATGTAGGGGCAAATGGTGCCCCCCATTTTTGTAGTTTTGTTTTTTGTAACATGCTATGGGCATGTCATATGTTTCAGAGTAGATGGACTCTAAAAACACATGTTATATGATATATATGATTTATATGCATTTTGTTGATGGTGTTAAATTTTATTGTCTTGTGTGTGATAAATGCCAGTATAGAACATGATTTGCGATTTGATCTATGTAGTGATTTTGACTTCTAGGTATATGGTTGAAAGTAATAAATCTAAATTCACATATCAAAAGTTTCACTCGTAAATATTTTCTAAACAGGATAGGGTTATGCACACAATAGACACCATTAAGTTGTAATACAAGAAGCAGGGAATCGACACGAATGTGCAGATGGAGGATGTGATGAGAGAGGGCATCAGCTAGTAGACTACGTACAACATCATATTCGGCCTGATTATTGGTGGCATTACCAATGCAGACCCCATTTGCAAGAATGAGGGTATGCAAGGGGGTAAATATGGCCCATGCGGCTGAGGCGAGATTCCGGGAATAGAAACTTGCCCTGTCGGCATAGCCAATATAATGTGTGGATGAGAGGGCTGGTGGAATAGTGTCACAAGACAAGAAATGGGAGGAAGGAGAATAATGATGGCAATGTGAGTATAGGGTAGACATCCAATGACAACTATGGGAGGGAGTAGTCAGGGTAGGAAGTCTAGGACTCATAGATCGACTAGAGGGAGATGAATGAGAACTATGGGAGGAAGAGCGGGAACTCCTGCTACGAAGGACATCATAGATATGGATGGTATCATCATGATTATGGGAAGAAAGGGAAAGGTCAAGGAAACAACATGATGCTGCAAAGCTACCTAAATCATTAGTATGGGAAGAGAGGTGCACATATGGGTCATCAGGGGGAATGACAGAAGAACAAGTAAAAAGATGGTCAAAGCTTGAAGAGCCTAAGAATGTTGCTGAAGGGGAATCAAGCGAAACAGATGGAGTGGATTCAGAGGGAATGTACTCCAAGGGTCGTGAAGATGATGATAGGTATAGGAGGGGGGCAGCAGATTCTGACATCTCAACATCAGGGGGAGGAATGTCAATGGTAGCAGGGGGATCCTCGAGTAAACCTGACGCATACTGAGCAAGGATGGGAGAGGCAGATTGATTTTGTTCAACTTTGTACTCGCGAATGACCTCTAAAGAGGCTCGGTAATGCATGAGGTGAGTACAATGGTGAGAATAATGGCCATGGACACCACACAGAGCACAGGGTTTGTTGGTGCGAAGAGTCTTTGGGTTCTTGGCTGCGGATGAGGAAGAAACAGAGGTTTTAGAGGCCGTAGATTCAGGGAACGTGACTTTAACCATGGGTTGGATATGGGGCAACTCAGGAAAAGTATGGGTGGCATGACCGATACCATCACACAAGGCACAAGGCTTGGCAGGTGGAGGGGGGCTAGGGTCGGGTGCGGTGGCTTTGTATTTGGATGCCCCCTTGCGAGTTTTTCTTTTCTTTCCCGTAGCTATCACGGGATGAGGATGGTCTTGCGGAGGGGCTAGGGGCACTGTAGCAGTGGAAGGAGCGAAGGGAATCGGCTGCAAGGGTGTCACAGCAATGTATGGTTTGGGGTGGCCCGGTGGGGTCTCGGCTGGAGGAGTAAGATACCATACTGGTATTCCCAAGGTTAAATTAGGGAGGGAAAGGGTGGCCATGACAGGAACTGAATAGACTCCGGGGGGGACCAAGGAAAGGTATCTGACCGGCGGGGTAATGGCTGGGAGGGATGGCTCCCATATGGTGGAGACTTGAGGGAACTGACTCAGAAGGGTAGGGAGGTTCCTGAGTGTGAGGGGGATGGGAAGGTCCAGGTGGGAGAGGGTCATTTGGATGTGGCGAAGGGCTAGGAGCAGGGTGCGGCAGACTAGGTTGAGGTTGCTAACTAATCGAGGTAGGCTGTGGAAGGGAAGCCTAAGATGATTGCATCATGTAAACATTCGCTAAGCTGGGATCAGAGATAGGAAGAGGGGGAGGATCTGGGAAATTTCCAAGCAAGGAGGAGTCTTTGCAGACGCCGGGGGAAACACTGGTCAAAGAATCAACAATTTTATTATTGGTGATAGTAGAAATGGTGAACTCAGGGGAGGTATGAGATTTTGGTTCATGATACGTCAACTGGTCAATGGTGAAAATTTTTCCATTATGAGGGAAAAGCATCTTGCGGTGGACTGCGGAGGGGACGACATACATGGCATAGGTGTAACTACGCCCCAAAAGAATTTTGTAGTCAAGAGGGGCGTCGATAACTTCAACGTCGACACAAACAGTCTTGCCTGCAAGGGTGATAGGATAGTTACGGAATAGGCCAATGGGCTGGGAGGGATTGCCATCCCATGCATGAAGGGTGATTATGGAAGGGGCCAGCTCAGGAGATCCAATTTGTTTCCAAACCGAAGCGGACATCACACAGGTAGATGCCCCCTCATTAATAATACAGTGAGCGACATTGGCATTTCAGATTTTGAATGGGATTTGGAAAGCAACAGAGGCAGGAAGGGGGGGATGGTCTGACTGATGGGAATCGAAAACAATTAATTGGTCATCAGCAGGATCTACAACACCCACGACAGATGGTAGAGCCTTCTTTTGAGAAGGAAATGACTGGAGGAGTTCCAATGTTGAAATGGCAGTGGGAGATTGAGCCAGATCATCTACTATGTTGTATGAATGGGAAGCCCGACCAGAGGCAGCATTTCGGCATAATGGGCCCTTAGGAATTTTGGTATGAACCTCAGCTTTGGGCAGAGGGATTTGCAAGGGACCATTGGGTGTCAATAGAGGATTTGTAGGACCTGAATATGGGGACTTGGAGACAGATGGAACAAGAGGCGTGGATTACTAACGAGACCAAGTTTGAAGGTTAAGGTCGATGGTGAGAGGTTGGTCAGAGGCCATCATGAGAATCTAGTAATCAGAGGAACCAAAAGGGGAAGGTTGAGTGGTCACGAATCCTTCTTGAGGGAAAGGATCGATAAACCCAGTGGGTTGAGAAGTAGCTATATTGGGAGGGACAGTAGGGGAGGAGTGTTGTCCCCGCACGGTGGCTTGAGACTCCCACATCTACCGCATTTGTGGTAATAAGGGACAATCGTGAGTGTAATGACCAAAAACACCACAACACGAACATGGCTTATTGGTTCGAAGTGGCCTGTCTGGCTTGGGATGAGAGCCTTGTGGCTGGTTGGCAGTGGTAGAGTCAAGACTTGAAGGATTGGATCCACGATTACCAGAAGCGGGTTGATTGCCTTTCCTCTTTCTTTGAGAAGGAAGAATATTAGTTGCCCCCTGCTGCGTAAATACTTGCCCTGGAGGGGGTAGTAAGTGCGGTTGTGGGGGTGGAGAAGGCAAGGGAGTGGGAGGTCCAAATGCTGGAGGAGCTGGGACACCAGGCTATGGGTACGGATAAGGGGTAGGATGGGCAAGATTGAGGTAAGCAGGAGTGTGGGAAAAAGGAGGAGGCATGTCATATCCTGGATACATGCTACCTGGAGGGGGGAAAGTGCCGGAGGGGCTGGCCCCTCCTGGAGGGAAACCATAGCCCAGAAGAGGTTGAGCAGAGGTATGTGACAGAGCTCCAACGATACCGTCGGCAGAGTGAGATGCCCCCGAGGCATTAGGGCCACTGGGCTTGGGGAAGTCAGGAAGGACGGTATAAACATAACCCGATTGAGCATAGATAAGGTGATACTTCAAGGCTATTTGGAGGGCGGCTTCTTCGGTTTGGGGAAAATTGGATGCGACATCTTTGCCAATGGGAGGTAAGAGAGAGTGAAGGAACCAGTCCATATAAACCCAATTTTCAAAGGGGGGAGCGCGAAATAAGCTCAGTCTTCGTCGCCATTCTTGGACATGAGTGGAAAGGCAGGTCGAAGAGGATTGATGAAAAGAAGTCAAGAGTTCAGTACCAGTGTCGTATCGGAGAGGGAGCTAGAAATACGATAAAAATGCCTGGGCAATGGTCGCAAAGGTGGTATGGGAAGAGGTGGCTTGATCAACATACCATTTAGAAGCTTCGCCGGTAAGTGTACGTTGGAACAAGCGAAGACGGATGGAGTCATCGGTGATGGAATTGGAGGAGCACCACATGTGGAAAGATTGGATGTGGTTGGAGGGATCTTCACTAGCAAGGCCTTCGAACTTGGGAATGCCAGAGGGGAGCTTGGCTGGTACAGTGAGGCCAACCCATATCGTGGCGGATAGGGGGGATCATTGATTAGCCGATTGAAGTCGGGGGACTGAGACCGGCCATATAAGGAGCAAATGAGGTGGGCTGAGGTAGGTCCCATAGTGGTTCCATAGGAAATGGACCCAGCAGTAGAACTGGGGTTAGTGCTAGGTCCTGAACTAGACATGGTGAAAGAAACAGGGGGGGAACTAGGATTAGGGGGAGAACCCGAACAACCAGAGGAAGAATCAGAGTGCGGAAATGGGGGAGGACTTACTCGATGACGGCGAGAAGGAGGAAGTCGACCAACCAAAAAATAAGGGTGAAGGCCAAGAAGTCTCCGGGACAAATGCCTTGGAGGTACAATGATGACGGGAATAAGAAAAACCAACAAGGGAAGGGAGGTGAAAAATCAAGTGAGTTCAATGTAGAAACAAGGGCAGAGAGGTGCAGTGTCAATTAATATTAAAGTCTTTGCCAGGCGGTGTTAACCAAGCTCTTCTTCGCTTAGGGTGAGTGTGTGGCATGTGTTAATTTTAATTGTTTAAACCCAGACGTTTTGAGAGTAAAAGAAAAAGTGTGCTGCGTAACTAAAAATAAATCTGCAGTAAATAAGACTGAAAGAACATAAAATTAACAACTAAAAATGCATAAATCTAACCCAATAAGGCATGTCTCTCAAAACTATTCTATCAGAGGGAAAAAAAATCTAAGCAAAGCACGCTAAAAAGAGGCCAATAGATCTAAGGTCGGGCGGGACGAGGATCTAAAGGAGAAATCTGCTAAAAAGAGGTGCAGAGAATAGCAAAGAGACAGAGGCAAGGTTGCTGCTAGAAAGGAGGGGATCAGCTAAAAGTAGAAGGGACCAGGAGGCGGCGCTAGAAATGAACCCAAAAAAACTATATGAGGTGATTTGAAAGGGATAAGAGTTGATAGAAAGGGATCTGAAAATGAGGTATTAGATCTGGAAGAAATAAGGCTGAAACTCTGAAAAGTCAAACTTCTAAAACAAAAATACTCACCCAAAAAAAGTAGAGGGTACTAGAGCCCTAAGGGGCAATATTCCCACCTAGTTGAGTGAAACAGATCAGAAACAGTCCAACGAGCAGACAAAGGTCAAACTCAGAAGCTTCAGACAAACCTAAAAGTGTTGGTAATTGCGGGTAAAAAGTGCAGTGTCACAGGTTCTAACTTGTTTTCATCTGTGTCGCAGTATCCGGGGTAGAAAAGTATGACCTCAAGGCTCACTAGCGCTAATGATAGTGCTAATTGAGATCCTGGTCTCTACAATGGCTGAATTTGATGTCTCCACATAATTTATGCTGTTCACCCAGTTAATAAGGCCGTAAACACACTAAGTTAAAAATTTGAACGTTAGCCCTAACATCGATTATGGCTGCCAAACATCTTTAAATCTGCAATTAGGTGATCCAAATAATGTTGCACAAATCCATATCTAAGCATAAAAGACATTAAGTAGATAAAGTAAAATATAGCTCCATGCATTCAATAGACAAGACAAGACACCTGAGAGGAAAACAAGAAAGGTGTTTTCCGGTTCTCCTCAATGGGATGGATTCTTGAAAGTCCTCAACGTTTCAGATCTAAAATTTCTCTCTCTTGTTGGTGTAGAAAACTGAGACAAACATAGAACTCAATGGGAGCTCACAAGATAAAAATGGAAAAGGTGACCAAGAGTAGATCCAGAGTGATCTAATGCAATGGAGGTGACTAATGAATGGGGAAAACCCTTCTATTTATAACAAAATATTAGGGTGGTCTAGAACTCGGTGCATGAATAAAATATTATTAATCGAATTCTAGAACCACCCTTTAGGAATATTTTATTATATTTGTTGGAGGGAAAAGGATTTTTGACTTGGGTCAATTCCTTTATTTATAAATAATAAATAAATAAATGATTTATTTATCATTTTAGGGGAATGATGAGAATATAATTAAATAAATAATGGTTTATTTAATTATTTATGGATGATTTAGTCAAATTTAACTAAGAATATTATTTAAATAATGATTTAAATAACTTATTCTTAGGAAATAATTAACTAAATAAGGATTTATTTAATTAATTTCCTTGTTTTGAGTTAAATATGACCGGGAAATATAAACAAATAAGTTATTTCACATGGTGAAAGAAATTTTACTTAGGGTAAAATTGGTCTTACATGGTGTACTTGGGTTCATCTAATAATAATAGGTTAGATGACCAAAAAATGGTGTAACAGGAATTGTACCCTATGAGGTATTAATGAGGATTAGTATATATAGGAGATTATTATAGCATATGACTTTCTTGTTTTTTTTAGTCAATTATCCTCTGGTTAGTTATGGTTACTTGGGTCATAACATCTACTAACCCCAATATCAAATTGGCTTTATTCATTATGAAGTTGCACGTACCATGCATTTTACTTCTTTCACTCAAATGTCTTAGTATATGCAGTGGATTTTTTCCTTCTTACATTTTTTCTTCAAAGTACTTCAAGGAACATGACTTTAACAACTTTACTGCAACGATTGGAACTTCAACTAGGTTAGGTCAAAATCCTTATGAAATGGTAACCTAGTTGAATCAAAATCCTACATCGATAAAAATATTGTTTTTCTCTACATTTTTTGGGAAGAAAATAATGTTGCTTATTTCTTCGATATTTTTTTCTTAAATTAGTCATTCGTTGTTTCTTTTGCTTGCTTACAAAGTTTCAAAGGCTTACACATCTTTTATTTTTCATTTTTTTGGTACTATGTTAATTGTTTGAGCTTATCATTACTTCAATAGAGTCTATGATCTAGACTTATGCAAGAACGCAATAAAATATATAAATAAAAATAAACACAGAGATGCAGTAGGAATAACACTTCACTTCAGAGAAAATGGAAAATAAACTAACTCGGGTGATGGTAGCTTATCTCTAAGAAGAGATGTGGTGGCTACATGCCTCTGAACTATGTTACAATGAGGATCAAGGGCCATTTTATTATTGAACAATAAGAGAAAAACCCTAACAACCAAAACGCTAACACAGGGAGATGTAACACCAGGAGTTTATGGGTCCCATTGGGGTTAATTAGGCATCCAACTTCCCAAGGTTGTAACTTGGTCATATTATCTCCATTTGGTGCATGTGATACCTAGTTGGAAAGATATCTCCAAGGAATATAATGTATGACATTATTTGCATCAAATATTAAGAGAAGTCATGCCCAAAAATGCTATTTAGGGCCTCAAAACAGTTCCTGAAGTTCAAGACCTGAAAAAATGCTAAAAATAGTAAATAAGAAAATTGATGAAAATAAGTAGGTGGAATAGGCGAGTGGCCACCAATATCCATCTAGATCATTTACCTCCCCCTTAGGAAGTAATTGTCCCCATTGCATGCAAAGCCTCCATGAGGTGGGGAAATTTCTGTTGAACTTGGTCCTTGGTGAACCACTTTCCATGACGAAGGAGTTGGCCTGCTTTGACAACTCCGTATAGATCTATCCTCTATTGGTGGGTGTTCTTGATCTGTGTGTACATGATCTAATCAGTTGTGGCTTGTTCCTACAAACTTGGTGATGGTGTATGATCCATATCGAAGCGGGTGAAGATTGCGGTGGGGTCCAGCGAGGCGCTCCTTCTGCAAATGTAGCCACACTTTGTCGTCCACCTGGAAGTTGTGTGGCACTCGATGCAAATCATGTTGTTTCTTTTACTTAGCATTTTATTTGTCTAATATGTCATGAAAATGTTGGCAGATGTGCTAACTGTGCTCAACGAAGTTGTTCGCCTTGTCAAATTCAGATTGGACATAAGTCGAATCTACCTGAGTAGCCACAAATGGCATGGCTACGTCAATGGGACATAGTGGTTGGAATCCCAAGCCCACCTGAATGGGGTTGTGACCGATTCAGCTATGGAGAGATCGGTTATAGATATGTTGTACATAGGGGAGGATCTCATCCCATTTACGTGGATGCTTTGAGTTGTACATGAACATAATTTGTACGATCATATTGTTTACAACCTTTGTCTATCCATCGGTTTGGGGATGGAAAGTTATGGACTTGGTGAGCTTGGTGTCCAATATCGACCAGAGGCTGGACCAAAATGTACCAAGGAACCTGTTGTACCGATATGAGATGATAGACTGTGGGATCCCAAATTTTACCCACACTCATTGAAAGAAGAGTTTAATAGTGGCTTTTGCTGTGATATTCTTCTTACAAGCTGCCATAATGGCCATGTTCGATAATCTTTCGACGACAAAAAAAACACAGTCATTGCCATGATTTGTAGAAGGAAGGCCCGACATGTAATCCATGGAGATGGATTCCCAAGGTCGACTAGGGGTAGGCAGTTGAGTATATAAGCCTCGCTTCTTGATGGTCGGTTTGGCAATGGCTTAGGCAGTGCAGGATTTGATGTACTTCCTGATATCATGTCGAAGGTTCAACCAATTGAAATACTTCTATAGTACTGCCACTGTTTTCTCGACCCTGAAATTTCCAGCGACGTGACTGTAATGCATTTCCCAAAACATCTTTGCATGCTCACTTGAAGGAACACAAAGTTGCCCCAGGTGACATAGAAGTGCATCCTAGAGATGAAAATTTGCAACTTTCTTACCCTCCAAGAGCATCTTGTATATGTGGCTGAATTCTGGATTGCTTTTATAGAGAAGCGGCCAATCAGAAGGCGTATGCCCATAAGAGTTGATCACGATGGTTAGCGCCACGATCAGTAGTCAGCTAAGGCAGTTTACAACATTATTGGTGTTGCCCCTCTTGTACTTGATGTTCAAATGAAATTGTTGCAGGTATGTGGACCACTTTTGATGGCGATTGTTCTGCAACTTCCCTTGTGTATGTATGAAATGTAGGGCTCACTGGTTTGTGTGGATAACTCTTTTCTTCCCCAAAATGTAATGTTTCCATTTTTGGCAATCTTGCACAATGGAATACATCTCTTTTTCATAAGTGGGATACTTCTTCACTGTGTTAGAAAGTGTTTCACTATGATATTCCACTGGATGCCCTTGTTGAGTAAGAACTGCCCCAATAGCATATTCAGAGGCATCCGTCTTGATCTCAAATGGTTGTTGCAAGTCTAGTAATGTGAGCACTGGTACAAAGTAGAGGCGATGTTTCAAATCTACGAACGCCTTTTGTTGAGATTCAAACCAAAATAATTTTGGTTTTTTTCCTCCCTTGGTGACTTGACTCAAGGGCCAAGTGATATGAGAGAATCCCAACAGGAACCTGTAGTAGAAATTGGTAAGACCCATAAATCTAAGGAGCTATATTAGAGTGGTTAGGGCTAGCTAATCCCAAATGACTTCGATCTTGGGTGGATTCACATGAATCCCGCCCACTCATTAATAATGTATCCCAGATATTAAACCTGGGTCATGCCAAAAGTGCACTTCTCCAAATTGGCACTCAACTTGTGTTGCCACAGTGTTTGGAGGGCCTGTCAGATGTGGTGGAGGTGCTCTTCCCAAGTCTGGGTGAAGATCAGGATGTCATCCAAGTACACCACCAAAAATAAGTTGGTGAATGGCTGTAAGATGTCATCCATGAGCAGCATGAATGTTGTGGGATAATTTTTCAACCCGAAGGCATGACTAGGCATTCGAAGAAGCCCTCCTTGGATTTGAAGGTAATCTTCTACACATTGAAGGGTTTGATTGGTACCTGGTGATACCTAGACTTCAAGTTGAGCTTGCTGAAATATTCCCCCCCCCTGAGCTGGTCCAAGAGGTCATCGATCCGTGGGATTGGATACCTATTCCAAACTGTGATCTTGTTCAACACCTGATAGTGAATAAAAAGTCTCCAGGTGCCGTCTTTCTTCTGTACCAACACAATCAGGCTCCCACAGGGAGAGGAGCTTGGCCTGATGTGCCCTTTCTACAATAGCTCTTGGATCTGCCTCTTGATTTCATCATTCTCCATAATAGAGCGTCAATATATTGACCCATTAGGAAGCGCTACACCTAGGGTTAGATCAATGGAGTGCTTGACATAATAGTGTAGAGGAACCCCTATGGGTGAGGAGAAAATGTCCTGGTATTCCTCCATGAATTTGTCCATATGCTGTTGTCGCGCAGGGGTGCCCTGTTTGGAGGCTACATCCACAATATTCTTCTTGCCCTATGGTGAATCGTAATGAATACAAATTTCCTGGTTTGGAATATAATATTACTCCATTGATTGGCAGTAATCAAAGAGATGGAGGAAGGTGGTACTACCTCCGGTATCCTGTACAACTTATTTCCCAAAGTAATAATAATAGAACGAGGCCTAGACTCATACACATCATGTCGCTTCCACAAGTATGGCTACCCTAATAATACATCAGAAACTTCAACAGGAGAAATATCACATAGTACCTCATCTGTGAAGGGCTTGATGTTGTACGAAAGGAAGCACTGCTGGCTAACACATAGATTTATTCCTTGGTGAAGCCACCCGATGGCATACGGATGTAGGTCTACTATGATTTGTAGGCCGAGCCAATTCATGAAATCTATTGAAATAAGGTTCTTTTGGTTTCCTCTATCAATAATGAATTGCAGTGGAGAACCCTTCACCCACATATGGGAATGGAATAGGCGCTCCCCCTCCTCTGGATATTTGGTTTCCTCCTTCTAGATCTTGGTGGTGGCAACAGTGGTAATAGGTTTCACATCAATGATTTGCTTCCCTTTGTCATTCCCCTTGTCTGGTTCTGACTCAGAATCAGAACATGCATTTGATTCAGATGGCTTCAGCTCAACCACCAACAATTGTTTGGCCCGACACTCACTTGTGTTGTGACAAGAGTTTTTATGAAATTCACCACTTCCTCGTGTCCTTCTTTGGATTTGCAGTGTTGTTCTTCTCTTGCTATTTCTATGGGTTGTATTGAGTTGCCACGCTTTGGCTTTTCCCCTTGTTCTGCGGTTTGGGTGCACCTTTCCCTGGCTTCGGATTTGCAGATCCAAAGTCTCGCTTCTTTTGCTTAAATTTCTGCTCGATCTTGGCGGCATATCGATACGTTGTGCCAAGCGAGGTGATGTCAAGGGATTCCATTTCCTCTTGAATGTATTTGTGCAAAAAACTCTGGTACTTGAGCACCAAGTGTTCTTTGAATATTTATTACCCAGCTTTGTGCGCAAGGTATGGAACAAGTTCGCCAGCTCATGCACATCATGATCCCTTTGCTACCGCAACGTGGTACATTAGATGTACTTGTCCTCATAGCTCCCCATGGGGTAATATTGTTCCTTGATGTCGTCTCAAAACGAATTCCAAGTGGGTGAGACAAAAAAAATTGAGGGTTCTTCCTCATCCCTCTGTTCACAGTAGGTTTCCCACCAATATTTGACACAGGGGGTGGCTTTCGGGAGCACAAAGGTAATATTTTCTCGATCAGAGAAATCATGGACCAAAAAATACCCTTCCAGCAAATTTAACCATCTATCTATGATGTCTGCATCTATTTGGCCCTCAAATATAGGAATGTAAAAGTTTACTTGTATCTTAAAAGGAGTGGTGCCTCTAGAGTGGCTGTTGGATGAAGATGCATCATTGGTGGGTATTCAATGGAGGATCTTGGAAAATTTATCCATCATCATGTTCCTTTGTTTTTCAAGGGCCTCCTTGAGCAATATTCTGATCGGATATCATGCTCTCTCTTCTTTCTTTTCTTCTGCCATGGGAGTCCATCAGGGTTTGTGAGGATGATATTGCAAATGTTCAACTAGATCGAGCCCTAACTCCTTATACCCCTTCCTCATTGGGGACATGCAAAGAAATATCGAGAAAGAGAAGACCGCTCTGATACCACTGATACAAACTTATGCAGGAATGAAATAAAATACAGAAAAAAACATAAACTTAGAGATGCAGTAGGAATAACACTTCACTTCATTAATATCAAATAATGAAAAATGCTTACAGATATAATGGAAAATAAACTAGCTCGGGCAATGGTAGCTTATCTATGAGAAGAGATGTCGCAGCTACATGCCTCTGAAATGTGTTACAATGAGACTCAAGGGCCTTTTATTATTGAAAAATAAGAGAAAACCATAAACAACCAAAACCACAAACCGATGATATGTAACACGAGGATTTTATGGGTCCTGTTGTGGTTAGGTTGGCCGCTAAATTCCTGGGATCGTAACTTGGCCATATTATCTTCGTTTAGCATGTATGATACCTTGTTGGAAATATCTCTCTGAGGAGTACAATAGCTGATGCATTTTTTTTTTCAAATATTCACACCAATCATGCCCAAATATATATATATATTTTTTATGGCCTCAAAACAGCTTCGGAAGTTCATTACCTGAAAACTGCTAAAAAAAGTAAATAAGAAAACTGATGAACTGACTAGGTGGAATAGGCGAGTGGCCACCAATATCTTCCAGGATCAGTCTATCATATAAAAATATGTATACCCTCATCGAATTCTAATTGTATTATATCCTATTTTTTCGTTTTCCCATGGTCGAAGGACTCAAACATAGGTTTATTCCCATATTTTTATTATCATATAATAATTTTGAGGTTTGACCTAGTGATGAACCAAACCAAGGTTATTTTACCTTTTTACACTTGCATTAAGAGTAGTGAGATGCATATACAATAGAGGTAGATGTTTCATGTCTAAAATCTTAATAAACTAAGTCATTAAACTAAAATATTAAAAAAATAGATTATAATATTAATAATATTTAGTCATAAAATGAACCAACATAGATCTATCTTAAAAACATCATTATTGACATGAGAAATTTGTATAGTTTCAGAAATGTGTACATGTATCATAAATTCCACTTTCAATTTTTTTATAAAATTACATTTTTATATGTTTTTTATGTTTAGGGGATTGTAATTGTTGACAGTGTTTTCATAACAAGGTTTCAATGGCTTTGCAGGTCCAATGGCTGATGATATGTTTCATTGGCAAGCCACTATTATGGGACCTCCTAATAGTTTATAACTAGGGGGTGTATTTGTGGTTGCTATTCATTTTCATCCTAATTATCCATTCAAGCCTAAAAAGGTATGCTAATAAGCCATGAAGTCTCTAGATTTGTGCATTATTTATTTTGGACTTAATAGGTGATATGTTTATGTTTCCATTACTTTTGTGTCTGCAAGCTTTCTTTCTGATGTTTCTTGGATTGAAGAGTTTATAAGTGAGTTTTATTTTTGAAAGTAGCCTTAAAATTTATTCTTTATAATGGGAGCATGTATGTGACAACAAAGTTGCAAATTTTAAAGAGTATTAAGGCTCTCCATTTGACATCAAAGTGTAACATCCTTGGTTCAATGACTTGTCCAGTTTTTGACAGATTTCATTATTGATATGACAAATGGTATAACCTTTTTATTCAAATTGAAAAATGGAAATCATATTAATTACAAAATGGTTCTAAATTGTCCTCTAATGTTTTACATCAAATACAAATAACTGTTGTAGTTTGTGTTTCCTAGGTGCTCTAAGAGTTTGTTAGAGAATTAAGCATAGTCATAAGTATCATCCCCTATTAAAAATCCAACTAAAATTATTTAGAAGGAATAACCTTGATATAGTTAATATACCATTAGTTATTCATTATATACATATGTAAAGTTTTACATCCAATGCAGGTAAATTAGAAAGTTTACTTTGGTTGCACATATTTAGCATATGCAGTTTTTTAAAATGTGGCATTTAGAGAATTTTTTATATGCATTATAGTGATTCTTCTATTGTTAAAATTTTTCAAATATAGTGCAGGTTGCATTTCATAGAAAGGTTTCCACCCAAATATAAACAGTAATGGCAGTATCTGCTCGGTCATCCTGAAATAACAATGGAGTCCTGCATTGAAATTATCCAAGGTATCATTTATTCTAATGTAGCACATTACTATTCCCTTGTTGACATTTATAGTAGATAAAAATTCTCGACTTTCAATATTGTCTCTATAACACAGATATTTTTTTGATTGGAGGTTTTATTGTCAACCTTCTCCTTGTTGGTTGATCCAAACCTTGATGATCCATTTGTGCCCAAGATTTCTCACATGTACAAGAATGACAAGCCCAAGTATGATTCAACTCCAATAATATGGAATCAAAAGTATGCAACTGGCTAGACATGTTAGAAGTAACTTTTTACCTATAGAAATTCAACCCCAACTGAATTTTCTTTAAGGTCATGGTTATAAAACTAACCTCTTCTATGAAAAGTTATTGCAAGCTTCATTTCCTCAATTTTGTTCATTATGGTTACTTGGGACAAGTATTAGGTGTTATGTTATTTTTTGGAAGTGGTTCTGCATCTTTTCAGATGATGATCAACTATTGGTGCTCTTACTTGTTCCATTATGTTAAGAGATGTGCATTATTCAGATTTTTGAATTTACCAACTTTGAGTTTTGAATGTAAGGATTTTATGCAATTATAATTTGTGATCTTAGTCTATCATATATTCGGACTTGGATGTTGTTTTCAGTAATTTTGAACTTTATTCATGTTAATATACCATGCTTGGATGAATATTCACTTTTTTGGTACTACTTAGATGAAATTATGAAAGTGTTCTTTGTTGTTGGTACCAAATTCTGCAATATTTTGAGAGTTAATTGATGATTTCTCTCTCAATAACTGATATAATGATTATTTCCAATCTAATGGTGATGATTTACGGATTTTCATGTGCATTGTACTACCATTTCTACTTAATCATTTCCCAATGGAGTGTCCATAATAATAACATATTTATCTTATGCCCATGAAAAAAACATGTAAATGATATTTTTTGTTCTATTTTAATAGAGTTATGGATCTTAACTTAAATTTACTATGACAAAGATGGCCCAACAATATGAACTGTTTATTAGCGAAAACGTTTCATAAATTCCAACCTATAATTTATACCAAGAAAAAGATAGAGACATATGTCTTGAATTTGGTTTTTTTTGAGGATGGTTATTGCAATTTTGTTCCATTATATTTTAGTGATTTTGAATTGTGATGTGAATAATGTTATATATCTTGAAATATGTAAGTCGATAAAGCGAATGTCCATACTTTACCGCTCAATTCTATTTCGTACTCAGAGAGATTTTCTTGTGGCTTTGGGTCCTTGTATATATATATATATATTTATCATGTCACGGGGCATCTCTTCAGAAGTGTCTCACTGCCTCTGGATGTTGCTATATTGTATTATTTGTTAATATTTTTCTTAAAAGTGTGTATAATTCTCATAAGACGAATACTAATCTAAGCTGAAAAGGTGTTTGGTTTTTGTACATCAAACTCTATTCTTAAAGACAATCTATACATTAAAACAAGAATATGGGAATACAAAGAACTTTGAAAAGGTATTCTATTACAGAAGGAAGGGACAAATGTGGATTAAGTTTGGGGTATTTACACTTAATGTGGTAATTTTTTAAAAGGTTCCCTAAACGTGGATCAACGTGGATCTAGAATGGATCAACATGGTTTGCCTCAATCGAGACTTTACTTCACATAGTAAATTAATTGGGCATTGCTCCCGGTGAAGATGAGATCACCATACAAGCTTGCATCCTTATCCATAGTAATTGTTTGAATGATGTTGTGCGCGTAAACAAGATTAACAAGCTAAAACAATAACATCAAAATTACAGCTGGTGAGTACAAGAAATTGATCCATTTTCTCACGCTATGTATCTTCTATCTTTGAGAAACTATTTTTCATTCATTAGGTTACCAAACAATTCCTTGTAGATTTTTAGGACATGGTATCTTTGAATCTCTAGAAACAAGATAGAGATGGAGATGTGCACTAGTAGCATAATTTACATCTATGATATATTTTATCTTTGATATTACATAAGAAAATTCATATTTTTTTCCATGTTGCCTATGAAATTTGATATGATGTTAAAGATAAAAAATGACTCAAAGTGAAGAAACTTATTTTGAAATGATGAAAGAATTTTGATTTTAGGTATTCTAATGTCAAGTGGAGTCCATTGAATATGATATAATACAATGCAACAATTTTGGTGGAAAAGAACTTAAAAGTATATTAAACTATCAATGTTGATCCTTAACCAAAAGACCATATCATGAGTTATTAGCAAGATACAATTAGTGTTAAGGGTTAAGAGTTTTAAGGGATAAGGTTAGTGATAGGTGGTTAAGGATTAGTGGTTAGTGAAATAGTAGAGAAGTTAATTATTAGGTTAGTATTATATAATATTTGAACCTAAAAAAAATCACGACATGCTTTTGTAACTTCACCATTGTAGGTGCCTCCAATACGATTGCATTTCTAGACGACTTACCCATTAACCCCATTTTTATTCCCTTAAACCCAAGTTGATTTCCTTTAGTTAACCTCAAATTGATTCCCTTCAGTTTGCTTCTTGTGGCATAGCTCACCGCCTCCAACATTTTTCATTGAATGCTTTAATTCTGGCCATCCCTATGATATTAACCTATTTAGAGCTACACATAAGTCACATGATGTCTAACACATTCATTTGAAGTGTCTAGCACTAACTTTGGTTTGGAGTGGCTTTTGCTTCGATGAATTTGTGAATAATAAGCTACATTTGCGACATTTACTTAGATGAATCTATGAACAATAAGGTACGCATAAATGGATGTTTTGTTTAAAATAAACAACACCTTTAGCAAAGTATATAACTACAAGTTGAAAATTTGATTTCATGTTTATTTACCACTTGGATCTCCTTATTTTTTATTTGTAACCATTCCCTTGTTTGTTGTTTTTAAATCAACTCTTAGCGATAGGTAAAAGTCTCCCTCATTACACAAATATCAATCATTGCACCAAGAGGAACTGTGCAACCCAATATGGTAGAGATGTTGTAATGTAATGTCTAACATTTTGACTAAGTCAAATTAGATAAAAATAACAATAAAAATTAAAATTAAAGACAAAGATTAATGTAATTCATTGTAAAAAATTTAACTAGATAAAAATAAAATAAAATAAAATAAAATAAAAACAATTCTATTAAAATAAAATAATAATTAAAATAAAAATGGCACATGGTATTGAGAACCCATGGTATTGACCAATGGTATTCATGTGGAATGTTTTACCTTTGTCCACAATTCTAGGGTGGGGCATTGTGCTAAAGCATCTAAGTAAGGTTTTAATTTAATTGGATGACCAATGTAATAAGCCTCAAATAGTTGTAAATTCTAAAAATCTTTAAATTGATTTGGAAATCAGAAATTAGGAAGATATATGATTCATAAACATCTATTATGAATATCTAATTAATCACATACAGTTGACACGTGTATAAATTTTCTACAACCAAACAATACAGGCTCAAGAGATGACAAAACAATACATGCTCAAGAGATGACAGAAGGAAAAAATTAAATATGTAGAAGAATTAGCTTAAACAAATTGTTTAGTTAATTAATCTCTTTTAATGATTATAAATTTATAGGGGGTTATCAGGGAGATTGATATTCAATCTAGCCTTTCCCAAAGTCCTATGTTACCTTGAAAAATGAAAAACATAAATGAATAATAGGATAAAATCACATGAATACAAAAGTTGTTAAGAATGAAGCCAAAATCCTTTGACTATCTTCAAGAATGTCTCAGAATATTAAAATTATGTCACTGGATTATCACAAGGGTTAAACCATTCCTTCTTCGAATTACAAAATGTTTATAGAGTGTAATTAAAAAATATCTAGATCTGAAACAAAATTTATTACAAAATGAAATATTATCCAAAACTGATTTGGATATTTAAAAAATAGAACAGGAAAGTATCTATTCTAAATTGATTTTAATAATCAGCACACAATTCGAGGCTATGTTTGATGATTGTTGCTGGAAACTGAATCTTCTGTTTTCTGCCCCTGCCATCTTGCTTTTTGCTCCTCTTTATCTACCTTCTATTCATTGAAATCTAGCATTCTATTTTACTCGATGATTTCAAGTAACTTATCCCACCTTTTATCATGTGGGATAGATAATTTTGTTACCTTTCTATATGCCTCATCTACTTTTTTGTATTTCTCAAAGGTTGGACTAACTACTTTTTTGTATTTCTCAAAGGTTGGACTAACAATAAACAAATGTTGAACTTCATGTTGAATGAAAAGGTCATATTCTAAGCCTTCAATCAATTCCTTACCATTGATTATCCCTCTGACTTCGGAAATTTTTGTTTTTTCTGCTATTATCTCATGAAATATGTGTTGATAATTCTCTAGTGGAATCAATTGGCCACTAGAGTCTCGTATATCTGGGAGTCCTTTCCAGTGCAAACCATTAAACGTTTTATGAAAATTTCTAATTTGTACTTCTAATTTTTGAAACTTGTTTTGCAATTGTAACATTAAGTTTATCTTTGTCAAAAATTTTCTTGTTTCTAGGACTAAATCAATCCTATCTTCAATTCCAAACTCTTCCAAGTCTTCTTTTGACTTAGAATTCAACATTTTGATTATTCTGGTAGCTTCTGCTGCCTTGTGATCTAAATCTTCTTTGATCTTTGTCACGCCTACTTTTGATTTCTGTAATATCTCTTCCTCCTCAAAAATGATTTCAATTGATGGCGATAATTCAGTTAAGGTTGCATTAATATCAATCCAAATCTTCTCTTTAGCGTGGGATAATGTTTATACAATTAATGATTCATTTTCATATATCTCTAATTTCTTAGTCAATTTTAAAAATTTTGTGTATTTCAACCAAATATTCATTATCAACTTTTATCTTGCTATCTTGGATCTTCTCTAGCTGAACTTTGAGTTTTTTAATTTCCTTATCATTTATTGAGAAATGTCCCATATCTTTATTGAGAAATCTCCAATAGCTTTCACATTTTGTTCTACAATCATGTGAAACATGTTCTCCTTCTTTTTCTCCCACTGGCTTACGTCTTGTGCTTGTGGATGTTCAGTTGTTGGAAACTTTAGCTATATCTCAATGCCTGGATATTTTCTACTTTTGATTATTTCCTTAGCCTCCTTTACATCATTAATATTCAATCCTAATTTCAAAACTAGATCTTACAGCCTCTTCAGTTTAGTATCCTTCGATAGAGAAGGAATTTTTTCTAGCTTTAATTGAAAATGAATATTGTTCAAAGAGACTTGCATCTTAGAAGATTCCATGGAAGAAATTGTCAAAGATGTATATATCATTTCCTCTGCTTGCTTGTGAAGATTACTTTGACTATTGGATGTATTTGTTTGGTATCAAATGAAAAAACAGAAGTGTTATAGCCTTCAACAATTTTAGGTAAAATAACCTTTGGTTCCAAAAATTCTAATTGGAACTGTCCTTTTTCACTGTCCAAGGCAGAAAGAAATCTAGTGTGTTGTAGAAGACTACTTCCAAAATTATGCACAGGTTGAAGTTTTAAGTGCTTCACTTTTCTTCTTCATTTCTAAGAATCTTGTGAAAATAATTTGTTGTCTTGAAGAAGGAGAAGAAGGATAATATATACTATTTTCTTTAATCTGCTACAATGAAAATACAGATTCTCCTGTAATAATGATTATAGTAGGTTCTTCAAAAGTCTATGATACTAAGGATTCTTCTTGATCACCATATCTTGTCTTTCTTCTCTTGATCACTTTGAATATTGTTTGATGTAATTTTGATCTTGATGGAGACAATATTTCTCCCTACCTTTTCAATTATTTCGCAGTGGTCTTTGGATTTTCTAATACTCTCTCACTAGATATTACTTCCTCAACTTCCTGCAATGTATTCTCCTCCAATTCTTCTCTGTTGGAATATTGTTCAATTTATGTTTTTTCCATATGAACATAGGGTTTTGATTTTTGTGCAACTCTCATTGATGATATATTTCCTAATGGATCAGAAGACCAACTGAAACTCAACCTAAATTTCATTTGTTTCAACAAATCATTTACCTCCCTCTCTGCAGCTTTGGTGTTGACTATGAATGGACCAACCTCTGCTTTCAATTTGAACCATGCTTTCTTTTTTCTAGAAAAAAAATGAGTATCATCCATATTCATCATCTACCTGATATATTCAAGTGAAAAAATTCTTATGAGGATGAAAGATGGAAATTTGTAAGGTGGGAGCTCACATCCATAAACCCTTATCTTTGTAAGGTTCTGGTATAAATAATAGTCTCCAACCTTAATTTGTTCACTTAAATGTAGAATTATTTTAATCGTAGTATAAATCCTAGGAATTGCATCACTATTCAATAAAAAAAATTCCAAATACAAAAACTAATTTACAAAACCACTAAAAGAAAATTCTTTAGAAGTTTTCCTCACTAATGAGGTCCAATGAATTATTGATTGTGATCTTCCTGTAGAATCCAATTTCTGTAAGTGAAACTTCAATCTCTCCGACTGATGACATAAGAACAAGTAGACCAAAAATGACTGATGCTTGAATGAACATTCAACACTGAATTTTAAAAACTGATCATGAATTGTGTCTGAGAGAAATTGATTGTAATTGAACATGATTGATGGTTTCTTACCAAAAGAAAGTATTGATAAGAACCACAAAATAACTTCATCTACCCATTGGTCATTGGGATATCCTAGAAGACAAGAAAATACGTAAATTCCCAGCCTATACATGTCAGGGAACATTGCAGAGGAATAATTTGGGCTGGTCCTTGGAAATTCAGAGTTTTGTGGCATAAAGGATTAAAAAATATTAGCTCTAGGATCATTTCTGATAAATTTCCATTAAAGCATTAGTTGAAAAGGCATGAAAGGAGTCTTGAGAATTTAACTGAAGGGCTTGATATATTGACTCAATGAATAACAACTTGTTGACTAGGAAGATAACGAGCTCCATAACAAGTAACAAAATCTGGAAAATGATAGGTGTGAGGAAAAAAAAATTGGGTAGTAGGGATTCCCAAAAGAAAAATTTTTCACTGGCATATTTATACTTCTGAAAAGCCCAATTGTAGAGTTCGTATAATTCAAATTCACAATTGGTTTCCACAATTTTAAAATGAGTATCAATAAAAGACAATTCATCTAAATTAACTACAAGGGATAAAATAGGGTTATCTATAAACATCTGTGATTTTCCTTTGTGGGAATCCATTGAGGAAAAATAGAATCGTTTAGTTCAATTGGATAATTACCTAGAATTAGCACTGATCAAAAGCTGGAAATAACCAACATTCACTTGCAGGGTCATGTTGGAAGATTTAGTTGCAAGCAAAAATGGAACATAATATATTTTTGATGGAGGATCAACTTTTAAAAGTATTGATAACGACCAAAAATTGGAGTAACAGTTATTGGTGCAGAGGTATTAATTTTTTTGACATTGGCGAGAATTGAATGGTTAACAATTATCTGCTAAATTCATCAGAAGGAATATAAATGATTAAGTATAGCAAGAATTTCGAAATAAGTGAAATTGGAGGGAGAACTTGCAGGATGAATGAGTGGTTTGTGGGGGGGCGGGGTACCACAATGAATGTGGAGGTGCCAAGTACCAAAATTGGGATTGGGCCAAATAGCTTTATGGATCCCTCCCCTTCCATTAAATTTCGACAATGCGGGGCGTCCCACAATGCGGTGGGGGTCGTTGATCTCAACGGACTTGATCGTGTCCATCACACTTGCACAAACTATAATTTCCTACCGGCAATCAATCACATCACATAATTACCATAAAATAATATATTTCAAAACACCATTAATAATACAAATGAAATGTGACATCTAAAGTGCTTACAACTACTAGGGATATATATATATATATATATATATGATTCTTTATTCTTTTTTCCCTTTAATTTTATGTATTTATTTGATTTTTGTTTCTTTTTCTTATTTTCATTTTATCTTATTTTATTTTGAAAATAAAGGAATAAAAATAGAAAATATTACAGGAGTAAAAATAAGTTACAACATCGGCTCCATTTGGGGACTTCTTCCCACCGTGGGATGTAGAGAACTTGCAGATCCATGTGCCTTCTCCTTAGGTTATGGAGTTTTTGTTGTGAAAATCAAACTGGCTGCTGAAATTTAAAGAAAATCTAGAAATTTACAATGATTATGATTGCAAACATTTAATATAGAATATAATTCTTGAGGTATTTCCCATTGACTAGAAATGAGGAATATTGTCCTTCTAGATTGCATAGGATGAATGTAGTATTTCCTTTTACTTTTGCAATGCTGAAAGGTCCCAACCATAAGTTATAAAACTTCCCATGTTTTCCTCTTTCTTCTCCTCTTGCATCCCATCTAAGAACTAAATCTCCTTGTATAAAATCTCTCTCCCTAGATTTTTTATCAAAGAAATTCTTCATTTGTCTTTATATTGTCTAAGTTTGTGCTGAAATTCATCTTTATCCTAGTTTAACTCAATTATTGGGTTTATTCTTCTTGAAAAATCATCTTCTTCTTCATATGATTCCTGCAAAACATTCATGACTGTAAATGATAACTATGTAGGAAAAATTGCTTCAATCCGATATACAAGCTGAAAAGGATATTTACTAGTAGAAATTTTAGGTGAATCCCATACTGCATATTTGAGATGATTGTCCCAATTCCTTTTATGATCTGCTAATACTTTCTTGATGAATTTAACCAAACTTTTATTTGATGAGTCTACCAACTCATTAACCCATGGATAATAAGGTGTAAAATGATGTAATGTAATATCATATTTTTGACAGAATTCTATCATCTTTATGCTACTGAAAGCTTGAGAATTATCTGTAACAATTTGTCTTGGGAAACCAAATCTGGATAATATTTTTTCTTTAATGAATTTCATCACCACTCTATCAGTCACATCCTTAACAAGAATTTCCTCTACCCAATTTCTTAAATAATCAGTGGTTGTTGAATATTGGAAGCTGGAACTATTTCCCCATTGAAATATAATCTCCATTGTAAAAAAGGAGCTTCTACTAAAATTGGGACATGGGGAAGCGCTTCTAACCTCTGTTTTCCCACAAATATATAACAAGGGATACAGATCCTCACCTTCTATCGGACCTATGCAAACAATTTTGGCCAATAAAAACCTTCTCTTAGTATTTTATATATAATTTTCTTCAAGGCATAATGTCCTCCACAAATTCCTTGTTGAAAGTACTCAATTTCTTCATGTGTTTCGCTTCCGGTCAAATACAGTAAAAGGATATTTAAAGGATCCTTGAAATACAATTTTTCATCTATTATGTAGTATTTCATGGCCTTGATTATGAGGGATCTACTTTGATTCCTTGTGAATTCAGAAGGATACTTCAAATTATGTAGGAAATGCACAATGTCTTTGTACCATTCTAATAATAAAATATTTTCATCAATGTGTAAAGGAAAAGGAAGATGAAATGCACTGGAAGAAGGTTCTTAAGGATTCTTCTCATTTGAAATTTGAGAAGGTTCTTCTGGATTCTTCTCATATGAAATTTGAGAAGGTTGTTGTGGATTCTTCTCATCTGAAATTTGAGAAGCTTCTTGTGGATTCTTCTCATATAAAATTCACATAATAGTATTAATCCTCAATATTTTGCAATTTGATTCTTCTAATAGCTTAGCTAAGCCCTGTCCTTTCACCATTTTTTTATGTCTGATATCTAAATAAAATTCCAATATCTTAGCAACCCATCTCCCCCTTCCATCCGTGTATGGTTGTGTTAAAATTGTCTTTACTGCATTGTTAGGGAAATAAGCAATTATATGAGAATGTAAAATATAATTCCAAAATTATTTCAAATCCTATACCAAGGCATAATCTTGTTTCTCTATGATGTCATATTTTAATTCAACATCTCTCATAACATTACTAAAGAAAGAAATTGGTTTCTCATGTTTGTCATCATTTCTCTTTAATAAAACGACTGTTATGGTAGTATCTGAGGAAAAGGAGAAGATACTAACATGTTTTGTATAATATGGGCTGGCTAGCTCTAGGGCTTCTGAAATTTATTTCTTAATTTGTGAGAAAGAATATCTTGCTTGACCAGTCCATTTAACTTCCTTGTCTTTCTCGAGAATATAAGTAATATATTTAACAATCTCGGCATAATTAGGTATGAATCTTCTTTAAAAATATATCTTCCCTAATCATGACTAAATTTGTTTTTTATTTATAGGTAAAATGATTACTTCAATTGTTGAAACTCTCTTAGGATAAATTACAACTCCTTCATTTGAAATTATGTGTCCCAGTAATCTTCCTTCTTTAATTGAAAAAAGTGACTTTTTAGGATTAAGAGAAATCCAAAACTTTATGCACTTTCAAGGACTCCTCCCAAGTGCTTAATCTGTTTAGCATCAGAATTAGAGAACACAGTAAAATCATCAAGGTAAATGACAATGAGTTTATTTATCTTACCAACAAATAACATATCCATTGCTCTTTGAAATGTTTCTCCAAAATTGATTAGATCAAATGACATATTGGAATACATGAAAGTACCCCATGGAGTTGTAAATTTTGTCTTTTCTCTTTCTTCTTGAATAACCATAATTTGATTGTAACTAGAAAAACCATCTAACATTGAAATCATGTCATAACCTGATACTCTCTAAAGCAATTGATCCATTTTTGGTAACAGATAATTATTTTTCAAGGACAAATTTTTCAAGTTTCTAAAATCAACACATATTATTATTTCTCCATTCTTCTTCCTAACATGTAACATAATAGCTATACATTATAAATACCTTAAAGGAACAATTATTTTAGCATCCAATAGCTTTCTTACTTATTTCTCAATGATAGGAAGTAAGACTGGACTAATTCTTCTTAGTTTTTGGTGAAATGGCTTAGTTGTTGGTTGAAGAGTAATTTTGTGTTCAATAATGGTTGTGTCATAGGTTTTCAACTCTTCATATGACCATGTAAATAAATCTCAATAATTTTTAAATAAACTGAGATTTTATTTCTTTATGTCCCCAAGAAAAAAAGTTGAGATTTTGACATTTTTTATTTCTTCTGTTGTACCAATATTACAGTCTTGTTCATCTTCTTGTTGTGAACTTAGCAATGAAGTTTTTGATACATCATTTTGATAAAAAAAAAAATATAGGGTAGCCAATCCCTTTGGACAGTAATTATTTGATAATATAATGATATCATGATCAACAATTTTGTGTTTTAAATTGAAATCCGAATCACCATCATTTGATTTTATTTCATCGCTATTTTCTTCTTCAACATGTAAAGCAGAGAATTCATCAATTGTTTGTAAGAAATTCTTCAATTTATCATCATATTAAAAAAAGTGCCAGTGTTTTAAATTATCTGGGATGGAATGTCTATACTTTACTTCAATATGATATTGTAATTGTAAGGGATGAAATATTTTAAAATAACTTGTAGAAACTGCAAAAGAGTCAGCATGGATATTATCTTCTCTTGGGATTGATGGGATGTTGAAAGCCTGAAAATAGTTTTCCACACAGTCCCCTACTTCATTTCTATAATATCTAAGTCTAGGATGCTTTGTTTCGCAGAGATTCCTGATATGTTTTACAATTAATTCTGAATCACCATATACTGTCAAGTTTTTCACTTTCAATCTTTTAGCTAATTCCAATCCTAAAATTAAAGCTTCATACTCTGCCACATTATTTGTGACTTCAAAATATAATTTAAAGGATTGGGTTATATTTGTCTTCTTAGGAGATATTAGTACAATTCTTTTAGTAGCTCCATCTTTAGAAAATTCCCCATCAAAATACATTTTCCAGATGTCAGTCTCTGAAAAATGAAATCTATTGAGAATACCTTCAATTCTGATTTGAGGATTTTGAATATCATTCGTAGCCAAAGTAACACATCAAAAATCTTGAACAATAGCATATATAAGATGGTCTACTTCTCGATTAGATTTATATGCAGTATTAATGAATCTTACTTCTATGTGTAGCCTTAAATGTTCACCTCCATAAAATGGAATTGTAGCATAAGACGTGTCCATTTGAAAATTTCCTCCAAGCTTAGCACAACAATATCTTGAAAATAACATTCCAAATTTTGGGGGAATGTCTCTAACAACTATACCCAACACTATAATATTAACATGGATTTGAGCGAGTGTAACAACTAAATCCTTGATTAATATCAAACAAGGTACTTTCTTTGAGTTAAAATTGTAAAGATCATGATATGGCATGGTGATTTTCAATTCAAGTTTATCCATCATTAATTCAGGCATTAGATTATGTGAAGCACTAGAATCTAACATACACTTGTACGAAAGGGAATCATGAACTTTGAGTGTCACATAAAAATTTGGTACACTTTCATCAATCATATTTGAACTAGGACCAAAAACACCTAAACTAATGACATCCCCTTCTTCATCTACACTTGAAGATTGTATCCATTTAGAGAATTTATTTTTATAACCTAGATTTCTAGAAAGTTTAAATAAGGGAATTGGAAATTTAACCCTTTCTAACTCTTTTTCAACATTAAAAATAGTTGGAACAAAATTTTCAGTACTGGGTTGTTTTTGTAATTGATTCTGTGGTTGAACAAATGGTGTTTGTATTTCAGTTTATTTTACTTGAGGCTCATCAAAGGTAACTTTATTTACAGACCTACCAGGTCCTTACCTAGGCCTTTGGTCATATCTTCTATTCATCTCAGTAATAAGGAACTCGAAAAAGCTTGATATTTGGAAACTTGAGAGGACTCCTGATTTTGAACTAGAGACCGGTCTTGAGTAACTGGGACAATAGCATTTTGAGATGATGGATCTTCAAAATATTTGATATCATTTGTAACAAAAGGAACAATTTATTCAAGGTCTTGATTATCAATCACTAATGGAGGTTGGATTTGTTGATCAATGTTTGGTATTTGCAAAATTTGATGTGTAAAAGGTCTTCTATATTGAGCTTGAGGTCTATTTGTAACTTGTTGGGTTACTGTGGAATGACCTTCCATTCTTGAAATTCTATTAGAGATATTTCTTAATAATGGAGTAATTTCATCAATTTTGTGTTCTTCATCTTTGGTCTTTGATGATTAAGTACTTTCCTCTCTAATTTTCATTTTTTTATTTCAGACTTTTCTTTCAATTTACTTGATGTTGATCTATTTTCTTCCACTTCAATTGCATTAGTCTGCATGTCTGCTAAGGTTTTAGTTTTTCTCTCTCTAAGAATTACAACAAAATAATCTTCAAATGCTTTAGAAAATTGAACTTTAGATGCAGTGACTGGGGGCTTACAATCTGGTGGCATCTTATTATAAATTTTATTGAATCTCTTAATAAAATCAACAATATGTTCACGAGGGTTTCTTCTCAAATATTCAAATTATGTTAAGTAATGAACAAGATATTTTTTAATTCCCAAGTAATTTTTGAAAATTTTGATTAATTCAGCCCATCGATTTATAGAATTTTCATGTAGTTGTCCGAACCATATTATGGAATTTCCTTATAATTATTAGACAAATGATATGGTGTAAACATCCACTTGTTCAATATTCACATTGTTTTCAAAGTCAAGAAATGAAACCAAGTTATCTTCTGTAGATGGTCATGTTTCTCCATTAAATATAGATAAATGTTTCAAATACCCATTAGGAAAAGCATGAAGTTGAACTATTGGTGGAAGTAAAAATGATGCATACCGAGCTGTTGCAATTGGTTAAAATCCAACCATTTGATGTTGCAGTAGAATTTTCTATTTGGGAGAAACAATTTTACTTGAATATGGCTGAGATGAGGGCTTAGGTTTCTTGAAAAACTAAGGATGAATAACCAATTTTTGAACTTCAGGTATAGCTTTCTTGGGATCTTGAAACACTAGAGGATTAATATAAATGCTAAATTCCTCTTTTGGTTTCAATTAAGGAAAGATAAGCTTAGGATATTCTTCAGCGTCAGAGAGTTCTAAATGTGAAGATGGAAAATAAAAGGTCTCAAGATAATGGACTAACAATGCATATTGAAGATATATTCCTTTATAAAGGATTTCTAAAACTTTAGGTGGAAGATCTGATAATTCAGTAGGTATTGGAATTGACTAGGAAGGCTCAGCTTGTGAATATATCTTAGGTGAAAGCAAAGTAGAAGCATAAAGTGAATCTTCTAACCTATGTCTGATAGATGCAATCCTCACAATATTCTTTGAATCTGATAAAGAATAAAAGTGCTCTAGATGAGACTGAGATCTAGTATGCCTTTGTGAAGCCATATTTAATATATGAAGTCATCGAGTGAAACATTTTAGCCTACTTGTTATAGTAATTTTTTTCACATTAAATCAAAGTGAACCTCCTAATGGGATCAGTCAACATCCTATTCCCCTTTTCATCATTTTGTACAAATACCTAACCATGTGCCTTTCATCCCTCATAATTTCAACCCTAAAATTCCCTATCTAATCGATTTTGAGCACCAACTCTCCCTACAAGCCTACTTGGGTGCATTCACCTACAAGTTGCTCCCCTGTGGCCAGCGTTGGTCACCATCAGGTAGCCCTCCTTTGCACCTACGTTGGTTCTATAATCCCAGGAGAATGAGCAGGATTCCAAAAGCTTCACCTTCTAGGATTTTCCAAAAATTGTTTCAACTAGTTACCTTGGATTTCCATTCAGATCCTATCCTACCCTATTTTGGAGTTTTCACCACTTATTCTTTGATCCTATCCCTCCATCAAAGGTGGATATAAAGCCCTAGAATGGTAATTGGATAATAACTCCCAACTTATCCCTCTCTCCTATATATTTACCCTCTCATATGAAAGAGGTAATGGTTAGTTTTACAGAGTGATTTTTCCCTAATGATGTTGCAGTAAGTAGTTATCATTTCATGCATAGGGTGACTGGAGGTGCATATTGTGACAAGGAAAGGACAACTCAACAACTTGGAGGAGCTCTTTTACAAGATCACCTGCCACTTATGGTTGTAATATCCTTCTATTTATATTAATGCAAAGAATTCTTTGTTTTCATATATGTGATATTGATGCATGTATTTCAATACCATGATGATCTATTGAATAGAGTATTTTTATGATCTCTGCATACATCTCGTAGTTTCTTGGCTTATGTTATCTCACTCTATAGGGTCTAATTTTGGTGGTTGGAGATGGAATTGGAACTTCCAAGCTAAAGAATGAGTGAAGTGAGCAACAATTTCCAAGTAGGACTCACCCCTTCATCTATTTAATTTAAGGAAAAGCATTAGGTTCCTTGCATCTTTGTTGTTCTAGGTTGACCACCAAACCTAGGGGAGATACCTATGTCTGCAATTGTAAATCTCATATAACAAATTCGAGACCATAATGGGGAATGGAGTATTCCCTTGGTGGTTTTCCTTTTCCTTTATGGTTGATTACCTCCTTGACAAACCTTTGTTGCATCATCCAACCAAGAACAGACTTAGGAAGTGGATTCACTCAATTTTTTTTGCATTTTTTGTGTCATAAGCCTCTCTTTCAAGTCCAACGCTCCCCCAGTGCCTCTGACAGAGCGTTGCACCTCACCCTGGACAACTCTGTCGCAACATTGCAAAGAAATGGTGCCCTCTCTGCACAAGTGTTGATCCCTATTTTCCCACATGTTTTGCCTTGGTTTTTGAGTCTTTTTTATCATCGAACTACTTCCAGTTGAGTTTCCTTGAGTCTTCAGTGTCTTGTGGTCTCTCTAAAACCACCATTCAGTTTGCATTTGTATTTTTTTTCCTTTGATAATAATTGGTTTCAATTTTTCTTTATTCTCATTGTTTGGTCACTTGCAAACTTATTTGTTTGATTTCTGATCACTTGGGTAAATTTTTGTTTGAGTCCTCATTCTGAAAAGTGTAATCGAATCAGTAATTGAACATTTGCATCTTATTTTTCTTCATTTTGAAAATTAAGTGTGGTGAAAAGAAAAAAAAAATCATTGGCCATTTAGGGTTTTTCATGTGCATTAGATTAGGAAAAATCACATCTAAAGGAAGATTGCATCTTGCATCTTGTTTGTTGCATATTTTATACTGCATCTTGATTGTTTATTCCTTTACCTAGCTACATTTTCATTGAAAGGGAAAAGATTCATGTTTTCTCATGCTAGTTGTGCATTTTAGGATATTCAGGCTACATTTGTGGTGAGCCCCGAAAACTGTAACTTAATCAAAGATAAATAGTAAAGTTTATTGAATCGATCTAAGGGGTAGTTGTAACATTAACACAAAAATTTAGAGGTCTGGGCTAGAGACGTGTTACGACATCGCTAAACGTAGGAGATATCTTTGTTTTCCATCATTGCATTTTGGGGGTGAAATCTTGTTCCATGTATGTAAGTGTATAGGATTGTTCTCCACATACCTTCGTGTATATAAAATGGCACTCCATGCATGAAAAGTATATGGGAATTCTCTCATCAAACGATTACGCATTAGACAACACTACTACAGATTGCACTCCTATGTACCGTCAATTATATTTTAGGAGTCCCCTATAGGTTCCTATCCATCCATAGCTAACTGCTATCCATCCATAGGTAATTGAGTATGTCACCTTGTATACCATGATACACTGAACACAACATTTGGGGATATTGGTTGTCGTACGTTAAGTCCATGGTTTTCCAAGGTGTATATTATAGTTCATGGTTTCTTGGTAATCCTTTATGCCTAAATTATCCTCTTTTTGATTTATTTATTTTTGTGTTAATAATATTCATCATCCAACGTGGAAGAGTCCATTTCGCTGTCATTCGAATATAATGAAAAATAATCCTCCTCTACCTCCAGAGGCTTCCCCTCATCGACATAAAAAACATAAGAAACAAAAACTAATGAAACAGGAACTTCATGCACTACTGATGGCCCTCCTCATAATGTTGAATTTCCAAAATCATCTGTCCCTTTGAGTTCCAAACCCAAGATTACATCTACCCTTGTTGGTGACACTGACACAAATGAAACAGAAGTCCTTCAAACTTCATTACCTAAGGTCACTGAACCTAAATTTCAGGAGTCATACACTTTGTTTCCTAAGGTCATTGAACCTGAGGAGCCTTAGCCATCCTCACCTACTTCAACAGGACCTTCCTCTTCTCTTCCTTTGTCTCATTCAGAACCAATATATCTTAGCCCTGACAATGAACCTCTTCCATACAGATTATTGAGTATTGAAGAGATCTGTAAATAAGAGCCTCATTTTTCTTCTCTTGTTCATTGTGAAGGATTTCATTTATATCAAATTGAGACTTTTACACCTCTTCAAACTCTGATACAACTTCCTTTACTTGATTCTTTGGGCTTACCCGAGGATCTTTGGAAACAGTCTTCGTTGGGATTGTCAACCATGTTTGGAGCCGATTCAAGATCCCAACCCGTATCCATCACTATGGTTGAGAGATGAAGTTTCACTTCCTCATTTATGTTCGTGACATCACCATAAACTCATTTATATGGTGGCATGTCTGTCCTGCCTGGTTATTAATCATTATATGGTACCTTTTCTGGTGCAGCTTCTAGTCCTTGGACCTCTCCCATGTCATCTAATTTGAGAATAATGTTTGGTAATTCTCTTATCAATTCCACACATTTTGCTCCTCTTCATCCGGCTAAACCTACAATAGTGCATCAGGTTGGTCCTTAAATCATTGGACAAAGCTACCATCAACAACCTAACTCTCCTTATATTTGGTACCATCCATTTGGATCTTAGTTGCCTTTGTCATCTTCTCCTCGTTATGAAGGGGGGAAACAAGTTGTTGGTATGCCTCAATATGTTAATATGCATGTCTGCCTTATGCTGGAATGGATACTAGTGTTTGGAAACCTACTTCCCCCATTCAACCTGGTTCATTTTTGGATCAATTGTTGAATCCTCAAGCTGCGCCATCCTTATCACAAATTCCTATCTATCAATCAACACCTCAACAAGCTCAAATATATGTGAGAAAAAATTTACAGCCTATTCTGACTGTATTTGGCCCTTCCTAGGCTCCACTTATTCAAACTGTACAAGGTGCCTCATCCTCTCAACCGATTGCACAAAGTGCTCCTCAAGTTATGGTAGGTCAAATTATTCAAAATTTGGCGTAGTCGCAACCAAAGCCATCATACCAGGGGGTGATATAGAACCATATTGGGAAATATTATGGACCTCATCATGTGCCTTTCCAAGGCCAGCAAATCCAGACCCAACCATTCCAACAACTTTATCGCCATCCTAGGATTCAGAAACAAACTCACTTGTGTGCTGGTTACCAGAATCCTGCATATCCTGGTTACCAAGTTCCTTATTAACAAAACCCTCTTTATCCAGGCATGCAAGTACCCATTTCTTAGGAAATTCCTTCTTACCCAGATCATCCTCCTCTAGAATTTAATCAACAATTTCCTTTTATGGCTACTCTCAAATTACTTGATTTAACACGGCTTACTAATTACCCCATCGCTCATTCACCATGGTGGCCAACTATTCCCACCAAGTTTCCATCTAATATCCCAATGTTAAATGGGAATCTTGGAGAAGACTCATCGATGCATGTTATGAAATATCATCTATGGTGTTCATCAAACTCCCTTAATGATGATTCCATTCGACTTCATATTTTTCAATGAACGCTTACATATATTACAGCTGAATGGTATATTGAATTACCTAGAGAGTTATTTCACGATTTCAGTGCTTTATCCACCACCTTCCTCACACATTTCCAATTTCCCATATGATACAAAATGGGAACAGAACTATTGAATAACTTCAAACAATCATATTCCACTCACGTTTCAGATCATATTCATGAGTGGAGGCATTGTCGACGGTTGGTCAAGGCCTTTGTTACCAATCAGTTGTTGGTGGAATGGTTTGTCAAATCTATATTATCTCCTATAATAGAATATGTGGCCAAAGGCGGAGTTGTGACTGAAGAGAAAGTGATTTCTCGTGCTCAATATCTACATCTGGTCTATACCTAATCAGGCACACTCTATGATAAGATACCAAACACTCTGCGAACTTCAAAAATTGTTCCTCTTCCACCCAGTAAAGAATCTCATGCCATTAATGGCATTATTGGTAAATAATCTGGTATAGCACTTGCTGATCTTTCTCAAAATCCTCAATCCCACCCTCACATGGCTTCTACTTTCGAGATAAATACCATCTCATCTAATAAAGGAAAATCTCAACAGCATCCTGGAAGAAAGAAGAAATGTAAAGGTAAGAAAAATAAAGATTCCTAACCACGGGATAAAAAGAAAATTCGTCTTTCGCTGAGAAAGGAAAGCCTAGATATCCATGCTTGATTTGCAACGAGGATCAATTTACACATGATTCTCTACACCGCATTGAAGTGAATCAGTTTATTAAATCATCCACTTCTCCCATTGTGTTGACCAACCCTTTTCCCAATTAGGAGACTCATATGGTTTCTCGGGACCCCACTCCTCTAACACGGTTTTGATGCTTTCCTCCTCAAAGTAGAGATTCAATGTTTTGGTGGCCACTCGGAACAAATACTATGGTAATGTGAATCCACCGAATGGCCAGGCTACTGATCAACCTGCCAGTTTGGAACCAACCTCATTTGATTCTATTTCGCCTTCCGAATTGACTATCAAGCATCTGAAGGGTGTTATTAAAAAGTCTTCTTAAAGCCTCGATCAAGAGCTACCCAAAATTACATTTTGTTTGAAGGCTTGGCTCAATATCCATCGTCCATGTCCACTCTTGAGGTGTTGTAAAAATTCCCCACCCAAAAGAAGGCCTTATTGTCGGCTATCGGATCTATAGATCCATCAGATTCCAACTTAGTGAATTTCTCTCATGAAAACTATACTCCTCGACTTATAGCTCAGTTAGCTTTTATGATTAAGGTCACTTTCCATGGAAATAACATTCATAGTTCCATTGTGGATGAGGGAGCATTGACTTGTATCATGTCTATGTCTTGCTGGAAGACGATTGGTTCATATCAACTAAATTAATTGACCACCACATTAAAAGCATTTGATGGAAGGACATATAAACCCTGTGGGATCTTGAGTTTCCTCCAAGTGGAAATTGGGGGAAAAACCGTCTCTGTTGAAATAGAAGTTATTGAAAAACCTCTTGATTATAATATTCTATTGGGATGTACATGGTTTTATTCTATGGATGCCATTGTTTCAACCTACTTTCACGTGATCACCTTTTCTCAAAAGGGGTCATAGCCAAAGATCAAATCAACTTATATGCCTATGATTCCAATTTTAATGGAAGAGTCCCTCTTGTAGATGAAGCCCTACATTCCTATTAGCATGTTGGAGTTGGATTATTGAAGAAATCATCTCTTATGGGGAATTTTTTCATCCCCCCTCATCCCCCTTCAAACTCCTCAACTACAGTTTCTTATATCAATATGATATCATCCTCTACAATTCTGACCGATCCAAGGATTGTACCAGATGAAACTAACATCCAAATTTTAGGCGACCAGATGTTGTTCAACCTTGTTGAGAAATATTATGAAACCATCTACTTGGCCTGTGCAACCCATACTTTTTCTTCGATCAATTAGGTAGACCTATCTCTGGATTATGACATTCCTTTTGATCCTTTCTTGCATATACTCTTAACCGAAGAAAGCATCATGGAGATCATGATGCCAGAATATGTGCCATGGGACATGCATCACCATTGTTTCTCTCTTCTTGGCTCCATAAAAGATAATCTAGGTGGTTTATATCTACCTAAATTAATCAAATCCTCTATAAATTATTTTTCCATTCATGAGATCAACTCTGAAAAGAACCTCTTGAATATCGAAGAAACCATTCCTCTAGATATTTATATCAAATGAGGAATAGTAGAAAATATTTACATCAGAGCATATTCTTCTTCATATGAATTCGAGACCTATCGAGCCCTTTTTCGTGAATTTAGAGATGTATTTTCCTGGACATATGAAGAAATTCCAGACATTGAACCAAACATAGTGGTGAAAGAAATTAAAATTTATCTTGATGCTAAAACAGTCTGGTAACCCCTCCATCTGGTCCATCCTAAGAATGCTTTCGGGATAAAATATGAAGTTGAAAAGCTTCTTCGGGATGGTTTTATATTTCGTGTTCCATTAACTGATTGGGTTTCCAATGTAGTCCTTGTCATAAATAAATAGGGCACAATTAGAGTATGTGTCTATTATCAGGGTGTTAATCGAGCTTTTCTGAAATACAACTACCCAACCCCGCTTATTGATTAGACTGATTCTTGGGTTACAATCAAATCACCATTTTCTTAGCACACCAACCCAAAAAAGATTTATTTTTCCCTGGGGTACTTTTCCTTATAAAAAACTCCCTTTCGGTCTAAAAAACGTAGGGGACACATTTAAACATGCGATGGATTATGTTGTTCATGATATTAAGCATATCGTGCAACCCTCTTTGGAAGATCTCCATGCTCATTCCAAGCATCGGGTTGATAATCCTTTGCATTTACGGTCCATTTTTATTTGTTGTAGGAACTATAAAATTCAACTTAACCCACAAAAATATGTGTTCTGTGTTGGTTCTAGTCGACTCGGTTTTTTTTATATCTAAGCAAGGAATTCATATTTATCCTCTCAAAGTCCATGCAATTGTTGATTTTCCTGCGCCATCCTCCTTAGTTTAGTTACAAAGACTCCAAGGGAAACCTAACTTCTTGAGGAGATTCATCCCGAATTACACCGAGATGACCAAAGTATTTACTCATTGAAGAAAGGGATTCCCTTCTAGTGGGATGGCGTTTCACATAAATAGTTTTATGCCTTGAAAGATGTACTAGTTCGGGAAACTCTCCTATATCCCCCTTACTATCAATGTGAATATTTCTTGTATCTCGCTGCCGCCATCTCTACTATAGCTATGGTGTTGTTCCAAGAAGATGAAATTGGGAATGAACATCCCATTTATTATATGATTCAAAACCTCAATGATACTAAGATCTGGTATACTCATGTCGAAAAGTTTTCTTTGGCGGTTGTTCAAGCCATCCATATATTTCACCATTGCATCTTGCTTTAGAAAACTACAGTCATTTCAGATTTGAACCCAATGACATATATACTGTCATGCCAATTGCTGGGGGGGGATTACTCAAAATGGATAGTTATTCTCCAATATTTTGACATGGAATTCATCAAATCTAAATCAAATAAATCCCTATTTTTTTCCGAACTAATGTGTGACCTTCCATTGCTTGATGTAAAATCTACATTTTAAGATTCCATCCCTGATGAGTCATTGTTTTTGATATCATCATATGACCTGTGGTATGGGTATTTCCTGATTTATCTCCAAATCCAAGCTTTCTGACCTAATACCTCTCGCTCTAAGCAACAATGTATTTGTTACTAGTCTCGATATTATCTAAGTATTGGCGACACCCTTTATTGTCGTGGTATCAACACGATCTTAGAGAGGTGCCTCACCCTTAAGGAGGTCAAGAAAATTCTGAATGATTTCCATTTAGGAGCATGTGGCACACACTTATCTATTTACGCTATCGCAAGGTCTTACACGCTGGTTATTTTTTGCCCACCATTTTCCACAATTGTATCATTGTAGTCCAGAAGTGTCATGCTTTCCAGATATACGATCGAAAAGTTTGTGCTCCACTTCCTTCACTCCATTTCGTTATCACCATTGGTCCTTTTGTGAAATGGGGTATCAACTTTATGAAATGTAACCCTCATTCGAC
This sequence comes from Pinus albicaulis, assembly GCA_034641835.2. Taxonomy (NCBI): domain Eukaryota; kingdom Viridiplantae; phylum Streptophyta; class Pinopsida; order Pinales; family Pinaceae; genus Pinus; species Pinus albicaulis. Next base: position 812,269,309 of record CM076576.1, on the reverse strand, counting down.
CAGGGGGAATGGTTATATCATTGTCGTTTTTGACTACTTTATGAAGTGGGTTGAAGCGATACCTACTTTCAATAACGTCGGTGAAACGACTGCTTAATTTTTTTTCAACCACATGATCGCTAGGTTTGATGTTATGCAAGCGATATTCATAGATAACGGGAAGCATTTTCAGAATCATATGATGACCAAATTAATTGCCAAATTGGGATTTTCACATGAAAATTCCACTCCCTATTATCCTCAAGCTAATAGACAAGTTGAAGCTATCAACAAAGTTCCTAAGACTATGCTCAACGCATGATAGGGGTCCATAAATCAGATTGAAATTTACTTCTCTATTCTACCTTGTGGGCATACAAAACCTTAGTAAGGATTGCTACTAGATTCACACCGTTTCAGTTGGTTTACATTCTGGAAGTGATCCTTCCCATTGAGTGTGAAATTCCATCACTGAAATCATCTATCAAAATTCTCCTTGTTACCTTCGCAGAAGAGGAATGTCTTTTACACTTGACTCGATTGGGTGAGACCTAGTATGATGTCGCTTTGGCCAAATAAACTCATAAAAGACACATCAAAGCGCAAAATGACAAAAGTGTCAAGCCTAGAGTCTTCTCAAAATGATATTTGGTCCTTTTATATGACAGGAGGCCGATAATTTAGGCCCGAGAAAGTTCCAACCTATGTGGCTGGGCTCATACATTGTAAAACATGTCCTGGAAAAATTGGGCTTACGAGTTGGTATATCTTGATGGAATTCCACTTTCGCAGCGTAGAAATCGGTCATATCTCAAAGAATAGTATGCTTGATCCCATGCGTAGTACACTGTATACATACTATCTATAAGTGTGTTGAGTGTGTTTTTCAGTGTTTACCATGGTTTCTGTTGATCTTTCTTTACTTTGGTTTGCTGATGTCAACCTCTCTTGAACCATATATTGGTCATGCCGATGGTGCTAATTGTAGTAATCAAAACCTATCCTTTGTAGCATGGGCCATATTTGCTCCAAATGGTGAGCTAGTGAGTATGCAAGGGATTTGCATTGGCCACTATACTAACAATGTCATTGAGTATAGCATAGTGGTAGAGTTGTTATTTGATGGTATTTCACATGGTATCCCCTGTATATTCATCAAGCTCGACTCATAACTCATAGTCCTATAATGTGTGAATATCTATTCAGTGAGGAATCTCGCCATCCTTCATATGGTTTTGAGAGTGTGCCTTCTGGAAAGACATTTTGACTTCATACAATATGAACACATTTCTAGAAATCTAAACACCTTAGCAAATTCCATAGCTAGTTTAGTTTTATATAGACATTGGCAACGAATGTAAGTAACTTTCAATTCAAATCACATCATATTGAAAGAAGAATAGGAACTATAAAATTTTGAATATATATATATATATATATATATATATATATATACACAATAAGTTTGGTTTTACAAAATGTGTTCCCCAAGACACATATGCCTACATCGCCCATATATAAAAACTACATGCAAACATCTAAGTAGACAATCAGTGGTGCTCATGATAAAACGACACTGCACGAGCTATCTTCTGCAGCAATCAACCAGTATGACCCGGTACCCCAATGATATGTCACTGAAGTTGCAATGGAAGTTGGTCAAGCATGGTCTCATCCATCCCGGGGGTCAATCCATCCATGTGGTGCTCTATCTTTGATAGGACCTATGCTACCTCAATATTGGGTAGGGCATCCAGTCCCACCGTAGCGACCTATATTGGTCCCACTGCACATGTCTATATCTCTGTGCAAAGGAGATATGTAGAACCCACTGGTTGAACAAGTCCAATGTCAGCATGAAAAAATCAAATATTTTAATCTCGGGAACCTGAAAAAACACAAAAGATTGTAAAAATTTGTAAAACTTAAAGGTCTAAGTATCTTACCTATAACATCCCATTGCTCACCCTCACGCAACACGACCTTAGGACCATCACATAACTTCATCCCTACATAAGTATACTCATCAATCACAATGAACTGTCTACGCAACCATCCAAAGAAGGCTGGTGAAAATCTGATTGTTGATGGACCTGCATGTTTGGCCATATGGTCTATCCACCTCCTCATCCGAGGGACCCTCAGATCAAAGGGATCAAGTACAATATTTTGAGGCTACATTAATGGTACCCACTCTAAGGAAAAAGAGACCAAGATGGCACCATAGCTGAATTTCTTCAACTTCCCATTATTTTCTTTAGTAAGTTGTTCCTTCAAGTTGACCAAGACACCCTCGCTCTAGTTGAATATATACGGCTCTAAACATTCTACCCCATATTCCATGTATGATCTACTTTCCACACATAATGTTGAGCTGCCTGCCAATATTGCTATGATGAACAAGATCGTTCTCAAAGGTATTTGGGTCACATCCTTTATGTTAATATTTTCATCCTTAGTAGGTACGACTCAAGGTGTTAATAGGTATGAATGTCATTTTTCATGGTCTCACCGCCAATTATTCCACCTAGAAGAGAGATTGGGGCACCTCACTTTGACAATTTGGTCAGAAAGTAAATACCATCTACCTGTATCTCGAGTAAATTCTCCCCAAACCTGAACGGATGTGCTTGAACATCCCATGAATGCACAAGGTAATTTAACGACTTCATTTGTTAACTCATACCTGTAAGGCAGAAGAATTTCAACAACCTGCAGTTTCTAAGTGCCCAGATCATAGCACATTCATTTGTGGCATCCATTTCTTGTGCCTGATGCTATATTTCTCACTAGATAAATGAAATTTTGTGATAGTGGGTACCTTAAAGGTTAAAAAAGGAATCATTGTGATTTTTTCCATGCAAAAAACCTGACAAAATTTGAGGAAAAACTCAAACTTGGAGAAATGTGCCCAACGCACCCTAGGAGCCGTAGACAGAGCATTTCACCTCTATCTTCAATGTTCCACTACCTAGGTGCAACACCCTTTTCAACACAGAGGGGGTGTGTTGGTCCCATGGAGTTTTTTATGAACCACATTGGTCTCAAAAAATCAAAAATTTAAATGAAAACAAAAAAGTGGACCGTGGAAAGATAGAGAAAGTTCATAGCTCCTACTTGGATCCCACGACACTTGAAATGGTTCCCTAGATTTGTCACAATCAGCTGCAGAGGATTGAGGGGAAAAGGGCTCCAAATATTCAGTGTTGAAGGTGAAGTGTGAAATGGTAAAAATGAAAAGTCATTTTGGATATTTATAGTCATTTTTTCGTTATTTTATTTGTTTTTAACATTTTGACCTAGATATGCTTCATTTTTACTATGAGATAGGTATGTTTAATCCTTCTTGTGGTGTTTTGAGTAGGATGACAATTGTTAGCAGGTTTTTATTATGTTGTAACAAGTTACTTTGATCGAAGAGTACACTTTTGTCTCTTTTTCAAACTCTATAAACCAATGAAAAAGGAACCCCCCAGAGTCCTCTTTCAACTCTTTTCAGACTCCCAAAATACGAAAATATTGTTGAGAACTTGTCCTTTCGAGCTTGTAAAAGAAAATGAAAATATATATACTCAGTATAAGTTTAACCCTTTTCCAGACTGAGACAGACTAACTACGAAAGAGGAATACCTTGGTTGAACATGGCTAAGAGGTTAACTTGAGTATCTTTTTTCTACCTTTTTGGACTTAAGAGACTATGTACGAAAAGGGACATGTGGAGTTTTCTTTTCCGCCTCTTTTTAAAACTCTCTAAACATGAAAAGATGTCAATTTTTACCTTTGTTCAACTCGTTAAAACATCAAACAATTATGGGCTTGTCAAACATGATAAGGCCGAACCACTCCTTCTCAAGGTTCGTTAAAAATAATTGGAGAGATTTGTATAAAGGATGAACTTACTGATCAAGCATATGTTATCCTCCTCAAGCTGGTTAAAAAATAAAGAGGTATTGATCAATATGGTTGCGGAAATTGGGAAAACAAGGAATTACATTTTTCTAAATGGCAGCAAGTCGCTCTTAAGAATGATATTTTCCACTTCATCTCCATGGCTATTTGGTTGGGTAATCTGCTTGTCTTTTGGTTGTCATGCCATTTTCATATCCTCCATTTCAGTTTTGGGTCAATGTTGCCAACTCCATTCAGTGTCATCATGTGTTTAGGATAATTCCATCAGTTGATCTCTACTACAATACTCTTAAGCCTTCATTTAATGTATGTATTTCCTTATCCAGTTCCATATTCACATTATTATGATCATGTCTGACTCAATCATGATATTTGTTTTTGTCATTGATGGGGGATAAATTAAGGTCTTCATTCTATGGGTTGCTTTCTGTCGACATCAGCACATCATCCAGGAAGTTGACTTAGAAACACCCTTTTGGCACCTTGGTGCTTGCATATATCAATGGAAAGTCTCCTTGCTCTTAGAAACATGTTTGCATAAATGGCCTTCAACCGAAATACTCTGTGTGGTGTTCGACATCAGCTCATTTACTCGCACCATAATGATTATACTATAATACCTTGAGAGCCATTAACATCATCAATGGTTTCTCTCATGTCTATTAAAGACAAACATCATTGGTCAGTAATCATATGGTGTCTAACATGTTTAACTCCATCTCATTGATTCTCATGGATAGAATTTTACATTAGTTGGTCGTGTGAATGAGATAGAAGACCCAAGATCTAGTTTCATCCATCCGAGCCATGATTTCAGGATTTATACAAAGACCACAATGTATTATGGTCATGATCATATGGACAATCATCCATTCATGAGTCCATTAGTTGCATTTATGGATGCGTCTTTTGATCATTGCATATATTATGTTAGAATATGATCTGAGTATGGGTATGCCTCCATGAGCATACATATGTCATGATACTTGTATTGCAACAGATGAAGCTCACCAAATTTCCTTGATCCCTACTTGTCACAAGGTAAAGCACTATAGTCATCATTCACCATCTCTGACTTTGCGCTTTAGGGGGCATTCTGTTATAGGCTATTTTTTCACATCCAATCAAAGTGAGCGTCCAAATGGGATCAATAAAAATCCTATTCCCCTTCTAATAATTTGGCACAAAGCCCTAAGAATGTATCTTTCATCCCTCATAATTTAAACCATATACTACCCTATCTGAGCATGTTTGAGCACCAATCTACTCATGTGCATTCACCTAAAATTTGCTCCCATGTGGCCATCGTTGGTCACCAATAGGTAGCCCTCCTTTTTACTTGCATTAGTTCTAGAGTTCTGGGAAAATGAATGGGATTCCGGAAGGTTCACCTTCTAGGAGTTTCCAGAATTTGTTTCAACTACTTACATTAGATTGAAATTCAGATCCTATCCTACCCTACTTTGGAGTTTTCACCACTTATCTTTTGATCTTATCCCTCCATCAAAGGTGGATCTAAAGCCCTAGAATGGTAATTGGATAAGAACTCCCAGCTTACCCCTATCTCCTAAATATTTACCCTCTCATATGCAAGAGGTAATGGTTGTCTTTGGAGAGTGATTCTTCCCTTATGCTGCTACAGTAAGTAGTTTTCATCTCATGCATAGGATGAATGGAGGTGCATATTGTGACAAGGAAAGGACGAGTCAACAACTTGGAGGGGCTCTTATACAAGATCAACTTCCACTTATGGTTGTAATATCCTTCTATTTATATTTATGAAAAGTATTCTCAGTTTTCCTATATGCGATGTTGATTTGGGTATTTCAATACCATGTCAATATATTAAATAGAGTATACAGATGATAATGCATACATGTCGTAGTGTCTTGGCTTGTCTTATCTGACTCTGCAAGTTGTAATTTTGGCGGCTGGAGTTGGAATTGGAACTTCCAAGCTAAAGAAGGTGCAAAGTGAGCAACAATTTCCAGGTAGGCCTCACTCCGTCATATATTTACTTTAAGGAAAAGCATTGGTTTAATTGTCTCTCTATTGGTCTAGGTTGACCGCAAACCTAGGGGAGTTACCTTTGTATGGAATCATAAATCTTGTATAACACTACTTACCTCTTATTCACCTTTAAAAGGAAAGTTTGATCATTGTCCCAGGGAAAAACGTCAAACTTCGTCCCCCAGTAATGATGCCAATTTGATTTTGTATTTTTATATAGAGTTCTAGGTTGGGGAACTGTGACAAAGCATCTAAGTATTGTTTTAATTTAATTGGATGACCAATGTAATAAACCATATACAATTGTAAATTCTAAGTATTTCTGAGAAGCTCAAAGCCCTGATTTTCATTCATAACAGGATAAATCTTTAAATTGATTTGGAAAGTAGAGACTAGGAAGATATATGATTCTTAAAATTCCATAATGAATATCTAATTATTCACATATAGTTGATGTGTGAAGAATTTTTCTACAACCAAACAATATATGATCAAGGGATGACAAAATGAAACAATTAAAATATGTAGAGGAATTAGCTTAAACAAATTGTTTAGTTAATTAATCTCTTTTAATGAATATATATTTGCAGGGGGGTGTCATAGAGATTGATATTCGATCTAGCCTTGCCGAAAATCCTATGCTACCCTGAACATGTGCAGAAATAAAAATGTGAAAACATAAATGAATAACATGATAAACTCACATGAATACAAAATTTTTTAAGAATGAAGCCATAATCCTTTGATTATCTTCAGGAACGTCTCAAAATATTACAATCATGTCACTGGATCATCAGAAGGGTTCAACCCTTCCTTCTACGAATTACAAAATTTATAGAGTCTAATTAAAAAATATCTAGTTCTAAAAAAAAATTATTAGAAAATGAAATATTATCCAAAATGGGTTTGGATATTTACAAAAATAGAATATAAAAGTAGTTATTCTAAATTGATTTGAATAATCAACACACAATTCGAGGCTATTATTTGATGACTATTGTTGCAAACCGAATCTTCTGTTTTATATCACTGCAATCCTTCCTTTTGCTCCTCTTTATTTGCCTTCTATTCATTGAAATCTTGCATTTTATTTTACTCAATGAGTTGAAGTAACTTCTCCCACTTTTTATCATCTGGGATAGAAAATTTTGTTACCTTTCTATATGCCTCATTGAATTATGTGTATTTCTCAAAGTTTGGCCTAACAATAAACAAATGTTGAACTTCATGTTGAATGAAAGGGTCATATTCTAGGCCTTCAATGAGTGCCTTACCACTAACTTTCCCTCTGAATTTGGAAAATTTATTTTTTCTACTGTTATTTCATGCAATATGTGTTGAAAATTCTTGAGTGGAATAAATTTCCCACTAGTGTCTTGTAGATCTGGGAGTCCTTTCTAGTGCAAAACATCAGTTTTTTTATGAAATTTTCTAATTTGTACTTCTAAGTTTTGAACTTTTTTTTCAATTGTAACATTAAGTTTTTCTTTGTCAAAAATTTTCTTGTTTGTAGGATTACATCAATCCTATCTTCAATTCCAAATTCTTCCAGATCTTCTTTTGTCTTAGAATTCAAGACTTTGATTATTCTGGTAGCTTCTCTTGGCTTTTGATCTAAATCTTCTTTGATCTTTGTCATTGCTGCGTTTTATTTCTATAATAACTCTTTCTTCTCAAAACGTATTTCAATTGATGGCCATAATTAAGTTAAGGTTACATTAATATCAATCCAAATATTCTATATAGCCCGGGAAAATGTTTGTGCAATTAATGATTCATTTTTATATATCTTTAATTGCTTAGTCAATTTGAAATTTTTCTATATTTCAGCTAAATATGCATTATCATATTCTATCTTGCTTTCTTGGATCTTCTCTGGCTTAAATTTGATTTTTTCAATTTCCTTATCTTTTATTAAAAAATATCCCATATCTTTAGATAGATGCTCTGCTAGATTCTAGTTGGTAGAATCTATTGGGAATGAGGATTGTCGTTAGACCAAAACTCGTAGGTGTTAGTCAACGATTGCATCGCCAGAGATAAGGATCCATGAGAGGCGGTTATTCCATGTCACGAAACACATGGGGAGCATTGGTTTATCCAATGTCCAAGAATATCCCCCCTAACAGTAGCTGAGTGTGTATCAAACTCATGACCTATGCTCTTATACCACTTGTTGGGAATCACGGTTGCCGTAAGACAAAAACTTGCAGGTGTTAGTCAACGATCGCATCTCTAGAGATAAGGATCCATGAGAGGTGGTTAGTCCATGTCACGAATCACGGGGAGCGTTGGTTTATCCAATGTCCAAAAAATTATGTTTCTATTATAGATATTTATGTTGTAGATGTTCCAACTCCAGTGCTGACTTGGAGTTCTCTTTCTTTGATCAATTTCTCCATTTATGCCTCCATTTTCTGAATCTGTATATTTTTTTCTACAATCATGTGAAGCGTGTTCTCCTTCCATTTCTCCAGCTGGCTTACTTCTTATGCTTTTGTTTGTTTATTTGTTGGAAAATTTGACTATTTTCTCAATGCTTGGATGTTTGCATTTCTACTTTTGATTATCTCCTCAACTAACTTTACATCATTAGGATTCAATCCTAATTTCAAAACTATATCTTCCAACCCCTTGATTTTAGTATCCTTCGCTAGAGAAGACATCTTTTCCATTTTTAATCGAGAATGCATATTGTTAAAAGAGGCTTTCATCGTAGAAGCTTCCATGGCATAACTTGTCAAAGATGTACATATTATTTTCCCTACTTGCTTGTGAATATCAATTTGATCTATTGGATGTATTTTTTTGGTATCAAATGAAAACACATATGTCTTATAGTCCTCAACACCTTTAGGTATAGGGACCTTTAGTTCCAAAAACGATAATTGGAACCGTCCTTTTTCATTGTCAAAGGTAGAAAGAAATCTAGTTTGTGTTATAGAATATTGTTTCCAAAATTCTTCATAGGTTGACGTTTTAAGTGCTTCATTTTTCTTTTTCATTTCGAAGAATCTTGTGAAAATATTTTGTTTTCATGAAGAAGGAGAATCTATTCTAGTTTCTTCAATCTACTGTAATGAAAATGAAGATTCTATTGTAAGAATGATTGTAGTGGGTTATTATGAATTCTTTATTGGCATTATGATAAATGTGTTGTCCTTGATGGAAACCTACTTGAGGAATATGTCTACATGATGATAACATCATGAGTCTACAAGCTAGTACAGATGTGATAGAGATTTTGAACAAAGGAATCGTTGTTCAAAGATAGAGGAACAATGAAGGTGATTTTTTGAGAAGTCCACGTGGGTTTTATGAATAAAATATGAGTACATATGTGAGTATGGTGAAGAAACATTGCGTACAATTTCCACACCATGGTATTCTAAATACTGGGGGTATTTACCATGGTATTGGTCCATATTATTGAGCGCAATAGTAGATATTTGATCCTATCAAATAATACCATTAACATTACTAAGGGTTTGGCCTAAGGTATTGGTTATGGCCTAAGCTATATAAGGAGATGGAGAACAAAGTGTTTAGTGTGAAAGTAATGGTCTATTGATGAATTGTTTGATTTGAAATTATGTTGCAGAAGGAATATGATGAGGTATCAAATCTATTAGATCTTAAATAACTAAATTATTTTCTTATGGGTTTATCTGTGATAATTTTTGTTACTGGGTTTGCCAGGATTTAGGTTTAATTGAAGTTATGTTGTGCAGCAAAGGTATGAATTAATAATTGCATATCTATAGGTAGGTTTCTATCAGGAAGATCGTGTACATACATGAATCTTATTCTATTAAGTCACATATTATTTCTGTAGTATATAAAGATACACATATATGCTTCTTGAAAAGTGTGCACATACTTGAAAGTACTTCATGAGAAGAGCGTACATATGCTAGTGTTGCTGAAGTATGAACAATTAATGATGTTTGATCAGTCTTGTTGTGATTGTTGTTGTATCTTGATGATGTATTCCTCATGATAATCTATATGTGATAGTTCTGGTTGAGTTGAATTGTTTGTAAATAAAATATTTAATTATATTGTTACTCGTATGTAATGATCTGTAATTAGTTCAAAGATCAGTGATGGAGGATAAATGCGTTTCTATAATTGATTTCAGTAGTGCAGTGATTCATTCCGAAGGTTTTGTGTTTTGAGATCTATACACATGTTTTATTAAGGAAAAGTGCATGTATACATGGGTATTATTCATAACAGTAGTGTATACATTTTGACATATTGGTGATTACGGTGTGTAGTGGTAGAAAATGGTTTCAACAATGGATACCAATGTATGGCTTGATGATTGACAATGCATTTATATGATATGTTTGATTGGTTGCAATGATTAATTGAGATTCAATTATTTATTTTTTGATTCAATGATTTTATGTTGTTAGTGGGTCCAGTACTGAATATTTGATGAAAGGTGGCCTACATGTTGTAATTTTTTGATCAGGTAGGTCCAGTTTGAAACATTATGAAAAGTGATCTACAAAGAACTAAACATAAGGGGGTCATAGCTCCCTTCCAGTATGTGCTAGAGAATGAGAGAAGGTCATCGCCTTCTATAGGTGGTTTCCTATTTATTGGTATGAGTATGCACTAGTACAATATTGTAAAGAATATTTTTCCTAATCAAAGAAGAAGACAAAGATGACATCAACGACGGTTTTTTCCCACATTGGGTTTCCACCTAAAAATATTGGTGTTCATATGTGTTGACTATGTTCGATGATTTATTTTGTTCTTTATGCACTTGATTACTATTTAATTAATGACTAAAGAAGTATTGATACACTGGTTCAACTTAAAAAAATGAAGATTTAATTGAAAATCTAGTTATTTGGATATACGTTGGTTGCCTTCATAATAGTATCGTACATACATAGGTTTACCTCATTAAAGTAACGTACATAAATATGAATAGAAAATGAAAAATTAAAGTAAGTTTTAAAATATTGGCTCACCTCTCCTCTCCCCCTCTCAGTATTTCTCCTAACATTTGGTTTCAGAGTAGGTCCTTTAGAAGAATATTGATTGTGTGAAGGAAGATTCATCAAGATGAGCAACCAAGAGGGATAAACATCCATCATGTCACCATTTTTCAAGGGATCCAATCTGGTTTTCTAGAAATTCAGAACAAGAGCTTACCTACAGTCACTTGTGTTGGCTCCCTGTGATTTGCAAGATTGGCAAGAACAAATTTGCAGGGAACCAAATCAAACCACTTTGGAGTCCAAGGACCTAGCCTTCCTAGACTCAGAGAAGGCTCTCTCTATGTTTGTGTTCGTAAATGATATATCTTTATGCTTTTGTTTTCTGATTTTAGGCTAGTTATGAAGTTCTGGGATTGTTTGTTTTGTTTGGTTGATTAACTGATTGTGTGATTAAGTGATTGAGTGTTTCGGTTGAATAGATAGACTATGGGAAGAATTAATCCATTGGTCTATGGAGTCATAACATGATTTAATTGTTCATCAAATCTACAAAGGTTTTTATAGGGCAAGCTAAATATATCAAGTGGATCTCTTAGATTAGATGGAATATGAAATGAAAATAAGTTGTGAAATCAATAAAACTAAATGGAAATCCTTTAATCATAATTTAAAAAGAAAATCCTTTTGGGTATTGTTGGAAATGTTGTCATTGATGGAAAAGGAGATGGCAAAGGAGGAACACCTGAAACAACAATAAAGCAAAGAAGTAGCAGAGGCAGCAAAGAAATAGACAAGAAGTAGAGGTAGCAGAGAGAGCATAAGACAAGTAGCAGAGGCAACAAAGAGAGTAACAGAGATAGAAAAGAAGCAGAGAGAAGCACGAAGCGCAAAGGAGACAGGCGAAAGAAGACTGTTGAAATGTAACAGTCAAACATCAGGGTTGCAATAGAGCGGAAGCAACGGCAGAGACAGAGAAAGGAACACAAAGAAACTAAGGCAGCATATACAGCAGAAAGGAAAAGACAAAGAAGTAGCAGAGGCAGCAAAGAAGTGAACAAAGGAAGCAAAGGAGTAGCATCAGACAAGGAAAGGAGGTCGCCTAAGCAACAGATGAAACAATTGCCGTGGGCCCGGGACATCTCTTTTAACCTATGGGCATTTGTAATTGTGGAACGCTTGAATATTGTGTGCCGTGAAATTTCATTTCAAAGATGATTGAATACGATGGTGAAATACAGTTATAATGATACACTCAAGACATAGTATACATTAATACAACATGGATGAAGGTGGGCCCAAAGACTCTGTTATAATGGTTCTTAACGTTTGTTGAAATCGGCTATAATGTATTGATATATATATATATATATATATATAAGGCCGAACCCCATATAATTAAGTTGGTATGTGGATATATATATATAAGGCGGATAACTGAAAACCTTATGTAAGTTCTTGCATATAAACCAAAGTTAATACGCAAGTGGGACCCCACATAAAATTCTGAGAATCACAATCCAAGCTGGAGGATACATTAGAACTGAAGCGGAAGCATATATATATGCAGTGCGTTACATATATTGCGCTCTATATACAAAGGACCAAAGCATATATATATATATATATATATATATATATATATATATATATATATATATATATGTATATGTATATATGTATATGTATGTATATGTATATCTACATGTAGCGCGAGATCTAAAAAACCAAAGGTTCTATCAAAAGAAAAGTACCACATGGTGGGACCCTCATCAATCGCATCGGAAAAAAGGTTGGCAACGGATCATATGAAAAAAAAGTTGCGATTGCGATTGAAGCCCGGACCCGATGAGTTTATAAATCATGATTAATATGTGTTTGAATTCCGGCCTAATCGCATTGGAGAATCAGAGCATAGGAATATCGAAACATGAAACTAAAAGTTGCAATTGCGATTAATTGCATCACAACCATTGTAAAGGATCCAATCGCAATCGGAAGAATTCAATTGCGACTCATCGCATTGGCACAATTGAGTGAATAGTGAATCATCAGAATCGGAGCATCGAAGCATTGGAATGTCGATACATTCAAATGGAAATTGCGATTGTGATCAATCGCAATCGGAAGAAGTCGAGGAGTAATGTATAGCATCGGAAAGCGTGGCAAGTGGGCTCAGATATATGATATTCTATTGATTAAATGGAATCAACCCCTTATATTAATGTTTATAACGCTTGACTTGGGGAATATGCATACATGGTGATATATTTATATATTGTGCTAAAGTCGAAACTTATAGAAAATGAGGTGCGTGCTGGGCATTCGCTAAAGTGAATTCATGGGTCTTTACATTCCGTTGGAGAACATATATATATATATATATATATATATATATATATACAGTGTGGGGCCATCCCATCGGCATGAAGGCTGAGCAGTGGAACATACCAATGAAGTTTGCGATTGTGATCAATCGCATCGGAACAATCACAAAGGGTGTAATTCACAATTGGAAATCATCGGAGGAGACTCATCGCATCGGAGCACAAAACAAAGTTCGGATGGTGGGCCTGAAAGGGCATTTTATATGTTAAACAGGTTTTTACTATTATGCCGAGAGATGAAGTTGTGTTATATATAAAAGGCGCTGTTACAGATACATAATTGTTACACCACGGTAGTGCACATATCAAAACGTCTTTTTATTATTGTGCCGAGAATCAATTAGCTTGATATTTAAAAAGCACAGTTACATATGTATGATATATGGTCGTTACCTTGTGACAGTGAATAAGGAAACAAACAGAGCTGAAAGGGACAAAGACACAGTCAAAGAAAAGAAAAATGCGCAGCGAGCCAAGAGGCTGAATGAGTGAGCTAGAGTTTTCATAGTAATTGAATGTAAATGATTTTGTTTTATATTATTTGTGATGCAAAGGAAAGTATCCAAAGGAAAAATAAATATCCCATTGAAATGTTAAATTGGTACCTACAGTTATATTTTCTGAATGAGCGGATAAAAGAGATGAGGAGGCAGAAGGCAAAGAGACATGGTTGTCCATTTCGAATTCCCAGTAGAATACAAACAACCATGAACCTATTTTGTATAAAATAGGATAATATACAAGGGGATAAAGTTATGAAAATAGAGTGAGAGAAGAAGAGGGTGTGCAGCAGAATTGAAGAAAGTTGAAGAAAATAAGAAAGCTGCAAGAGGTTAGAGAGAGTGAGTATAGATAATGCAGAGTATGGAATTGAGGCAGAGAATATAAGAAGAAGCAGGAGCAGAACGAGCTGTCGTGAAAAGTCATATAATGCAGAAATGAAGTAGTGAGGCATAGTAGAAGGAGGAGCTAAGCAAAGAAGAAGAAGAAGCTGATAGTGAATCTGAGAAGATGCAGAAATGATATAAGGACAGATATGAGGACTGTTGAACAGCAGAAGGGAAGGTATAGAATAGAGCTGATATCCAAGGTAAATCAGCAAGTGTTTTTCTTTTGAAAGAGTATGGAAGTTGAAGCTTCCCTATCAATTTGTAGCTTGATAGATGTCAATTGTAGCTGATTGAGGTAGGAGCCTCCTGTAGGTTGGTGCCTATAGAAAAGAGATGGGAGTTGGTGCTTCCACATCAAGTTGTAGCTTGATAAAATTTCAGTTGTAGCCGACTGAGGTTGGAGCCTCCTGTAGGTTGGTCCTTGTAGAAAATTGATGGGAGTTGGAGCTTCCTTACAAGATGTAGCTTGCATAATTGAGGTTGGAGCCTCCTGTAGGTTGGTGCTTATAGAAAATCAGTGGTGAGAGGGAGTTGGAGCTTGCCTTTGCACCACAACAATAATAAGATGTGGTTTTCTCCCTTTTTGGGTTTCCACTTATATCTGGTGTCTCTGTGAATGATGTTTATGTGTTGATCTGGTTTATATCATCTTCTTAATACTTGCTGCTCTCATATTAAGTCTACTGTTACATTATAATAATGCTTGTTGCTCACATTCTAAGATTACTCACATGTTAAGTTGAACATGAAATGAAGGTGTAAACAAGTGTTAATGAAAAGGTTTTAAAAGTCCATGAATGTGTTAAACTGATTCACCCCGCCCCCCTCTCAGTTTAACTAAGGGTTCAACAATTGGTATCAAAGCCAAGTTCCTTTGGTGTAAGCTTAATAGCTTGAAGGAGATTTGGTTGAGTCATGGACTATCAAAATGCACCTGTGTTAAATACAACAAAATTTCTTGAATGGAGAGATAAGGTTAAAACAGGTTTAATGGCCTATGAACCTGAGGTATGGAAGCTTGTATGTGATGGTTACTGTAAAGACTCACCCACGGTGAAAGAACAACAGAGGAATGCCAAGGAAAAATGTGTGATATATAACAATCTTCATAACAAGGATCTTGAGTTAATAATGGATTTAGCTTCAGCAAAAGAAATCTGGGATAGACTGCATTCCATGCATGGAGTAGAAACTGAAGATTGCATTTTCAAGAAGGAGAAGAGAATTAAGAAAAAGAGAAATTCATGTCAAAAAGAAGATGTTCAATCAAATGAGGTACCTGCTAGTGTGAATGGTAGTAAGAGCCATGAATAAATTGCAGCTGAAGAAAAAGCCAAAGTTGACACAGCTCTAACTGAAATAGAAAAATTGAAGAATGAAAACAAAGACCTTAAGAGATTGGTACAAATATGTGATGAGAAAGAATATGAAGATAGAAAAGAAATTATTGGCCTGAAGACACAACTTGAAGAGGCAAAGAAAGTAGAAGACACTCTGCTGCAACAAATGAGAGAGAAAAGTCAGGAATGTGAAAGATTGGAAGAAGAAGTAGTGAGCCTAAGAAAGAACTTATAAAAAGCCCAAAGACAACTATTAATGAATACACCTCTAATGAAAGGCTCTGGACAGTTGGACCAGATTCTAAATTCACAAAGGTCACCTCTCATAAAGACTGGGATAGGATATGAAGGAGAAACTAGTGAGTCCAAGGCAGAAGATAACAAGAAAATTATATTTGTAAAAGCTGTAAAGGAAAATGAAGTAGCTCAGAAGATTCCCACAGAAGAAGAAGCCAACAAGAACAAGATTTGTAAAGAAACAAATAGAATCAAGCAGCAACATGAAAGAACAGATAATGAGAGGATGAAAAAATCAACTGCTAAAGGCTCATATGCTCCTAAGGATGAATTGAATAAATTTGGAAGATGTCAAAGAAGGTTCTTTCCTCCTATGGGAAGCATCACTTTTTTTTTCCTATCACAAACAAGGACACACTGTAGCATATTGTAAGACAAAGCAAACCCATTCCAACCAGCAAAAGATGCAGCAAACAAGAAGAACACCTCAAGCAAGCAAAGGGAAAAGACAATCTTCCACCAGGTACACAAATCATTTCCATGGCTATTGTTATGCATGTAATAATTTTGGACATAAAGTTGTTGATTGTAAAATGTATTCAAGAAGAGGAACAAAATATTATACATCATCTCAAATGCACCTTGTTCAAATAAGATGTTATGTATGCCTTAAGCGTGGTCACAAAGCGAAAGACTGTAAACTGCCATATATATTAACGAACTCCAGATAGATGATGAAATCCAATCCAATCAAACAAAACTATGAATCAGAAAGGAGTGCAGACATTATGGTGAACCCCAATAGAGTATGGAATGAAAAGAGAAAGGGGGAGCCTGTTACCTCAATAACATAATGAATCCATCATAGGCTCAGGGGGAGCTGCTCTAGGAAGCAAAGAAAATATCTAATCATTGACAAATATGAAGCAACATCCCAGGGGGAGATCAGTTCATAAATAGACCCCATGAAAGTAGTGTAAGAAGAGCACCTTAGAATGAGAACAGCCATAAGATCATGAAGGGAAAAGAAAATTCCTCTAACAAATAACTAGAGAGGAAGAATATTATTTAGCTGACAAATTGATGAAAGAAGAGAAGGCAACAAGCAACCATGGTGGTAGAGAGGAAACATTAGTCATGATAATTTAAGTTAAGAAGACATCAGCACATTAAGTGATGATCACAATGTGCAACATTCTGCTAGTATGAAAAATGATTCACCTTAAGAAAGATGAGTAAGCAAAGAGCCTCTCATCATTGTATCATTTCTTCTTCCATCTATGAAAATTTCCCTTGGAGAAGAAAAACTAAGTAAGTGATAAATATATGAGTAATCTACCCATGAAGATTTCTAATAAACTAATTGAAGATGTCTTCCTGAAAATCTTTATGTTAGAACAATTGAATTGAATATAAAGTAGCAATGATTCTATAGCAGTCCTAGAAAGGAACATGCAATGGCTTTCCTTGGAACAGAATGACAGAAAAAGAAGAATGGTAAATAATGCCAAGAATAGATTCAATATATTGATGATTTTTGGTGTGAACAGTGGAAAGCTCAATAATAGAATTTATGAAGGATGTGTCAATTATGGGTTAATGTGCAAACTGAAGTGAAATCTCTGCATGATTTATCAAAGTAATATAAATTGGTGTTTAGGTACAAGAAGCATGCTTATCAACATATTACCAAGCATTATCAGGGAAGCAACAGTATGATACAGGTCCACAGGATCAAAGGATTACGACAAGAATGCATCAAGGTAAAATTCCCAAGGTTATCTTCATTCAGCATGAAAAGGTCAGTAGTAGTGCTAAAGGATCAGTATCTGGTTTACACTTGAAATATTATATTGAGCGTTGAAGCAATATCTACTTCTATACATAACTACATGCCTTCCGGAAGACAACACATGCATTCAAGGCCTCTATCCTAAGATCATTCATAAAAATGTGTGAAGTCTATTTGCTGAGATTTCAATCAAACAACTTGAAGATGTTTATGCTAAAGATCATCATGACATAATAGTTGTGTTAATCTAACAGTTGAAGTCCAAAAGTCTATTATTGATTCATCACAAGCATACTTCAACATAAAGGAATTGTTGATGTTTAACCATTGAAAAGAATTTGATCATTAAAGAGAGATTGATCATTGACATACATAAACTACTTATGTCATAAAGGAAAGTGCATGATTGATAAGTGAGACTGACTAATACACTGAATGTATCTAGTCTCAAGGGTTTTATTTGAAAGTACATTATGTAAGCAGTAAAAGCATTTGATCGCTTAGATAAAATTCTGGTTGATTCATTGATCATATTAGTAACAAGGAACTGCAGCTATTAAGTGTAATATTATTATCAACATCCTAGCTCAAATCATCACTAACAGGAAAGAAAAGTGAACCATAGCTATAAAAGACATATTGGCTTCATCACAATTGAGAAAATGTTGTACTACAGATGAGTATTGTAGAAGAAGACATATTCCATCCACAATCTTCCTCAACAGAAATGTATTGGCGCAATACATCAGATAGAGACTGAAGTATATTTGAAGCATTCTCAATATTTTAGGTTTAATCCAGTGATGCATCCCTAATTAGATAAAGCTGGTACAATGTGTTCTATGAAGTGTCGTTATCCTCACTTTCTGCTTTATACAAGTGAAAGGAGTTAGTGCTTTGGGATTGTATCAACTTGCAGTGCACATTCAAGATCAATAATCCTCAAAGTGTTCTCTCAACAAGTCTTGTACACCAGTATGAAGTAGCAGGGTAAAAAGTCAGAAGAAGGTGGTCTAAAGACAAATTAGAGAGAGGAAATTCAAATACAAAATCTACACTGAGCAATGTGCAACCCTTTGCCATTGATGTCAAAGGGGGAGAAAAAGTAGGAAATAGTAGAAAGGGTCTTCTAAAAGAAGCTAGGCTGAGGAAAAATTGGAAAAATCATTAGATTATTGGTGGATGAGTTGCCATCAATGCCAAAGGGGGAGACTGTTGGAAATGTTGTCATTGATGGAAAAGGAGGAACACCTGAAACAACAACAAAGAAAAGAAGTAGCAGAGGCAGTAAAGAAATGGGCAAGAAGCAGAGGTAGACGAGAGAGCACAAGACAAGTAGCAGAGGCAGCAAAGAGAGTAGCAGAGATAGCAAAGAAGAAGATAGAAGCAAGAAGTGCAAAGGAGACAGGTGGAAGAAGACTGTTGAAATGTAACAGTCAAACAGTAGGGTTGCAGCAGAGTGGAAGCAATGGTAGAGACAAAGAAAGGAGCACAAAGAAACTAAGGCAGCATATATAGCAGAAAGGAAGAGACAAAGAAGTAGCAGAGGTAGCAAAGAAGCAAACAAAGGAAGCAAAGGAGCAGCATCAGACAAGGAAAGGAGGTAGCCTAGGCAGCAGATGAAACAATTTCTGTGGGCCCGGGACATCTCTTTTAACCTATGGGCATTTGTAATTGTGGAATGCTTGAATATTGTGTGCCATGAAATTTCATTTCAAAGATGATTGAATACGATGGTGAAATACAGTTATAATGATACACTCAAGACTTAGTATACATTAATACAACATGGACGAAGGTGGGCCCAAAGACTCCGTTATAATGGTTCTTAACGTTTGTTGAAATCGGCTATATATATATATATACATATATATATATATATATATATAAAGTCGAACCCTATATAATGAAGATGGTATGTGGATATATATATAAGGTGGATAACTGAAAACCTTATGTAAGTGCTTGCATATAAACCAAAGTTAATACACAAGTGGGACCCCACATAAAATTCCGAGAATCACAACCCAAGCTGGAGGATACATTAGAACTGAAGCAGAAGCATATATATATGCAACGCGTTACATATATTGCGCTCTATATACAAGGGACCAAAGCATATATATATATATATATAGCGCGAGATCTAAAGAACCAAAGGTTCTATCAAAAGAAAAGTACCACATGGTGGAACCCTCATCAATCGCATCGGAAAAAAGGTTGGCAGCAGATCATATGAACAGAAAGTTGTGATTGTGATTGAAGCCTGGACCCGCTGAGTTTATAAATCATGATTAATGTGTTTGAATTTTGGCCTAATCACATTAGAGAATCGAAGCATAGGAATATCGGAACATGCAACTAAAAGTTGCGATTGCGATTAATTGCAATCGGAGTAATCGCATCGCATCGGATCGAAGTAAGGGAATAACATTGGAGCATAATATTGAAAGCTACGATTGCGATTAATCGCATCGCAACCATCGAAAAGGATCCAATCGCAATCGGAAGAATTCAATTGCGACTCATCACATCGGCACAATTCAGCGAACAGTGAATCATCAGAATTGGAGCATCGGAGCATTGGAATGTCGATACATTCAAATGAAAATTGCGATTGTGATCAATCGCAATTGGAAGAAGTTGAGGAGTAATGTATAGCATCGAAAAGCGTGGCAAGTGGCCCCAGATATATGATATTCTATTGATTAAATGGAATCGACCCCTTATATTAATGTTTATAACGCTTGAATCGGGGAATATGCATACATGGTGATATATTTATATATTGTGCTAAAGTCGAAACTTATAGAAAATGAGGTGCATGTTGGGCATTCGCTAAAGTGAATTCATGGGTCTTTACATTCCTTTGGAGAACATATATATATATATATATATATATATATATATATATATATATCAGTGTGGGGCCATCGCATCGGCAAGAAGGCTGAACAATGGAACATACCAATGGAGTTTGCGATTGCGATCAATCACATCGGAACAATCGCAAAGGGTTTAATCGCAATCGGAAATCATCGGAGAAGACTCATCACATCGGAGCACAAAACAAAGTTCGGATGTTGGGCCCGAAAGGGAATTTTATATGATAGGCATGCTTTTACTATTATGCTGAGAGCTGAAGTTGTGTTATATATAAAAGGCGCTATTACAGATACATAGTTGTTACACCACGGCAGTGCACATATCAAAATTTATTTTTATTATTGTGCTGAGAATCAATTAGCTGATATAAAAAGCACAATTACATATGTATGATAGATGGCTGTTACCCTGTGACAGTGAATAAGGAAACAAACAGAGCCGAAAGGGACAAAGACATAGTCAAAGAAAAGACAAATGCGCAGCGAGCCAAGAGGTTGAATGAGTGAGATGGAGTTTTCATAGTAATTGAATGTAAATGATTTTGTTTTATATTGTCTGTGATGCAAAGGCAAGTATCCAAAGGAAAAAGAAATATCCCACTAAAATTTTAAATTGGTACCTACAGTTATATTTTCTGAATGAGCGGATAAAAGAGATGAGGAGGTAGAAGGCAAATAGACATGGCTATCCATTTCGAATTCCGAGTAGAATACAAACAACCATGAAGCTAGTTTGTATAAAATAGGATAATATCCAAGGGGATAAAGTTATGAAAATAGAGTGAGAGAAGAGAGTGTGCAGCAGAATTGAAGAAAGTTGAAGAAAATAAGAAAGCTGCAAGAGGTTAGAGAGAGTGATTATAGAGAATGCAGAGTATGGAATTGAGGCAGAGAAGATAAGAAGAAGGAGGAGCAGAATGAGATGTCGTGAAAAGTCATAGAATACAGAAATGAAGCAGTGAGGTAGAGTAGAATGAGGAGCTGAGAAAAGAAGAAGGAGAAGCTGATAGTGAATCTGAGAAGATGCAGAAATGATATAAGGATAGATATGAGGATTGTTGAACAACAGAAGAGAAGGTACAGAACATAGCTAATATCCAAGGTAAATCAGCAAGTGTTTTTCTTTTGAAAGAGTAAGGAAGTTGAAGCTTGATATATGTCAGTTGTAGCTGACTGAGGTAGGAGCCTCCTGTAGGTTGGTGCCTGCAGAAAATAGATGGGAGTTGGTGCTTCCACATCAAGTTGTAGCTTGATAAAATTTCAGTTGTAGCTGATTGAGGTTGGAGCCTTCTGTAGGTTGGTGCCTACAGAAAATTGATGGGAGTTAGAGCTTCCTTGCAAGTTGTAGCTTGCAGAATTGAGGTTGGAGCCTCCTGTAGGTTGGTGCTTACAGAAAATTAGTGGTGAGAGGGAGTTGGAGCTTGCCTTTGCATCACAACAATAATAAGATGTAGTTTTCTCCCTTTTTGGGTTTCCACTTATATCTAGTGTCTCTGTGCATGATATTTATGTGTTGATCTACTTTATATCATCTTCTTAATACTTGCTACTCTCATATTAAGTCTGTTGTTACATTATATTAATGCTTGCTGCTCACATTCTAATATTACTCACATGTTAAGTTGAACATGAAATGAAGGTGTAAACAAGTGTTAATGAAAAGGTTTTAAAAGTCCATGAATGTGTTAAACTGATTCACCCCCCCCCCCCTCCGTCTCAGTTTAACTAAGGGTTCAACATGTATCTATTTAAGAACATCCAAAGGACATGGAAAACCATAAAATTCTTTGGCTAGACTCTGGTGAGTAAAATTTTGAGACAACAATCCTAGAGAGAAGGACACCCTGAATTCTCTAGCTACTGCTTTCAGACAAGAAAACATTTAAGATAACAATCAGTGAAATTAAAGAGCATTTAAGAATTATTTAATTAAACTTATAAAAATACCTTCAAAGAAACAGTTTAAGACAAACCAAAGGATAGGGAAAACCATAAACTTCTTTGGCTGGAATCTACTAAGTAAACTTCAAAGAAGGCCTTAAAAATAACATTTCAAGCAAAACCAAAGGTCTAGAAAAACCATAAACTTCTTTGGCTAGACTCTATTGAGTAAATTTCAAGGCAACAAGCTAGGTGGAACTAAAGAGCAGGACAACCCTAAATTATGTAATCAGATCTTGCAGAAGAAAACATTAAGATGAAAGAAGCAGACATAATTAAGGTGCTAATACATCATATCTTAACCTAAATTTTTTCTTCTTTTATCAGAGAAATGATGGACAATATGGAAAATAGAAGACAAACAATGACAAAGAAGGATAACATTACCATTAACATAGCTCAAGAATCCTGTGAACATGCTTGTATTACTGATGTTGAAAACAGTTATAATACTCTAGTGCAACAACATTTGCAGCTGAGAGTCTTATCAAATCCAGCCTAGCAGCCAATCCTCTAATCAAGCAGTCAACCAACTGACCAACCAACACTAAAAATGAATAATACATGCAGTATTTATCTGTAAAATAAGGAGGTTGCCCTAACCTAGGGTGGTAGATTTGTATTAACTACAGAGTTAATGTATTTTTTACCTTTGAGACCATGCAAGGCCCAAGGAAAAATATATGTGACTGACTCACTGTAATAATAACTTGAAACTTAACTGCTGAGCTAAATTTTGAGATATATTTGACTTTTATGGCTTTTCATTAACTTTACAATAACTTCAAAGTTGATTTTAAAATATCTATGACTGCTTTAATAACTATATTTGCTTATAAACCTTGTTGTTCTCTTTATCCTGCGCAGTGGAGAACTCTTACTTCTGTTGGAGTGCTTCAATAACCATAAATGGTCATGATCCATGATATTTATGCTTTAATATGATGCTCTTGGTCCCTTTGATGAACAAAAACTTGCTGGATCGTCACCCAGAGAGTTTGTTTGAACATTTTTAGGAACTCAGAAATGTGATTTATGCATTTTCTCCATGTATAATCACCCACACACTAAAAAAAATTGTTAATTAAAGCCTTTGGGACTTCTATGTTTGTTTGGGCATTCGAGCTTTTGGAGTTTGCAGAGGCGCATATGGCTGTGGGGTTTATTGCATTAACACAGGGCTTTCGGAATATTTTGAATGGAGGAGTGGTTTTAAGTTATGGCGGGGAGGCGGTATGGTAGTTTTCACATGGGAGGAGAGTGGTGAGGTGGTATTACCTGTGGGGATGTGATACCACAGGATGGGCGCCATGTGGCAGGAGGTACGAGCCATAATACCACCCATTTCACGAGGTTGAGGGTTTGTTAACCCTCGTGCCTTGGGGGGTGCGATACAGGAGTACGGCCGTTGGATCTGGCAGAGGTGATCCAACGGTGATCGGGGTTTAAATGAATCGACGGATAGGTTTATATAGTGGGGCCCGAAAGATACATGGCGAATGGTTTGAAAATAGAGCAGAGGCTTATTAAAATGAGGTGCAGGGTGTTTTTAAATAATGTGGGGCTCGGGGTTAAATAATAAGTGAAGGCATTTATTATTAAGGTTAGGAAAAAGGTTATATGGGGGAAGGGACCCAAGGTTTTTAAAGCGGGGGGCTAAAAAACATAGAGGGGTCGGGTTTTTTAATTAACACAAGGTTTAATTAAAAGAAATGGGTCCCGAATAAAAATAAAACTTTAGTCTTAAAACAATGTAAAAAGGATTTTTTACATTATTTTTAGGAAAGAAGCGAAATGAATGAAGGGGGGATTTTAATGAGGAAAATGGGGCTTTTGGGTAGGGAGAAAGGGTGAAAACAGGGATTAAGGTCAAACTTGGGTTTTTTAGAGCACGAGAGTGCTTGGAAGAAGTAAAATGAAAGATAGTGAATTTAGGGAAAAAAAAGTTAATGAAGGCAGTGAGATTTCTAGAAATAGATGATAGTCAAGGAATGTTATTTTTCAGCAGATTGTAGAAAATCCATAGTCACCTAGTGATACTGTAAAATATAGGAGGATAAAAACTTGGAGCAGTTGTTTCGGGAACCATTGAAGGAGGCTATCAATATCCATCCTACATTCCCACAGATGAAGCATAAAAGAAGAAATATGAGACAAATGCAAAGGATGTCAATGGTATGTTAGGAAGATTAGAAGAATCATAAATTTTCAAATTCATGCAGCTAAATATCACAAAGGCTATATGGGATGAAATAATCTAAAGTTATGAAGGTAACACCAAGGTAAAGAGTGCCAAAATTGAAACATATAGAACTCAATTTGAAACTCTCAGAATGCATAATGTTGAAAGAATTGCAAGTTTATTTCTAAGAGTATATGAGATTGCCAATTCAATGAGAAATCTTGGTGACAAAGTACGAGAATCATCTCTAGTTGAGAAATCTTAAGATCTCTAACCCCAATATTTGATTCAAAATTCTCTAACATTAAAGAAATGGAGGATTTGAGGAACCTTACTATTGAACAAATTCATGGTGTTAGCAACCTATAATATAGGGGTCATAATTTTGACTTGACTATTGATAATATTGTAAATTTGTACATACTTTGCCTTCTGCAAGTTGTATTCACATATTTTGTAAAAAAAAATAATAAAAAAATAAAAAAGAGGGTAAAACATCCTAAAAGAATAATCAAAGGACTTAGAAAAAATAAGAGACCCCAAAAGAAAAATGAATAAAACATGAAAGTGTGCAAGCATAAATGCCACTACTTTTTACTTTTTGACTATGACAGAGTGTCAATAAATGCCATAGTCCATGATGAGTTAAATAGTTTAATATTAACTTGTCATTTTTCAATTTCACTTGTTGTAGATAGAGAATAATGAGTTGTCATACAATTTAATCATGACAATTCAGTAGTTAGGTAGAGAAATAAAGTGAATCCAACAGTTTAATTTGGATTCATGGATGAAATAAGTGTAGAATTAGATAGTTTTACTTTCTTTCAGAAAGAATAAATGCTGTGAAGGTTGCTAGCTTAAATGCTCCTTACTACAAAGGAAGAAAAAATGTTAGCATGGTAAGCTGGGTAGGTAGAAGAAGGTGAAAAGTCTCAATGTAAATATCATTCATCATGGGCTGCAAAATAACTAACCTCCCCTTCCCATAGTCATGAAACATTCTAAAGTATCAGTCAGAAAGGCTCAAGGCATTTCCTTGACTTTTTTTGGGACCAGACCCAAGGCTCTATGACTGATCAGTTGAAAGTGTAAAATGTCTATGTTAATCCCTAAAATCACATCATTTACCATTCATGCATTCATTCCCCTGAATAATCCTAAGTAAAACTCTATTTTTTACTTAAAGGCATTATAATTTCCATCTAACTAATTTCCTTCATCATTTGAAAGCATTAAACCCTCAAAATTACATTATATCTTAAGTTAAAGTGATAAGATTAATGAAAAATTGTCTTTTAAACTCCACTTTACTTATTATTTTTATGTATTTTGAGTATATATTATCCCATTTTCATATTAACTTTAATTTATATATTAACTCCCTATAGAAATGACATTTTCCTATAATATATAACTCATTTTTATATAATAAACCCAAAAACCCACTTATTATAATTTTAGCCAAAGTTTTTAATTCCCACATGTTTAATAAAAACCCACATTATAACCCCCTTTGGCTAAAATATATCTTTATATAGTTCCCGCCCCCTATGGTAGTTAAATCACCTTGGTTTAATTTACTATATAATAAAATATATATGAAAAAACCTTTAAACATGTTTATATATGTTTAAAATCAAAATTTCCCGAAGTTTCATTTAAACTAAACTTCAAAAGAAATAAAACCCATTTCCTTTTATATTTTCCTCTTGCCCGACTCCCTAACCTAAGCTTAAAACCTTAATTTGATTTAAAATCCACAATGGATACCCCTTATTCCCCTAACTGTCAGTCCTAACCTTGGTTAAATCCCCGTTGAAAACCCCTCCCGATCGTTTTTCATTGAAAAAGTCGATTTTCTATGTAATGTTTAGCCAAATCCCTTTATATCATCGGGATTAATGTCAGCCCTCCGATCCCATATATCCATTTGATCCAACGATTAAAAATCAACATGACAGATTAATACAATTCCATCCCTCCCCCATCATGTTGAATTATAACCGTAGATCTTGTATTTATTTCCAAGATCCCGTGGCTCAAAATGAACCTGATGACTTACCTTTCCCCGCACCTTTCCTTTTGATCGTGACCGTTCACTTTCCAAAGCTAGAACCAACAGCCGATACCTCATATCGCACCCATAAAGTAATCTACCAAAGTTTTGTAAAAGTCACATGATATAGGTTGTTTTCCAAAACCACCCTGTGTTGACGTGTCCTGACATTATTGGATCGTGTTCGAAAATCCAATTACTGCTTACTGCTATGAAGCTGCGCGAATACCACCCAGTGGTATTCTGAAACCACTTCCGCCCAACCTATGGTTTAATTATAATTTGACTATGGTTTAAACTATGGCTAATTCATAAAAACTTATAATTTTCAATGAATTTTCACTTATTCGTGCTTTAAACCTATGAAACCTCTGCAGACCCTATTTTCGTCGAATTTTCACCATTGGGCGCCATTACACCTTTGAGAGCCTGTGCAGAGCCCTTTCCACCATTTTCAAACCTACCAGCGCCATTTTCAAGCTAGTTTCCTTGCATTTCAACCACAAAGAGCCAAAGTACCCTCTAATAGACCAATTCAGCAGAATTCAAGACTGCGCGCAACCGTGAAGCGTCTTCGACCACAATTATACCTTTAAAGGTATTTTTTGTCAAACTTAACCAGAAAAACTACAATTTTCAAAAGAAAAAGCACCAATTTTCAATTATTGCCTATAATTATCTCAAATTCCCACACAGAAATTGCAAAAAACATCCAAAGTATAGGGGAAAATCTGTCAAAATTTCCCCAGAATCCCTCATTTCTATTTTTTGCAAGTTTTATCCATACCCTGGTCATTTTCACTACTGGAATTGTTCATAACCTTTCTTCTGAGCATTAAAACCCTCTTTTCATCTTAAAATTTTCTCAGAACCCTATTTTACCAGAGATATTATCCAAAATCCCTTGTTTCCAATAGAAGAACTCATCAAGTAGTCTAAACTTGCTCTGTTCAGTAAAAAATGACAAAGAAACAAGTAACCCCCAAATTAGGAGGCCCAAGACCTCAGAAGAAAGCCTCTGCTAAAATCCCTCAGCCTGAGTCCTTTAAACTTGATAAACCAACCCCTGCACTCACTTCTGATTCATCAGAAGTTGTCAGGCCTGTCCAACTTCCAGTTACTTCATAAGAAAATATTCCTCTTGTTGACCTTGATTACAAAATATTGGACCCTTTAGTAGAGTTCAATTTACTTGATGTATATAACTGGTGTTTTGGAAAATCTGTAGAGAAAGGTGATAAAGATATACCAGTCTGGGATTCCAATCTGCCAAAATGCATTGTCCCTCTTGCTCATTCAGCCCCTGATTTCATCAGATTGTGTCATTCCTATTATCTTCCAAACTAGAGGTGCAATGTCAATAAAGATAGAGAGGTTATATTTTACATCAATGCAGAATCCATAAACTCTATGCTGCAACTGAACCCTGACACCAATGCTGCTTCATTTTCAATAGAGGATTTAATTCAGAATTACCTAGAACTTGATTTTTCTTCTAAGTTCAAAATCTTCCAGAATGTTTGTCCCAAATAGGTTGATATCCCTAAGCTCAATTCTCCATTTGATACTTTTGATTTTCCAAATGAAACTAGACAGATTGTCTCCATGCTATCATTCATATTGGGATATAACAGTGATGAATTCACTGATGTTGCAATCCTAGGTTTTCTGTCTACTCTAAGTCCTAGCTAGTCTCCATCCATTGTGTACAATTTTTCCAAGTTCATTGCAGAAAACATGCACTACCAATTATCCAGATTTTCAGAAGGAGTCTTTAGATATACTTCATATCTACTTCATCTCTTTTTGTATTATCTAGCAAATAAGTTTCCTATTGAGTTTCAGAAGATAGATCTAGAAGGGAATGTACTTTCAAGTTGTGTTTTGGTCATTAATTCTGAGAAAATGGAACAGGGAATACAACTATGCAGACATTAATGACTTGTTTCTAGTACCTGCTATGAATCTACTGAATAAAGAACAAACCCCTAGAATTAATGAAGAAACAAAGAGGATCTTATAGCTATCTGAGAGCTATAAAATAGGGGATTGGTACTTATACAAGAGTTACACAGAGATTATAGTATATGGTGCACTCTTGGCCCCATATAAATTGCCAAGATTTGTGACAACTAGGATATTTGCTTTAGAATATTTGAGGGAGCTATTGAATGCAGATCAAGTTAATTTCATAGCTTCTAGAAAAAAGACTCAGTTCAAATTGAAAAATCAAGTTGGACCATTTATAGTGAATAATAGAGAAGCAACAAATGAAATTAATGTCAAGTTGAAAGAGTATAAATTCCCATATATTTTTATGTGGAATTATGATCCACAGGGTATTTTAAGCATGACAAGATTGAAATGCAAGTTGTCTGCTTTCTTGCATGATCCAAAGCCCCAAATTGAAAAGTATGCCAATAAACTTGAGTGGGAGCCAAATAATTTATTTGATGATGACTCACAGGGCATGCAGGGAAATAGTGGAAAAGATAAACAGGTTGATCAAACACAAGTGCTTACAGTGAACAAAGAAACTGAAATTCTTTATAAAAGAAACAGAAAGGAAGATAGTTTCACTGTTGAAACTATTCAAGATAAAAGATTTAGAATTCCCTATAATAAGAAAAGTAAATTGTCTAATGAAGAAAGGGATAAAGCTATCAATGTTGAAGATAACAATGGTCATGAAACTGATGATGAAGCAACAAGGATAGTAACTGAAACACTCAAAGAGCTTCAAAATGTCCAACTTGGAACACAACAAAAGGACACAGTCATGGTGGATAAACAAACAAAGGTTGATATGCCTTCTTCTTCTAAAGAACCTGACAACACAGAGTCAGATATTCAAATCAGGTTCAGACAAATCAAAGAAAAGAATGAAGAAATCAAAAGTGAAGCATATTCCAAATTCCTTAAAGCAAAGCCTGGGAATAAAGATAGACTCCTTTCAGCTTTTGATTATTCTTCTAATAAATTGGTGATGTTATTTCTCAAGCCTACAGTGGCTGATCTAAAAACTATTGCAGATTATTAAAAGACAGACCTTGAAGTTGATGCAGATGCTGTCCATGAATTGGACCAAATATAATTTCATAGGAGCAATATAGAGATGCTATATTCTAAAATAGTCAATAAGACTATGAATTCTATCAGGCTTGAGAAAACACTAATAAACCTTCAAACTCAAATGAAATTGGATAAAGCCTCATTATATGCCAATAACTTGAAGATAAAATCATTATAAGACTTGGTGATTGAAGCAGGAGCTGGTCCAGCTAACATGGAAGTTGCAAAGGCTTTAATCAAACAGAAAAATGAAGATATAGCTGCCCTCAGAAAACAGCTAAAATTGCCTCAAAGTGAAAATCCTCAGGTAAAAGAAATCCTTTAGCAGAAGATAGAAAATGATGAACTAAAACAACTTGTTCTAAAAATGACAACCGAGATAAAGGAAATGGAAAGCCAAATATAATCTTTCATGCAAGAAAATGAAAATCTGAAGAAAGCTCAACAGGTTTACATTCCTACAGTGATCCCAACTATAATTACAGTTGTTCCATCTACATTGGCAGAACACTTGGCACCACAAGGAGCATTAGCAACTGCAGTGCCAATCACTTCTCATGACATCTCTGCCTCTTCTTCATCAACCTCACAGATAAACACAGTAGAGGACAAAGCTGCAATAATCAAAGCCATGGAAGATATGTCTTTAAAAGATAAATAAATACTCAGTTTGAAAGGCATCATTAAAAATTTGGAAACTTCTAAAAGAGATGCCTTAATTACTTCCAAAGGGCATGAACATAGCACTGATAGATTACAAGAACAAGTAAAAATTCTTCAACAACAGGTGAATCCTACAGATTAGGTTGCATACATAAAAAATCATTTATGGACAAAAATCATTGAAGGCATTCACTCATAATGGTCTTCTATTCAGATAATTTATGAGCAGAAAGAGTTGCTATAGGCTGTAAATGCAGAAATTGATAAAACCAAGAAAGAAATTGAAAATAAGCCACCACAAGAAATTCAACTTAGAGCATTTTTGAACAGCAAAAATAGGGAAGAATTAGAAGAGTTGAAAATTGCTGACAGAGCAAAGGCCATCCTTCAAATTAAGAAAGTCATAAATAAGAGAAACATGATGAATAATTTAGAAGACAGGTGTAAAGATATGAACTTGGCCATCTCAATATTTTGGGCCAAATACAAAGTATTATTAGAAGTAGGTTTCCCAGACATTCATGCATTGAATGACAAATTAATGCCACAGAAGGATTATGATCAGAAAATTAGAGCTCATGCTAAGGAGCAAGCTAAATAGCCTTTGCCACAATGATCTCCAAGTGGAAAAGTACTACTTCAATATTTTGAAAATCTATTCTTTTCAGAAAATGAAATCATGCATATGTTCACAGTAAAGCCAAACTTTGCGAAATATATAGAGGCTGATGAAAGTTACAGGAAATTGAAGAATATGAAGATCCCCACTGCTAAACAATGGCAAGAATCCACAGATATGATGTGAATTTGACAGGTAAAGGACAGGAAAATCACATGAAAAATCATATCCTACTTTTACCTTGTGGTGAAAAAATTAGTGCCAAAGTGTATCAGGGTCAAAGTGTATCAGTAAAATCAAATTGTTACTGCTAGTCGTTTTTCAATTACAGCAGTGAAATAGTGAAAAGCATAGATAAAGAGTATCAGAACAGAAGGTGAAAAGGAAGATTATTCTACAAGTCGCCATCCACGAGAAGATGTACCTAATGCCAGCTATTCTCACAACACATCAAAAATCAGTTTAGATAAGATAAACAGTTCTATTTTTCCTTGTAAAAGAGGACAGCTGGCAAACTGTTTTGCTGTTGTCCCTCTTCTTATGTTCTCTTTCTTATTTTTCCTTAAAACATTATCTCAAATTCTGAGATATTTTGTAAGAAATTTTTGTGTATAAATACTTCATAATTCGAAGTATTCAGGGTGGAATAAAATTTCTCAAGACTACTATAGTCATTTTTCTAGACATATTGAAGTTGGTGTGAGTCAATTAGCGAAGCAGCAGACTGGAAATGAGGTTAGAGACATCATAACTAAGGATTCTCGTGGTGACAAGATAAGTCTCATATTCTTTCCTGTTTTCAGTGTTATTCTTTAAAAGTTTACATACATTCATTTAATGTGTTTCTGTTCTGTAACGATCAACTAAGGAGAAATTAAACAGGATTAGTGATAATAAGTTCCCTGTTTTAAACTAGTTGTCATTTTTATCTTTTATGCTTAATAACCGGACCATAGAATTCTTAATTTCTCTAGGTCCCAGTTTGATCTCCTTCTTCAATTCTCTTTTCTATAAATTAAATATTCTTAAGTGTCCTTTTATTCAGATTTCACCCATTCCATCAACAAAGCCTATTCAAAGCCTTAGAAGGTCATCTATCCTGCCCTTAGTACATTTGCATCTTTAAGTCTTATTTCCTAGCTATGTTTGCCTAGAAATTTGACTCCATTGCCCAATGTCCTGGTAGATCCCTCTGGTTTACCTTGAAACACTTTTTATTCCTACCACACTTCTAAAATCAGTCCTATTGCTCACTCATAGCTATCCTAAAACACATTACCAAAACAAAGCTAAATCTTTAGGAGAGATCCCTCTCCGGAGCTCAGGAAGGCTAGATCCTAAATTCCCAAATCAATTCTTGGTTAGGGTGATAACACATGGGATTATAACACCCTATGAAATGAGAAAAGGGGGTCCCTCACATATTAGAGAATCTTCATTCAAGGCTAATTCTAAAGGAAAAGAAAAGGAGGAAATTAAGGAATCAGGTTATGTATCAGATGAAGAAGAGGCAAAATTTGTGAAGAAACTTCAAGTAGGTACTGGAAGATTTAGAGGTAAGTTTCCCTTCAAATTTTTTTCTTATGGAACAATTGGCCACTATATTGCTAAATGTTCGTATATAGAAAAGAAGGTGAGTCTGATCAAGAATATCAATTACTTATGGAATTTGAAGATAAACGTATTAATGAGTTTGATTATGTTTTTATGGATTCCCTAGAAGAAAAGAATAATTCCATTAAAGAAATAACTCAGCTTAAAACTCATTTAGAAGAAGCTAAATTAACAAAAGAAGTTTTCAATAAACAAATCCTAGAAAAGGAGAAGCATAATGAAAATTTAGAGCTAGAAATAGTAATTCTAAGGAAGGAGCTTGATAAAACAAAAGGTATAAATCTTAGGTTTTATAAAGGATCTAAAACCTTATACGAAATCATCAAAGTAAAACACTCTCCTCTCATAAAAATAGGTCTTGGATGCAATGGAGAATCGTCGAAGACTATAAGCCCTTTTGAAACAGGTATAAGAAGTTATCTCAATGCAGTAAAAAGAAGCAGTCAACAAAACTCCAGCTATCATCAAAAGAATAAAGGATCATTTTTTTCTGAGGTAAATCTCCCTTACTACAATCAAATGGAAAACTACAAAATAGGGTATTATACTCCCATAAACTTATACTTTAATGGTCAATGATTCACTTGTCATAATTTTGGTCATAAGGTTGCTCAGTGTGTTGCTTACAAAACTATCATGACTAGAGAAGTAAGAAAAAAAATAAAAAAAATTAGGGTAAAGAAATTCTCTTACAATAATTTCTCAACTCTTCAAGATGAAACTGAATTTTCCTATTGCAATAAATTTGGGCATAAAGAATTTGAATGTAGGAGAAAAATGTGATCAACACTTCAGAATGAGAAAAATAAAACAACGTCTAAGGTATGTGTTACACATTATTTTGTCACCATGACATTTTAATGTCTATATGGGTTCATCAATACCTATATAATGCTCCCTTAGAAGTTTACAACCATAAATTTCCTAAACCAAGTCTTGAATTTGGAGAAAAGCTTGTAAAAATCATAAAAACACTTGTACTGCACTTTTCCTTAGCCTTACCTATGGCACCGCACCCTTTTGCTCTAAAAACTGTGGAGCCGACTGCACATTTTCTTCATTAAAAGTGCGGACCCCTGTAAAAGATAAATTGAAGGAAAAAGTAAATTCTAGAAGCCCAGCTGGTCGAATATTCTCCCAGCTGGAAGCTTCTAGAAGGCATTATCCAATTGAAGCCTTACTCCCTCCATTTATCATGAACATTCATTCCTTCATAAAATAATCATATTCATTGGTCTTTGGAACTTAATCCCTTGATAAGGGGACTATATCCCTTCCATTTTGGAGCTGTAACCACTTTCATTCTCCTATAAATTGAAGCTTTGGTTCAGTCTCAAGGGTACATGCTCAGATATGTAAAACTTCTCTATACATTTTGTATACACTTATTACTTACTTTATACTTGGTAGCTACAATAAAGAAGGGAATTGCTGAAGAAACATACTCTTTTTGCTAGCTGCGAGAACGATTACATACTCGTAGTTAGGCTGGTTCAAAGAGTTGAAGGGCTTGTCATACCAAAGGAAAAATCTTGTTCCAGACCCCAGAAGGACCTATAGGAAATCAAGGCAAACGTGATTGTAAGACTCCTTATTTTAATTTAAAGATAATACAATTGGATCCTGTTTTCTCAATAAGTTTTTTATGTGTTTACTTGAATGACTTATTTCTTAAATTCCTTGATCATTAAGATAGATTTGTGATTTTTGAATTAGTATATGTTGCAGGTGCTTTTGATTCTCCTCTATGTCTTTGTTTGCAGATCTTAAGAAGTGACTTCCTGGAGTGACAGGAAAGAAGAATTCAGTTAGCATTGGATCACAGGTAGGTCCTTTCTTCATCATAGAAAATTCTCAATTACATATAATATGGAGAAAGTAGTTTACATTTGTCCTGTTTGTTTCTAGCTATCCTTGTGATACTAGGGAGATCGTTCTTGTCCACAAGAACAATTTATCCACCTAACAAATGGCAACTCCACTAAGGAATTTTTTTTTGAACTTAGTTTTCTTTGAGTTTGAATTTTGAAAGAATTTTTTTGTTTTTGATTAGTCTACACTGGTTTGGGTAAATTAGCCTTAGAATCCCTAAGAATTAGATTTAGAATTTTTTTATTTTTCTTTATGTTTTCTGGTCTCTGCACTTTTTCTTTGAAAACAGTGAGGTGACATCCGCAGTTTCTCTTTGTAAATAGTGCGGTACCACACCTTCTTATACTGAAACCTGCGGACCTTGAGAAATTTTTTGAAAAACTCAAAATTCTCTTTTCTGGTACCAGCTTACAAGATTCCCTATGATTACCTAGACTTGTATTCACTGTCAAAAGCCTCTTGTGAAATTTTCTTCTACCATTCCTAAGTTTTGAGGAATCTTCTAAAGATTTGCATTTTATAAGTGATTTTTTGCTTTTTCTTTGTGTTTCTCAAAGATTAAAAACCTTTATATACCTTATATCACTGGTATTTCATTGTTTTCTTGCTGAGCCTTTGACTTTATAGCAGAACTTGCTTCTATGAAAATTATATTTAATTTTTTATTTGCAAATCTTAAGAGACTTTTAGTTCAATAAGCCTTGAAATTCACTTTAAAACCACCATTGGATGATTTTGATTTCTTGTTGGGATAAGAAAAGGATTTCTTGGTTAGATTACAAACTGAGCAAAACATCCTCAAAATTTTTAGAGTTTTTAGTCTTAAAATTTAAATCTTTAGAATCTTTTAGAGCTCAAAATTAGTGTTTTTAGTTTTGAATTTTGATTTCTAAGTAATCATACTTTTCCTTTGGAAACTGTTTATTTGTAGGTTAAGACTTGAATGATTAAAAGGGATTTCTTTTTTATCAAATAATCATTGAGTTCTTGTGAAAAATATTTATTTTCATATATTCTTGTTTTAAAAGAAAGGATTGATATTTTAAAAGCAATTTCATCCCTCAACTCTTTATTTTAGATAGGTTTCATTGAAAAGGAATGAATTATTTATCATATAGATGCATTTTAGTGTTTATTAGAGTCAGGTCATTATACACCATTGAAGTTTCACTTTCATGCCCATTGTCCTAAGAAAAAGCCAATTAAAAGTAACGCTTAATTAAAATTGATGTAGCAAATTTTTATTTTTCTAGGGCTCTTTCAACGAACATAGCTTAGGCTAGTGTCTTGGAATAGGTTTTAGTTAACTCTCCAAGATAGTAAAACAAACAAGTAGTTGATCTTGTGGTAGGAAAATTCCAATTGTGACATGTATGCTCTAGGAAGCTCCTCTTAAAGGAGTCAAGCACGAGATCGTATCCGAACCAGTGAGGTAATCAATCCTTCCTCATTGGGAATGATAGAAGATATACATGTATTAACAATGGTAAACCTCAGATTGACCATTTTCAACGAGCCCGGGGTCACTTGTCGGTAAACCTTGAATTATGTGAAGGAGCCTTTAAGGGGATTTAGCCTTTTTACTCTACCCTTGCATGTGTATTGGATCGTAGACTATTCCCCCAGGTATATTTGTTCCTTTTGGTAACCTTAGTGGCCATAAAATTTAGGATTCTTTCCCAAGGTGACGGTGGAGGGGAGATCCGACTGTATCTGGAGTAGACATTGGCTAGACTCACTTGGACTCTTCGGAGGGTTATATTCACTTGAGAAGGGTTAAGTGGAGAAACTTGCACCGGTCTGTTTCATTAAGCAGGTTACCGGGGTAACTGTTCCAACTGCCATTTCTGCATTAAAATACTACGATGTTGGATTTCATCACCAATTAGTTTTTTTAGTGCGGGAATCTACTGTTTTTGTGTGGTTTGATCTCATAGATTTTATAGGCGTGTGATCATTTGTTTGTTTCTTAACGACTTTAGGAATTTTTAATTGAAATTTTCTTTGATTGCGTGTGTTAAATGTTTTTATCGTGGCTGAATTACCAAGAAGATCATGCAGAACTCAGGGGAAACCCCTTGAGTACACACCAAGCCAATTAGAAGGACTTAAATCTCTGATACCAAATGTTATCAGTAGAATTGGATTAATGAAATAAGGAGAATCATCTATAATCACCCATCCTGATGTCGAAGTGGATCCATCGCAAGTAGTAGAACATACTCCACAGATGGTTTCAATTTCTGAATTAACCAAATTTGCTTCTACAACAAGTGAATTATCACTTGAAGAACCTAAAATTTCTGAATCGGAAACTGAACCTGCTACATCATAACCTACTTTATAATTCACTACTCCAACTCCTGATTATCCTGATTCATCCAGAGTGAAGAATCAGATCACAGAATGTCTTCCTCCTGGTCTTATTAGTATTGAAGTAATCACTGATACGGAAGAAGAAGTCATTCTCCCTTCAACTCAGGAAAATTTAGAACGTAGACAACGTGAATCAATTTTTTACAGTCCTTTTAGACAAGACGCTTGGTATTCTTCTTTGACAGATTTTCTGCAAAATGTAAGTCTTCAATATACGCCACCCCGAATACCTTTTTACTCTACACCAATAAGTTATAGACCTCATATAAACATGTTAGGTGAGTCATCTATGTTTTCTGAATCACTAGAAAAATTCCTCTATGGTGGTCCGTCTATTCCTACAGGCTATTAGTCGCTCTCTGGTATGTTCTCAGGAGCATCTCCTTTTCCAAGCAAACCAATGTCATCATCTGGTCTTAATGAATCAAATACTGGAACTTTGAACAATGAGCAATTTTATATTATGTCTGGAAATATTTCTAACCCCACATCTCAAGGTAGTAATATACAGTCTAGGGGGCAACCTCAAACTAGCCAAATACAGATTGGGGGGCAACCCCAAGAACAGTACATACCTCAGGGTCAATATCAACCCCAGGGACAGTACATACCTCAAGATCAATATCAAACCCAGGGAAAGTACATACCTCAAGGTCAATCTCAATGTCAGGGACAGTACATACCTCAAGGTCAATATCAACCCCAAGGATAGTAGATACCTCAAGGTCAATATCAACTCCAGAGTTAGTACATGCCTCAAGGTCAATATCAACCTCAAGGGCAGTATCCTGCTCAAGGATTGCAACCTGCTTTAGCACAACAATTATATCCAGAACAAAAAATGTTACAAGGAGGTGGAAATTATCCAGTTAATTATCAGCCATCTGTTCAACCCAATTATGGGCCATCTTATGTATAACCTTCAATGGGACCCTCATATCCTAGAATGGTGTGGGATCCATCCCAAGTTCAACAGAATTTACAACCAAATATGTAAGCACCTTATTATCAAGCAGGACAACCTATTGGTTATAATCAACCCCAAAAACTAGTCCAGCCGTCAATTCCAACACCTGCATCTAGTCTTGTTCAGAAACCTGGTCTGAGTTCACCTAGTACTCCACCACAAACAACTGTTCAAACTTTTGTTCAACCTATCACACATATTCCTACAATGTCTACAGTTCTTGTTACATCTGCCCCTCAAACATCGATACAGATTCCTCAGGTTTCTATTCCACAGTCTAGACCGACAATTCAGACAACTGTTTAGATACCCACAAGTACAAGTACAATAATGATGAGTCAACCTCAATTTACTTATCAACCATATCAGGGGCCGTACTAATATGGACATGTTCCACAAACTCCAGTCTACCTGCAACAACTGTACCCTGGATATACATATCAAACACTTGTTCAACCTCAGTATGGTCCGGTTATTCCTAGTTATCCATGGGGTAATATGATTTCAAATGCACATCCTATTCTAGGTTATCCTGGTTATCCTCCTCCTGGGACCGGTTTATTTTCACAAGGTTATCCACAAGACCCTACCCGTCGATTGCTGTTCATAGCAACTTTTGATTTACCTGATTTATCTTGCCTTACGAATGATCCCATCTACTATCATCTGTATTGGCCACCAATGCCTCATAAGTTTCCCAGTGATATCCCAAAATTTGAAGGAAAAACAGGAGAGTATCCTTCCAACCACGTTATGACTTACCACCTTTGGTGCACATCTAACTCATTAATTGAAGATTACGTTCAACTTAGACTTTTTCAGAGAACGTTAATAGGATTAGATTCTAAGTGGTACATTGAAATGCCACGAGGCTCATTTAACAATTTCAACGCCCTAGCAAATGCCTTCTTAACTCATTTTCAGTTTCCAGTCAGATACGACAATGGCAAGGAATTATTAACTTCACTAAAACAATCTATGTCTACATATATATCAAATCATATTCATGAATGGAGACGTAGAAGATGTTTGGTAAAAGTTTTTATCCCGGATCAAATATTGGCAGAATGGTTTGTTAAATCATTACTACCAAAAATCACTGAAGATGTAGCCAAAGCAAGAGTTTTTATGGAAGAACAAGTTATTGCTCAAGCTCAATATCTAGACTTGGTATATACCCAATCCATAATTTTATACGAGAAAATCCCTGATTTACCACGACTTGGTCAGTTAACTACAACTCCTTCAGGCTCTCATGCCGCTGATGGTGTAATCGGTTTGGTTACTATAGCTAAGAATAATAAGAAATCTTCAAATATTACTTCTCCTATAATAACTTTACCTGATTCACCAAAAGGAGAATCTTCCTTGGAAACTACTGCCGATATTCACATTGTAGGTTCATCTACTAAGTCAAAATCTGGAAAAAAGAAAAAGGGGAAGAAAAAGAATAAAGGGACCTCACATCCTAAAGAAAAAACTGGTAAAACTGAATCAATTGATGACAAATGGAAACCTCATTATCCTTGTCTTATCTATGATGAGGATCATTTCACCAAGGAATGTCCACATAGGGAAGAATTTTCTAAGTTCGTCAAAGGTTCACCCACTCCTGTTGTCTTGAAGGATCCCTTTCCAATTCAAGATAGTAAAATGATTGGATCTTCTTCTAATATATTAACAGATATTTTGATGGTTGCGACTCGATCGCAGGACTATGGTAGTAAAAATCCCGTTACTGGTAAAGAAGTAGAAAATTATAATTCTACACCCGCTACATCTCCTTCGGTTTCCGATCTGCTTCACATCGAGAAAAAAAATCCCGACTTAGTAATAAAGCCACCTCCTAAAGGTGTACTTCATAAATCAGCTTTCAATCCACATGCAGGAGCTGCTCAGAATTATAACATTGTCGAATATTTGGCAATTTCCCCTTCAGCAATGTCAGTCTTGGAAGTGCTGCAATCATGTCCAGCACAAAGGAAATTACTATTGTCAATTTTAGGAGTCATAGATCTGCAGGATTCGAGCCTTATGGTCTTCGATCTAGAAAATTTTACACCTCGCCTACACCATCAAATGGCTTTCTAGATTCCAGTGTTAGTCAAAAACACACGTTGCTTTCATACTGTGATTGATGAAGGGGCATCTACGTGTATCATGTCGTTGAGTTGTTGGAAATCGCTTGGTTCTCTGATGCTTAACCGATCTCCGACTATCCTCAAAGCTTTTGATGGAATAGGATTCCATCCATATGGTATTTTACAGGATCTACCTATAGAGGTCAAAGGAAAAACTATTAATCTAGATGTGGAAGTAGTTGATGCCCCTCTAGATTACAACCTTCTCCTAGGTCAAAATTTTTCTTACACTATGATTGTTGTCGTGTCTTCCGTCTTTCAAATAATCATGTTTCCTCATCAAGGAAATATTGTGAAAGTCGACCAGCTCTCATATTATCCATCTGATCCAGCTTCTACGGATAGTATTCAACATGTTGGAAAAACAACTATCCCTTATAAGGATGTAGGAGTAGGCTTAATTAAAGATTCCGCTTTGTTGGGAACTTTTTCTTTGCCTCCACCTAACGTACTGCATTCTATAGCTAATATCAATATGATTACATCAAGCACTATTCCATTTGATGATGCTTGGATAATTCCTTTAGTGTCAGAACTGGATTCGTTTGAAGGCACGATGCCTTTGAGTCCATTTGAATTAGCATTTCAAGAAATACAATAATTTTCCAATTCACCATCAACTGATTCTGATCCTATGAATGTGGTCAATGAAAAATAATTTTCACCTTCAAGCTCAGCTATAACATCAATTCCGGATCCTTTTAAAGAAGTATTTTATACTAACAAAAAACATTCGTGAATTTTTGTCCATAGATGATTTACCATGGGTTGATCTCCATCATAGGTCATCATTTTTACTTGAGCTTGATAGATTCGAAGATATTTTTCATCAATTTTCACCACTGACTATGTCAAGGAACCCCAGAATCTGATATTGATCACAAATTCAGATTCTAAAGTGAATTTGGGGAATATTTCTTCCACGATTCCTATTGACATATCATTAAAACTAGGAATTATTGAAAACATTCATATAGGTGCCTCTTGTATGTTAGATGAAATTGCTACACATAAGGCCCTATTTCAAGAATTCCAAGACATATTTTCCTGTTCTTATGAAGAAATGCCAGGAATCGATCCCAAAATTTTCATTCATGAAATTAAAACATACTCGGATGCTAAACCTATCAGACAAAGATTATGTCAGATACATCCATGAAAAGTTGTTGCAATCGAAGCTGAAGTTGAAAAATTACTTCGAGCAGGATTTATTTATCCAATCCCTCTCATGGATTGGGTATCTAATATACGGTCCCTGTTAATAAAAAACAAAGAAAAATCAGAGTATGTATCAATTATAGGGATATAAACAAAGCTTGTCCAAAAGACAATTATCTAACCCCTTATATCGATCAAATCATTGACAATTGTGTTGAAAGCGAAATGTTTTCATTTATGGATGGATTTTTTAGTTATAATCAAATAAAAACACTCCCCGCTGATTAACCAAAGGCAACATTCATTTGTCCATGGGGAAATTTTGCTTACCACAAATTACCATTTGGACTTAAGAATGCTGGGGAAAATTTTCAAAGGGCTATGTCCTATGCTTTTCATGACATTAAACACATTGTGCAACCTTATCTCAATGATCTACCTGCTCATTCCTTATAGGGATAAGATCATCCAACTCACTTACAAGAAATTTTTATGAGATGTAAGTATTATAAGATTCGCCTAAATCCACACAAATGTTTTTTTTGTGTACAATCTAGTCGATTAATAGGATTTATCATTTCGAAACAAAGAATTTGTGTCGATCCTTCGAAGGTTGAGGCTATTATCAATTTACCTCCTCCTTCCACACTTCACCAACTCCAAAGTTTGGAGGGGAAAGAAAAATTTCTGCGTAGATTCATTGCTAACTATGCTGAGTTAACCAAAGGTTTTAGCAGGTTGTTGAAACAGAATATTCTTTTCATTTGGGATGAGATCGCTGATAGACCTTTGATGCTCTAAAACACACGCTGACCCATGCACCGTTATTGCATCCACCCAATTACAACCTAGATTAATTTTTATACTTAGTAGCCTCTAATTCCATGATTGGAATGGTATTAGTTCAGGAAGATGAATTTCACAACGAACATGTGATTTACTATCTCAGTCGCAATTTGAATCCGACTGAAATCAAATAATCACATATGGAGAAATTGGCCTTGGCAGCAATTCAATTTGTCCAAAGATTTCGTCATTACATACTGTTACGAAAAACAATAGTGATCTCTGATTGTAACCCTATGATGTATATTTTGACCAAACAAATACTAGGGGCAAATACTCTAAATGGATAGTAATCCTTCAAGAGTTTGATTTAGAATTTAAAAAATCTAAATCAAATAAATCACTAGCGTTAACCGAACTGATGTGTGACTTCCCAAATACTGAGACAGAAACTGTGGTAGAAGATTCGATCGCCGATGAATCTTTGTTTCTTATCAGTACCATTGATCCATGGTATGGAGATATCATCATTTATCTCCAAAACCAAACTTTTCGTCCTGAAATCTCACATTCACGTAGACGAAAAATATGTTTCCAATCCCAGCAATATAATATTGTCGGCAACACTCTTTATTGTCGAGGTGCGGGCTCTGTTTTTCAGCGATGTCTTACTCATGAAGAGGCTGAAAAAGTTTTAAATGATTGCCACTCTGGAGCATGTGGCACTCATATGTCTGGGTATGCCACAACCCATAAGATATTCTGCGGTGTTTATTTTTGGCCTTCGGTATTTAAAGATTACATTCAGCAGTCCGAAAATGCCATAATTTTCAGATCTTTTATCGTAAAATATGTGCACCACCAGCTCCTCCTCACCCAATAATTGCTATCGGTCCTTTTGCAAAATGGAGAATTGACTTCATTACATGTAACCCTCACTCCGCTGGGGTCATGAGTATATTATTCTCGCAGTATATTATTTTACCAAATGGGCCAAGGCGATGCCTACATTTGCAGCAGATGGAAAAACTACAGCTACTTTTGTATTCAATCACATGATTGCTCGATTTGGTGTACCCCAAGCTATCATTACTGATCATGGGAGCCATTTTCGAAACATTATGATGACCGAACTTTCCAACCAACTTGGCCCGTGCCATGATAGTTATACACCATATTACCCGTAGGCTAATGGTTAGGTTGAAGCTGTAAATAAAGTTTTAACCACTATGATTAAAAGGATAATCAGAATTCATAAATTGAATTGGCATACTATGCTTTTCTCGGCACTTTGGGCATGTAAAACCTCAGCAAAAACTACAACAGGTTTCACTCCTTTTTAGCTATTTTATGGTTTAGAAGTTGTGTTACCGATTGAATGCGAGATACCTTCACTCAAATTAGCCATAGAGTTACTACCAGCTACCTCTGAAGAGGAAAAACACCTTTTATACTTAGCTCAATTAGATGAGACTCGGCACACCATTGCATTAGCTACCGAGGCTCATAAAAAATGAATGAAAGCTCAGTATGATAGGAGTGTCACACCTCATTTTTTTTCAGAGGATGACCTAGTATTGGTATACAAACAAGCTAATGATAAACTAGAAGCTGGGAAATTCGAACCCATGTGGCACGGTCCTTATATTGTAAAGTGAGTTCTTGCAAAAGGGGCCTATGAATTAACTAATTATGACAGAGTCTCTTTAGACAAACCTAGAAATGGGCTTTATTTGAAGAGATATTATGCTTAAATCTTGTGTGGAAATTTTACTTGTATATTAGTTCTTTTTGTAGCTAGTGTGCCTTATATTAGAAGAGTGTGTCTAGTTTAAGTTTTTTTTTATCCCTGCTTATCTAGATTACTCTTGATATTGCAGATGTCGACATCCCTTCAAACGTATATTGGTTTTGTTGATGGTGCTTGTCGTAGTACATGGAACATTTCTTCTGCAGCCTGGGTTATTTATTCACCCACTGATGAGTTAATAGCTATGCATGGGGTAAGATTCAGTCAAACAATGAATAATATTGCAGAATATAGCATAGTGATTGAGTTATTATATGAATCCATTTCATTTCAAATTCGACGTTTGATTTTTAGGTTAGATTCTGAACTCATTGTATTACATTTAAATCAAGTATATGCAATTAAAAATCCAGTATTATTGAGATTATTTTTGAATGTATGTCTCTTGGAACGAGAGTTTGATTACATTGAATATCAACAAATTCTGAGAAATTTAAACACATTGGTTGATGTAGTAGCTACTAGTGTTATAAATAGACATCTACAACATTAAAGCAGTAAATCAAAGCAAAATTCGATAAACATGTTGAATAGATAGCCGAAAATAGTAGTAATATCATATTGTAGATTAATGTTTTCAAAAAATATTACATCGTC
Source organism: Pinus albicaulis (assembly GCA_034641835.2). Classification (NCBI taxonomy): domain Eukaryota; kingdom Viridiplantae; phylum Streptophyta; class Pinopsida; order Pinales; family Pinaceae; genus Pinus; species Pinus albicaulis. The sequence goes on along the minus strand of CM076576.1, from coordinate 812,225,065 downwards.
CTCGATTATAGGTTTAAAACACCTTACAAACGGCAAAAATAGTGATGCAAAAAATAAAAATGTCATAGTCTGCACAATCATCCACTATCCGTGGTGGTGATCATGATAGTACACGACAGCTCGCGCTACTCTATTCAGGAATCTCTTGAACTGACCAGGAACTCCAATAACATGTCTCTGAATATGGAGAGGGACATCATCTATCGAAGTCTTTGGGATATCCAAGGTCAACCATTTCGGGTTGTGTTCTAGGTCAGTAAGAGTCTCAGCTGCTTGATCCTGTGGTGCTGCAACAGGCTCTCTTTGCTTCTTGTTGAAGCGACGGAGCATGGCTGGCCTACGTGGATGAACATCTGCATTTTAAAATTTGTTGTTATCAGTATTGGATGATTTAAACAAAAATAAAATAAAAATTAGAATTTAGAAGATGTCAAAATGATTCTTACCTGAGTCATCCCACTGTGTTCCCGGAGGAAGAGACATCTCTCGATCACCACGGAAGTCTATCCCAGCATATGGGAAATATTCTATGGCAAAGATTTGGTTCTCCAACAAATGGAAATAAGCTGGAGTGAAACGTACAATCTCACTGGCCTCACTATGATGGGAAATCAGTGCAACCCATCGGACCATCCGAGGCTCCCTAACTCTACCATGATCAATTGAAATAAGCTGCGAGGAAAGTGAAGGAATTCTCTCTAGAGAAAATGTGACAACAATAGCTCCATACCCAAAGTTTTTCAACTCTAAGTTCTTTGCCCTGGTCAATTTTCCTTTTACATTGGCCAATATTGCCTCACACCAATTGAAAATGGTGCCTCTAAAACAATCAACAACAGTCTGCATCTGGGATCTAGTAGCAACATGTGGAGCTACGCTCCCACACAACCGGGTTACAGTAAACACAATCACTTTGAGTTCAGGATGGATGCTTGTTTTTATATCAATGAATTTGTCTTTGGGATCCGCTTCCTCATTGCAGAACTCTTGCTAAAGGCTAGTAACAGATTGGACACTTGCCCTAGCCCCAAACAAAGAGATTGGTTCACATATCTTTGATAAACCAGTAAGAAAATATATATCTTCCAACTCAATTTTGAGCTGGTGATCTCCAATTATGAAGCACTATTCCTGGATGCCCCACTTGTTTACTAGCCATGTGAGTAAGTCTACTTGGGCCCTGTAGGTTTTAACCCTGAACAAAAATTATCTACACACGAATATTATAACAAAAAATAAACAGTAGCGAGAGCATAAAACATAAAACAGATAAACACAGAGATTTTCCCCTAGATCCCAAATTGGGATGACCAGCTTGATTTTTCATTATAATCCTTTTATTGTTACAACACATATATATACATGCCAAAGCATACATAAACCCCAATCCATTATCCCTGGATTAGAACATAACCATAGTTCCCTTGACCGGATCTACAAAATACCAGGGGCCGAAAACCATCGTACCCCAAAACCATGTGCAAACTCATGCACAAAACATGGGTGGGTCCGCATATGAGTGGGACCGCATACCAAAAAACATTTCACCGAGGCGCTACCCCGAACCTCAACAGGGGGGGTTTCCGCCCCCCTTGTGACCCCCCTACTGCACCCGACGCAACGTACAATGCGTGGGGCTAGTCGTGGAAAGAATATAACACATACCCAACATTCTCCCACTTGCTGTTTTCTTTCCACAGGGGGCCACTGGAGAGCTTAGTCATTGGGAAAATTCTTCAACACCCATTGTTTCTCTACACCAAGAGAACTTCTGAGTGCTCACAGACTTTGTCAATGCATCTGCAACATTCTTCAAAGTGTCCAACTTTACCAGTAACACCCTTTTAGCCTCAACCATATCTCTAACAAAGTGATATTGAACATCAATGTGCTTTGTCTTTGAATGATAAGCAGGGTTCTTAGCCAAGAAAATTTCACTTTGGCTATCACAGTCTATCCTTATAGCTTGTTGTACTAAACCCATACTTGAACACAATCTCTGCAACCAAACTGCTTCCTTGCTTTCATGAGTGGCTGCTATGTATTCTGCCTCTGTAGTTGAAAGCGCCACTACAGACTGTCTTTTACTCATCCAACTGACTGCACCTCCAAATAGGCTAAACACATACCCACTTATAGATCTTCTTTGGTCCAGATCTCCAGCCCAGTCTGCATCAACAAAACCACGAATGTCCAACATTCTTTCCAATCCTGGTCTTCCCTGGTAGCAAAAACCATAATCACTAGTGCCATTTAAATATCTGAAAACCCGCTTCACTGCTTTCCAATGCTCCTTCCCTGGTTTTGACATAAACCTGCTCAATACTCTCACTGCATGTGCAATGTCTGGTCTAGTACAGACCATTGCATACATCAAGCTACCCACTGCACTTGCATATGGAAAATGGGACATATCCTCCTCTTCTTCTTGTGTCTTGGGACACTGTTCAGCAGACAGCTTTACACCTACAGGAATAGGAACACCCACCGGTTTACTATCCTGCATATTGACCCTATGCAATATAGTCTCAACATACTTCTTCTGGTTTAACCAAAGCTTCCTCTTTTCCCGATCTCTCTTAATTTCCATGCCCAAAATATAGTTTTCAGCACCAAGATCCTTCATGTCGAATTTGGAGAACATTTGGGTCTTCAAATCTTGGATAATTTCTTTGTCATTTCCAATCAACAACATATCATCCACATACAAGACCAAATAAATAACACAGTCACCAATTAATTTAAAATAAACACAGTGATCCTCCTTGGTTCTGGTGAAGCCAAGTCCCCGTATATAGGTATCAAATTTCTGATACCACATCCTTGGTGACTGTTTTAACCCATACAGAGACTTCTTCAACCTACATACCAGTTCTTTCTTACCCTTCACCATAAAGCCTTCAGGTTGCTTCATGTAGATCTCCTCTTCTAGATCCTCGTGAAGAAATGTTGTCTTCACATCCATCTGTTCTATCTCAAAATCAAATGCAGCAGCAACAGATAAAAGTAATCTAATAGAAGTAACCTTGGCAACAGGAGAAAAATATCACCAAAATCAATTCCCGGCACCTGGGAATAACCTTTCGCTACCAACCGAGCTTTGTATTTCTCCACCTTGCCTTCTACATTCATCTTCTTCTTAAACACCCATTTGCTCCCAATGGGCTTCCTTCCAGCCGGCAACTCCACCAGATCCCATGCATCGTTTTTGTGCAAGGATGCAATTTCATCAACCATGGCCTCCTTCCAGAGTTTTCCATCCTTTGAATATACTGCCTCCCTGACAGTTCTGGGTTCATCATCAGTTATAGTTAAGGAAAAACCTGAACAGAAAGTAGATGGACTATACCTTTCTGGTTGCCTTCTTTCCCGAACTGATCTTATCAAAGCTGGAGTTTGTGGCTCTTCATCTTCTGAGTCTTCTTCTGTTGTAGAGTCTGATTCATCCTCCTTTAGCACAAAATCTATCTTCTCAGGTTCCTTTGGTAGGACTTCATGTTTAACAACATCTTTCACTTCTCTAAACACCACATCTCGGCTGTACACAACCTTCCTTGTTTGTGGGTTCCAAAGCTTGTAACCCTTCAAACCATCCTTATACCCAATAAAGATGCACCTTTCAGATTTATTATCCAACTTGGTCCTTTTCTCCTTTGGAACATGTACATATGCATCACATCCAAATACCCTTAGATGTGAAAGAGAGGGTTTCTTACCAGTCCATACCTCATGTGGGGTCTTATCCTCCAACGCTGATGAAGGTGATCCGTTAACTAAGTAACATGCAGTCTCCACTGCCTCTGCCCAGAATTCTTGTCCTAACCCAGTACCACTGAGCATGCTTCTTGCCTTTTCCATCAGTGTTCTATTCATTCTTTCTGCAACTCCATTTTGCTGAGGTGTGTATGGAGTAGTCTTCTGCCGTGCTATACCACACTTCTTAGAGAACTCTTCAAATTCCTTCTTGCAGAACTCCCCACCATTATCTGTCCTCAACGCCTTTATCTTCTTCTCTGTCTGGTTTTCCACCAGAGCCTTAAATTCTTTAAATTTGTCAAAGACTTCAGATTTCTTCCTCAAAAAATATATCCATGTATTCCTTGAGAAGTCATCTATGAATGAAACATAGTACACAGACTTTCCCAGTGATGGAACTGACACAGGCCCAAACACATCACTGTGCACAAGTTCTAATATCTTGTTTGCCCTCTTAGCACCAGAAGGAAAACTCACCCGATTCTGCTTCCCATATACACAATGTTCATAGAAATCAAAATCCAGAGAGCAATTAGACATACCTTCTACCATACCATTTCTATGCAGTATCCGAAGGCCCTTCTCTCCAATATGTCCAAGCCTTTGATGCCATAGCATGGTCTTTTCTCCGAAGACAGCTAGGCTTTCCACTCCACTTTCAGGAACCACAGAACTGTTACACCCATCAATAACAGTGCTACCTTGTAGCTTGTACAGAGTTCCAGTCCGAACTCCCCGCATTAATACCAGTGCTCCCCGAACCATCTTGCAGGCATATTTCTCGAACACTATTTTTACACCTGCATCATCCATCTTGCTTACAGAAATCAGATTTCTAGCCAATGCAGGTATATGCAGAACACCAGGAAGTGTTCTAATCCTCCCACCTTGCAGCTTCAGCTTGACCTTCCCACGTCCGACGATTCTGGCCTTCCTATCATCCCCTAGGAAGACATCACCACCATCATATTTCCCATACTCGCAGAGCCACTCCCTATGGGGAGTGAAGTGAAAGGATGCACCTGAGTCAATCAACCATGACTCATGATCTACATGTGCATTTGAAGAAGAAGCCAAATACACATCCCCACCTTCATCTGAGGTGGTTTTTTCCTTTGCAGAAGGAGATTCATCAGATCCCTTTCCTTTCTCAGGAGCTTTAGATCCACATTCCTTTTTGTAGTGTCCTTCCTTTCTGCATTTCCAGCACACCTTTACAAACTTTCCAGGAGATTTAGATCTCCCTCTAGATTTAGATCTCCCACTTGAAACCTTATTCTTGTTTCTGTTCTGGGACCTTCCTCGTACATATAAGGCATCTCCATTCTGACCCTCCATATTTTTCTGTCTCATTTCCTTCGACAGCAAGGCTGAGACAATGTCATCAAAATTCAAGGTAGTTGTATTGCTACCTATTGCAATAACCAGACTGTCCCACGATTCTGGTAGAGAGCACAACAAACTCATGCACTTATCTTCATCTGAGATTTTAATATCAACAAATGACAGCTGACTTACCACAGTATTGAAGGCATTCAGATGCTCTGTCACCGAGTCTCCATCCTTCATCCTCAGGTTATAGAAATTTTTCCGCAGGAACAACTTATTAACCAGAGAATTAGATTGGTACAAAGTCCCAATTTTTTCCCACAAATTCTTCGCCGTAGCTTCCCCAGATACATTCAACAATACTGAATTTGATACACACAACCGTATTGTGCTTTTAGCCTTCCGATCCAGTTTCTTCCAATCTTCATCTAACAGTTCCATTGGTTTAGTACCTGGATCTACCGTGATCCACTGATCTTTATCCACCAGCAGATCCTCCATCTTGAGCTTCCACAACTCAAAACTCTGACCATTAAATTTCTTGATCTCTATCTTTCTGCCGCTTGCCATCTTCTTTCACCGCAAGAATCGATCCCGCAGATCTCCCACTGAACAGTGTCTACCTCAGGCCCAAGCAAAAAACCCTCAGTAGCGAAGGCATCCCCTTGAAGCCGAAACAGCTCTGATACCAAATGTAGGTTTTAACCTTGAATATAAATTATCTACACATGAATCTTATAACAAAAAATAAACAATAGCGAGAACATAAAACATAAAACAGATAAACACAGAGATTTTCCCTTGGATCCCAAATTGGGATGACCATCTTGATTTTTCATTATAATCCTTTTAGTGTTACAACACACATATATACATGCCGAAGCATACATAAACCCCAATCCATTATCCTTGGATTAGAACATAACCGTAGTTCCTTTGACCGGATCTACAAAATACTAGGGGCCGAAAACCATCGTACCCCAAAACCATGTGCAAACTCATGCACAAAACATGGGTGGGTCCGCATATGAGTGGGACCACATACCAAAAAAAATTTTGCCAGGGCACTTTCGCCCCCCCTGTGACCCCCCTGCTGCACCCGGCGCAACGTACAACGCGTGGGGCTAGTCGTGGAAAGAATATAACACATACCCAACAGGCCCACATACCCTAAATAGCCCAAAATTTATATAAACCACATTCCCTCAACACACACAATGTGGGCGCATGTACCATTGCGGCCTCATCAACCTCTTCATGTTCGTGTTCCCTCCACTAAAGCATTGTAGATATTCTGCAATGGGAAAATTGGAAGATTAGAAACAATTTGAGGGAAAAAATTTGGTTTATTTTGGGAGAAACAATCATTTTATTTTCTTCACGGTGCCTCTGCACCTTTTGCACAGAAACAGTGCAAGGATCCTCACGCGTCCTATACAAAAGGTGCAGGACCACGACAATTTTCTCTTTGAAAAATTGTCGGGGTCCGGAGGTGTCATGTGTATTACCTGCGGACCCCCATGAGCGAAATTTTGAACATATTTTTCTCCTAAAAAATGAATTTAAAACCTAAATTAAGAAAGTGAATGGACAAAAATGAAGGTGAGGATGATGTGGATTACCTAGAGCTGATGATTTTCGATTTCGATGGTCGCATTTTTCGTAATCTCCTCTGTAACGTTTTTCACCAAAAGCTCTCAACTTTCACTTTGGAATCAAATGGTAAAAATGATTTAGAAAAAATCCTTTTTATAATATTTTTTTAATAAATGAAATATAATTTTGTTTATTTTCCACTTTGAAAAGTTTTTTTCCAAATTTTTTTATTAATCATAAATAGGTATGTTTAATTTTTGAGTTTTTGTGCAGAATATAGGATTTTTTGGTAAAATGATCATTTTTGACAAAGGAGTATATTTTTTATCACTTTTTTGAACTCGGTAAAAATTATAAAAAAGAGAACCCTATGAGTACATTTTTGACAAAGGAGTATATTTTTTATCACTTTTTTGAACTCGGTAAAAATTATAAAAAAGAGAACCCTATGAGTACATTTTTATCCCTTTTTCGAACTCGTTAAAACTTACGAAAGAGAGAAAACCATGAGTACATTTTTATCCCTTTTTCGAACTCGTTAAAACTTACGAAAAAGAGAAATTTGAGTTCTCTTTTAAGCCCTTTTCAGACTCTCTAAACATGAAAAGATTGCCAAGTACTTCACTATTCAAACTCATTAAAGGAAATGAACAGTCTTCCCTTTAATATAAGTTTACCCCTTTTCCGGATGGAAATGGACTATTTACGAAAAAGGTATACGTTGACTAATCATGGTCAATAGAGTTCTCTCCTGTATTATTTTATCCTTTTTCGGACTTGACAGCCTAAATTTATGAAAAAGTACATCCACAGAGTTTTGTTAAGTTTTTCTTCTGACTCCCTAAAATTGAAAAACACTGAGTTTCTCCTATAATGGACTCATTAAAATTTAACAGTAAAGTACCTATCAATTATAAACAGGAACGAACCACTCCTTAGGGTTCGATTTTATACTAAGTTGGATTCATCCGAAGGATGATCTTACACAAACAAACAAATTTTATCCTCCTCAAGCTTGTAAAAAATAAAGAGGTACTTTCCAGAAATGGTGGGGGAAAAAGAGAGAAAATGGATCCAGTCGTTAAACTTTGATTAAAAGCGGTATACCACTCTTGAACACGACACTTTTTCCACACTTCTACCTAGGTTGGGAAAATATTTTTCCTATCAGTTAATCAAACCACATTGAAAGTCTTCAGCCGATTTATGGGTATTAGCTTTAGGTAAATAGTTACCAAACCATCTATAGTGTAGTTATGTGTTCAAAAGAACAGTTCAAACAAACCAATCATCTGCAAACACATGTCTCCATTCACATTGACCATCCCTGAGTCAGTCCTTGCAAAATATTTCTACAAAACTTGATCTAATGGTTTCGTGTCGTGGGCTTTCCTACAATGGGTCAATTTCTATCAATGACAACATATCATCTAGGAAGTTGATCTAGAATCCTTCAGTACCTTGGAATTGGCATGCCCTAATGGCAGATTTCTTGCCTTCGGCGACAGGTTACATCATTGACCTCTGATTGGATGATTCTATGAAGTGTTCAACTTCAAATCATTTATTCACACTTCATGGATTATACTAAGTAATTTGGGAGCCATTTTAATTATTGGTGGTTTCTCTCACACTTGTTAACAGTTCACATCATTGACTGGTAATCAAGTGGTTTCTACCATGTTCGACTTCGACACAATCAATCACATGGATATAATCGTACTAGTTCGGGAAGCAGAAATCAAGACCCTGGATCTAGTTTCCACCATCTAGGCTGTGAGGAGTTTTATTGTTCATTATGCAGTAGAATATTCATGATAGATGGATACGTCCATACTGTGTCTACTATTGATGTGATATTAGAATAATTTCTATATCAGAACATTTTAGTTAAGTTTTGATTTAGTTAATTTTTTATCTGAGAATGGGAATGCCTACCTCAATGATGATATATATATCTATATATATCTATATATATATATATATATATATATATATATATATATATATATATACATACATATACATACATATGTTTGCATTGAATTTTTTTACAGGTTCCAACCGGCATCCACAAGCGAATCCTTGAAATGATAAAGCACTTCACTCTTCGAATTATCTCAGACTTCGCGCTTTAGGGGGAAATCTGTTAGACATTATTTTGTCACCATGACATTTTAATGTCTATATGGGTTCATCAATACCTATATAATTCTCCCTTAGAAGTCTACAACCCTAAAGTTCCTAAACCAAGTCCTGAATTTGGAGAAAAGCTTGTAAAAATCATAAAAACACTTGTACCACACTTTTCCTTAGCCTTACTTGCGGCACCGCACCCTTTTTCTCTAAAAACTGCTGAGCCAACTGCACATTTTCTTCATTAAAAGTGTGCACCCCTATACAAGGTAAATTGAAGGAAAAATTAAATTCTAGAAGCCCAGCTGGTCGAATATTCTCCCAGCTGGAAGCTTCTAGAAGGCATTATCCAGTCGAAGCCTTACTCCCTCCATTGATCATGAACATTCATTCCTTCATAAAAGGAGCCTATTCCTTGGTCTTTGGAACTTAATACCTTGATAAGGGGACTCTTTCCCTTCCATTTTGGAGCTGTAACCACTTTCCTTCTCCTATAAATTAAAGCTTTGGTTCAATCTCAAGGGTACATGCTCACATATGCAAAACTTCTCTATACATTTTGTATACACTTAGTACTTACTTTGTACTTGGTAGCTACAATAGAGAAGGGAATTGCTGAAGAAACATACTCTTTTTGCTAGCTGCAAGAATGATTACATACTCGTAGTTAGGCTGGTTCAAAGAGTGGAAAGGCTTGTCAGACCAAAGGAAAATGCTTATTCCAGACCCCAGAAGGACCTATATGACATCAAGGCGAAAACGGTTGTAAGACTCCTTCTTTTATTTAAAGATAATACAATTGGATCCTGTTTTCTCAATAATTTGTTTATGTGTTTACTTGAATGACTTATTTCTTAAATTCCTTGATCATTAAGATAGATTTGTGATATTTGAATTAGTATATGTTGCAGGTGCTTTTGATTCTCTTATATGTCTTTGTTTGCAGATCTTAAGAAGTGACTTCTTGGAGCGACGAGAAAGAAGAATTCAATTAGCATTGGATCACAGGTAGGTCCTTTCTTCATCATAGAAAATTCTAAATTACATATAATCTAGAGAAAGTAGTTTACATTTGTCGTGTTTGTTTCCAACTATCCTTGTGATACTAGGGAGATCGTTCTTGTCCGTAAGAACGATTTATCTGCCTAACAGTATGGAAAAAGAAGACCATGGAATTTGAGAACTGTGGCCTAACTTTATATGCAGGAAATCAAGAAAATATGTGGTACATTGACAGTGGATGCTCAAAACATATGACATGTGATAAAGATAAGTTTATGTCCTTTAATGAAATAAAGAAATAAAAGAATGTAACCTTTGAAAATATTTCACCTGCTGCGATAAAAGGAAAAGGAATTGTTTTACTGAAAGAAAAGGTTAAATATGGAAATGTTTTTTTTTTATGGATTAAAACATAAATTGTTGAGTGTTAGTCATATGTGTGAGTAAGGACATGAGGTTGTTTTCAGATCAAAGAATTGTGTGGTTTCGAATGTCGATACATGTAAGATCATAATAAAGGGAACAAGAACTCCAGGTAATGTATATGTCTTGGAAATCGGTCTTGAAAAATATTACTTGAGAAAATAAGAAGAAAGTTGGATATGGCACAAAATATTGGGACATATAAGCTTCACTCAAATACATAATTCAAACAATCTCTCACGACTTTCCTATCATCTCTCTACTAGAAAGTGCCATATGCAAATCATGTCCATTCAATAAGCAAACCAGGGTACAATTTAATTCCAAATAAGGTTTCAAAAGAAAGCCACTTGAACTTATTCATACTAATTTATGTGGGCCTATGAGCCAAATTCAACTCGGGGTGAAAAATATTTCATCTTATTCATTGATGACTTTACTAGAATGTGTTGGGTTGGCTTATTAAAACATAAATATGGAGCATTTGATAAATTTAAAGTCTTCAAAGCCTTATTAGAGAATGATTTATATTTGAAAATCAAATGTCTTATATCTGACATGGGAGGAGAATTCATATCAGATGATGTTTTTGACGTTTGTGAACAAAATGGCATCAAGAGGCAGTTCTCTATAGCTAAAAATCCTCAACAAAATGGGGTGGCAGAAAGAATGAACAAAAAAATTAAACAAATGGCACATGCCATGATTGATAATTCCATGACACCTCATACCTTCTTGGGTGAAGAAATGCATACAACTGTGACTATTCTCAATAAATCCCATGTCCATGTAAACAGTGATAAAACTTCCCATGAATTTTGGTTTGGTAAGCCTCCAACTGTCAAGAATTTTAGAGTCTTTGGATGAAAATGTTACATAAATAATGAGGATGATAAGCTTGGAAAGTTTGAAGCTAAAGAATATGAAGGAATTCTACTTGGATACTCCTCTAAAATAAAAAGATACAAATGCTACAATAAAAGACATCAAAAGATTATTGAATATATTGATTTTGTGATCAATGAAGCATGCACAATTACCAAAAGGGAAGCACTAGCAGATGACGAATGTGTTTCCACAACAAGCCAAGAGGATGTATGAGAAGAAACTAGTGAAGCATTAGAAGAAGGAATTAATAATACAAAAACACCATGAAATAATCCATCAAGGTGTGTTCAGAAAAGTCATCCAGAATCTCAAATTCTAGGTGAAAAGGAAACTGGAGTACAAACTAGAAGATCTCTTTTTGGAACTCCTATTTATCTAGCCTTACAATCCACAATTGAACTAAAAAATGTAAATTTAGAAAGAAAAAATGAATTTGGGTTAAGGCTATGGATAAAAAACTAGACCAAATAGAAAAGAATAATACATGGGAATCAGTACCAAGACCTTATGATAAGAATGTTATTGGGACAAAGTGGGTATTCAAAAATAAACTAAACGAAAATGGAGAAGTAATTAGAAACAAATCAAGACTCGAATGAAAAGGCTATGCCCAACAAGAAGGAATACAATTTGAAGAAACATTTGCACCTATAACTAGACTTGAAGCCATAAGAATGTTCATTGATTTTTCAAGCTTTCATAATTTCAAAGTCTATCAATGGATGTTAAATTTGATTTTCTAAATGGGGACCTAGAAGAAGAAGTCTATATTGAACAACCTTAAGGGTTATGTTATCACTAGGCTGGCACCAATGGGGTTGTTCAATGGTCAACCTAATGCAACTATTTCAAACCACCTTAGACTAGAAGTTAGCCCTTCTAATCAGAGAGGGCTCTCTAAAAAAAACAAATGAATACTAAAGATAAAAATTATATTTCATATGGCTAAATATTTTTGTGTTTTAAGTGATTTTGCAAGTTGAAGATTGTATGAAGACTACCATTGGGCATGGAGTCAGCTATGGAACTTCAATCACAACCAAATGTAGTTCATGGAAGATGAGGAAATTAAACTTAAAAGGTAAATTTTTATAGGAAAATCATAATACTTGAGGGAAATTGGAGCATAATACTATGAATTCCAAGTAATCATGACACTATGAAGCTGATAATAATATAATAAATGGAAAAACAAAAACACATAATCTCAAAAGGATTCTCAGGTCTAAAAAACAATTGTTGCAACTATATATTAACTTGGTAAAACAAAGTTACATAATAGCCCTTTCATTTACATTCATCAACCAACCTCCTCAACTTCAATAAACCTCTAATTTATAGAGTGAGATCTTTATTACAAAGGTCTTCCACTTGGGCTAGAATTTGATACTAACCTAGAGACCTAATTCAACTAGGATTACATCATATTGAGGAATAATAGGGATGTTTTATATTTTAGTAGAGTTTGTAATCAAAAGGGACTCTATGACCATTAATTACTTAAACAAAATTTCTAACAACCCATGTTTTTCATCCCTATCGAACCAAACTTCCTTGTTGAGGTGGCCAACTAATACACTGGATTTAAGCTCTTTATAAAATTGAATTAATGATGAGCTGTATATTTTTGTGAGTTGGCATCATGATGAGCTATTTAGCCATGTCATCCATGTGGAATGCATTGTTGACCTACCCCCTTAAACATTTTTCCCAATGATATCCCTTCCTACTCTCATTTGATGACAAAGCCACCTTTTTTCTCCATTGACTAACCAAAAAGATAAAAAAATGCATAACGCAAAAATAAAAAACAGAGTATTAGGAACTTCTGTAGCGCACTTTCTTAGCAACTTCAAAAATCCATCTTCTACACATTTTTTGACTTTGCTGACTATTGGAGGATCTTCCTGAGGACTGATGAAGTAAAGACATGCTCTAGGTCACTCCTGTTCTCAGATTTTTTAAGAAGTTTTCCTTCAAAGAAACCTAGAACACTTTCGTAGTGAAAACTCACCTTTACGCCTGGGATGTGCTATGAAAGTACCCTATTCACTGTCATGTGCTCCTTTCTTCTTATTTTTTACCTCAAAAACACTTCTAAAGCCTGTATATGCCTAGTTATGATAACACGGGACAAAATGTGATTAAAAAATGTGTGGATTACCATGTTTCATGGAGTAACATCATCATCTTGCACACTCATCTTAAGACATTTTTCTTCAACTCTTTTTCTACCATATCCATATGTGATTCCAATCTTTTGACTTGATCTTGAAACTTCCTTCTTTCTTCTTGTAGCCACCTACTTCTCCTAAAAATATGCTTCATCATTCTATGCAGGGGCAGTGTCCTATTCAACATCTTCCTTGACTTATCTTCCATCTCATTGAATAAATCTAGTTGTTTGCTCTCTTCCCTTTTGAAATTTTCCATCTCCAACCTTTCTTGTTTGAAATATTCCAACTCCAACTTGGCTTCCAGGACCTCTTCTCTAGCTTCCCTCAGCTGCTATTTTAAGAGCTCCAACTCAGTATTTTCCTGAACCTGCTCTTTACCCTTTCTCCCTTTGATTAACTCTGCCTCTACTGGAGATAATTCTGATATTTTCTCCCCTGATGGCAGCTTCCTCTTCCTTGGTTTCTTAGGCAACTCCTATGACATTTTTCCATTAGATAATTGTGGCCTAGTGAATGAATTCCTAGGTTTAAATATGAAATCTATATCTTCTTTCGAAAAGTCTAATTTCGTGGCCTTAAGGCTCTTATTTTTAGTCTTTTCTCATTTATTTTCCACAGGATTTACAATAGGATACGCTTCAATCTCAACTACCTCTAGGATGTCTTCCAACTTACCTCTTCCCTCAGTCTGAATTCTAGTAAGCCTCTTGTGGGTCCTTGTGTATGTTTTTACCTGACTGCTGGTAGAATATTGTTTTTGTACCACAGTCTCCCGCACTTTCTCGATCTCCATCTCCATAGGTTTTTCTATAGGATGCATTTCAGTCTCATGATCAACTGAAGGTTCAACTCTAGACTCCTTATTTTTCCTTGGTGTAGTTGGCTTGGATTTTGTTGTCTTCTTAGGAGTGAGGACATCAACTTCATATCCACTCAAAAACAGGAATGTATACCAATCCATTCTTAGTCTATTCAATTCTTAGAGGATTCATTGGTTTCGGGTTTAGACTGAACCTTATCTACCATTTTCCTCGAGCTCCTAAACAAATAAAAAGGAAAGTCCAGTGTTTGCTTACCTGCAAAGTGTAGTGCTAGTCTTAAGTGATACTGATAGATCATATGGAATCTACCTTCACAAGTGAAATAATTTTGAATAACCATTAAAAATTTGGAATAATTCTCCTTGAGGCATGTTCTGGGATGCTTAAACTCATATCCATGCCTCTATGTTACTCTTTCAAAAATTCATCACATTTCTGCAACTTTAATTACATCACTTTAAACCACGACTATTATGACCTTGGGATCTCAGTCGCATGTGAAATTGTGTCAGGAGACACAACAAAGTTTAAAATACCTACTTTTGACCATATACCAATGAAATTAACAACAAAATCCTTCCAAACCTGTGAATGATATCCTTGTAACTTTTGGCAGAATCAAAGGTAGCCTACATCAGAAAATACCTGTGAGAAGTTGGGCTCTTCCTCGACTAGCCTCATATCCATAGGGTCATATCTAACAATAGTTCCACCTTCATGTATTTTCTTTTGTGATTCCATATCACCAAAAAATTGTTGATCCTCTCCTTCCTTGACACCTGCAAAAGCCTTTGAGACATCACACAAATCATTTGACACAGGTAAAACTAATCCTAAGACAGATGCTGGTGAGAACCTAGACCTCTACATTGCTGGAAAGATAATTGAAACAAATTACAAGGATGAGGGTAAAGTGATTTGATTTTTTAAATTGCAAATTAGAATGAACAGGTGGGATGAATGGGTAGGAAAAGGAAATGATGACAAAAAATGAGTATGAAATATGATGACACATAACAAAATGGCACAATGATGGGCTAATATGATATGATAACTAACTGATTCAAACTTTATGACAAAAACACAACCTTTTCCTACCTTTAGAAAATAAGACAAGTTGTGTAGTGCATGTAGTGTTCGGGAGGTTGAATTCTCTATGGAAGTGTCACGGAATTCCATAGCAAAACCTAACGGCTTTACAATGATTTCATGACACATTTTTGCGAAAGTGCCAAGTGTACAAAAATGACCAGATTTACTCATGCATGAAATATTTTTAGATTTTTCTTTCACATGATCCCTATTACATGAAAAATGACCTTCAAGACCCCTCACATATGTGCATTTTTTGAAAATTTTAATTCAAAAGACCTATTCAAACCTAATTGACTCAACTTAATAAACTTAAGACCAACCTAGACTAACCTAATTGTTATCATGGATCACAATGGCTCCAATAGGGATGTTGTGCCCCTTTGGTGTAGCAAAGAAATAACAGCTCTAGTTCCTTATTGAAAACTGCATATTTTAATTCCAATGAAGTCTTTACCAAGTTTTTATGCCCTTCTCCTCGGGCTCAAACTTGATGAAAATATCACCTTTATTTGTAAACATGATGAAGGAAAATGGAATATATACAATGATGTGTCTTTCATAATATCGAGTTAAGAAGAATAGTGTTTCAGAAACCTACCATTTACAGGTCATCCTTGAAACATCTTTCCATCCATCTCTTAGAGTAAGAAGGTGTTGTTTCCATGATATGCTGCAATCTTATAGGGTTCTTTCCAGATTTTTTCAAAATTTCCATGTTTCCCTTTATCTTCTATCTTGCCCCCACTTCAAAATCACATGTAGAACTTTGAAAATTTCCTCCTTTTTTTTTCATGTCAAATGTATTTTTGACTCTTTTTTGTGATTTTTGATAATTAATGTACACCTCTTCTCTCTTTTCTTGCAAATCGATGAGCCAATTTATCCTTCTTTGGATTGCATTTGGCTCTTCCTTCAATCCTTGAAATAATTTCATTTCCAGCACTCCAAGACAACTAGGAAATATTTCTTTAGTTCCATAGACCAATTCATAAGGAGAGGTTCCTATAGACACCTTGGTTAAATTCTCTCATCCCATAGGAAAAATTTTAGCTTCAAATTCCATGACCTTTTGTTTTCCTGCAAAACCTTCTTGATAATTCAGACTATGCTCTTATTTGATGACTCAGCCAAGCCATTACCTTGAGAATAATAGGTTGTGGATTGACCAAGAGTAATATGGCACTTATCACAGAAAATAATCAAATTTTTAAACTTAAAAGCTTGAGTATTGTCAATGATAATTTGCATGGGACAACCAAACCTTGATAAAATATTATTTTCCATAAAATGAATGATGACTGAGTCTGTAGCTTGTCTTCTAGGGACTGCCTCAATCCACTTTGTGAAATTATCGGTGGATGTTAAGATCCACTGATGTTGACTTGAAGATGCAAGATGTATCTCGCCAATAATGTCCAATCCCCATTGCCGGAAAGGGGCTTCTAGAAATATGGGTTTCATACGTAATGGCAACAACTTATTTTTTCCATAGAAAATTTGACACTCAAAGGCCGATAGAAGCATGCTCTAAGTATCTTTTTTACTATAGAATTCCAATAATGATGACCTCCACATCCACCCTTATGAAATTCATCAATTACCTTTTCAGCTTCATCTTTGAGAAATAAATTAAGGAGTTCATCAGTATCTCTCCAATACAAATTCTTATTCAAAATGTAGTACGTTAGATATTTCAGCTTGGCAAATCTATATTTAGACTTGGTCACTTCAGGAGGGGCATTGTGATGCTACAAAACAAAACTTACAACTTTATACCAATCAAACATAATAAATCTTTCTTCTACATGGATCAATTCTTCTTCCTCAATCACCTTTGAAATTTCTGCAACAAAATTCATATCTAGGAAATCAAATTTGATTTTGTCATCAACTTTGCTAGCCCTTGTCCTTTCACCAACTTTGTAGGCCTAATTGCCAAATCATACTCCAAAAAATTGGCAATCCTCTTACCCCTCTTGCCATCTGGATCAAATTTAGTCAATATGTCTTTTATCATAGCACTAGGAACAAAATCCACAATGTGAGAATGAACAATATAGAGCCTAAAATCCTTGAGTGCCTTCACTAGAGCATAAAATTGATTTTCCATAATGTTTTACTTTAGTTAAGAATTTTCTAGTTTCCTACTGAAGAAATAAATTGGTTGTTCATTACCTTGTTTCTTCCTCTATAATAAAACTCCTGCAATTGTATGCTCAGAGGCAAAAGTAAACACTATAAACTCCTTAGAAAAATAAGGATTGATGAGCATTGATGCTTGGGTAAGGGCATTCTTGATCTGATAAAAAGAATGCTTCACCTTTACTTTCAATTTAATATCAGAATTTTTTCTAAGAATCTTGGTGATATTCTTGACAATTTTTGCAAAATTAGGAATAATTTTTTTAACAAAATTCACCTTTCCTAAAAAAGATTGAATATCTTTTCTATTTCTAGGAAAATCTATCTTTTGAATGGCATCAAACTTACTTGGATCAATATTTATTTCCTATTTTTATATCATATGACCCAATAATTTGCGAGTTGTCAAAGCAAAAACACTTTTGGTAGGATTGAGAGAGATACCAAATTTTCTGCATTTTTGCATAATTATTTCTAAGTGCTTGAGATGCTCTTCTGCCTTCTTTGAGAACAAAGTGATGTCATATAAATAAGTAACCAGGAATATGTCCTTCTCTTCTGAAAATGCAATGTCCATCATCCTTTAAAAAGTCGCTCCTACATTCATGAGTCCAAATGGCATATTGGCATACATAAATTTTCCCCATGGTGTAGTGAAGGATGTCTTATCTTGGTCATATAGATGTACTAGTATCTAGTTATAGCTCGAAAAGCCATATAAAATCAACATCCTTTGGGATCCAACAATATTTTGCAGTATGCGGTCTATCTTAGGAAGAGGATAGTTATCTTTAAGAGATTCCTTGTTCAGATTTATGAAATCAATGCATATCCTAATCTCCCCACTTTTCTTCCTCACAGGCACCAAGTTAGCCAGCCACTTAGAATATCTCAATGGAACAATGATTTTTTCTTCAAACAACTTCTTAATCTCTTTTTCAATCAATGACATAAGCAATGGATTAATCCTCCTCAATTTTCGTTTAAAAGGATTTTAATTTTCTTTGATGGGTATTGTATGCTGACTGATGATAGGGTCATACCTCTTCAAATATGCATAAATCCATGCAAAAACACCAATGTATATTTTCATCAAGTCAACGTACCTTTGTTTTATTTCTGAAGAAAGAATCTTGGACAACTTGATCAACTTGGGATTTGCTGCGATACCATGGTTACAAATTTCAACTTCCTCATCATCAGACTTCATCTTAGGATTATTAACCACATCATTTTGATAAAAAAAAATTGCAAGAGGAATCAGACCTTTAGGAATACAATAATTCTTAAGTTGTATGACCTCATAACTAGCTTTGGTTTCAGCAAATATGTTTTGTTGGTCAACTTGGATGTTTTCAAATTCCTCTTTCAATTCAAGAAAATTTTTGACTTGTTGATCACTATCAAACACTTGCTAATTGATTATATTATCAGGAATAGCTGGCCTATATATAACTTCAAATTCATACCTCTTTCTATGACGGATGGGAATGGTAAGAAAACTGGTCCTGACAACCATGGAATCAACCACATAATTTTGATCTTTAGATTTGATCGTGAAATTATGCTCTTAAATTTTTTCAAGAATTTCGAACATTAGATTTCTATATGGTCTCATTCTAACATATTTAGTTTGGTAAGTGCCCCTTACTTGCTTGATAACCAATTCAGAATAGCCACAAACTAAATCCTTATTGGTGCCTAAATTTTTCAAACATTCTAGACCAAGAAACAGTGCCTCATACTCCGCCATGTTATTTGTGCAATCAAAATTCAATTTATAAGAGAGAAAATTACTCTCATCCCTTGGACTGATAATCTACATACCTGCACCAGCTCCTTCTCTTCTAGTAGCGACATCAAAATCCATATGCCACCATTCTTCCTTGTCAACCTCTTCAATTTTCTAATTTTTTTCTTACTGACTTTTTTTCAATTTCTGATTTTCTTCCTCATTAGTAGTTTCATTGAAGAGGATGAAAGATCCTAGCTCAGTTTCCACTGCATTGACTGGAAATTTTTTGGGTTTATATTTACCACTCACCATGTATGCTATCCTAGAATACCTATACAGCCTTCTTTACTTGCCAAAAATTGGGATAGTGGCATAAGTCGTGTCCATTTGCATAGTTACCTTAATTTTGGCAGCGCAAGATCTAGATAATAACATACCAAAATTTGGAGGGACATCAACCACAACTATGTCCATAAATACTATCTTAGCAGACACTTGTATTAAACCAACAACCGCATTCTTGATGAGACCTATACATTAAACTCTTTTAGAATCAAAGGAAAATAAGTCTTTGTAAGGTCTACTTATGTCTAAACCCATTCTCTCTATGATGACCTTAGGCATTAAGTTATGAGATACCCATGAATATATCATAGCATTATGTAAAATCATGTCATGGGTGTTTAGGCTCACATAGAAAGGTGGATCTTCTTCATTTTTCTCATCTTCCACTCCTGGCCCTAAGAATATAGTAGGATGATATTCTTGAAAATTAAGAATATTAGAGGGTCCAAGCTGAGTATTAAGAATTTTGACAATTTGGCTTCTGTATTCAGTAAATTTGATGATTTCTCCAAAAGGGACAAAAATTTAGATCTTTGAAATTTCATTTTCTAAATTGAAGGCAGACTATGTTTTCTCAACTTATTTTCCATGAGAGGTATGTTTCTTCTGTTCAACAACCTTCGAAACATATTTCTTAGGCTGATTTTTATTAGCCACTATAGGAACATTTCTATTTCTAAGGTTGTATTGTGTTTGCATTTAAAATATTGCATGATGATAGCCTTTCAAATAATCAGATTGTTTTTCATCTTCTGATTTCCTATGTCATGGCTAGATTCATCATGCTCTTCCTTTGTCAAAAAAATCCCTTCTATATCTTCACCCAAATAGTGAATGATATCCTCTTGAAATCTAGGTTGTTTTTCTTCTTCATCCACTAAGTTTTTTTGGAAAGGAGGCCTAACTTGTTGGCCAGGCTAATTTTTGTTATCTCTTGGATTTTATAATTTTGAGGTCTTCTAAAATGAGGATTTCTAATATTTTTTTCATGTTGTGCAGTAGGAGGGGGATTGTTTCGAAGACCAAGCCTATTCATAAGCCTCTCCATAGTTTTCATCACGGTGTCAAATTTCACATCAGAGGATGTATAGGGTTCTTCTTCTTCTTTCAATCTTGCTTTTCCCATTTTTGACTTCTTTGTTGCAGCCATATTAACCTCAAATTTCATAGCATCATTTTTCTTATTAGCTAAAGTAACAGACTCTATCTCCCTCAGTAGAATGGAAAAATCATAATCAAAGGATTCAACATAATGTAATTGGGCAACCCCCGAAGGTTGTTAGATATGAGAGGGAATAGAATTATAGACCATATTAAATCTCTTCAAAAAATATTGGACTAACTCACTGTTAGATTTCTTCAAGTTATTATATTCAGTTAAGGCTTGAACAGGGTTTCCTTTAGTTCCCCATTTTCTCAAAAAAATATCCTCGAACTCATCCCAATTTTTCAAACTTCCTAGGGTTAAAGCTTTAAACCACTTTATTACTTCACCAATAAAAATTTGCACAAACAACCTCATTTTGACATCTTCATCATATACCTCTTCTAAGTTATAGAAATCACTGAATTGATCAACATGTTTCTCTGCAGTCATTCCCTCTTTGCCTCCAAAATTATTTATTCTAGTGGAGTATCCTTGTGGGAGATCATGGAGTACAGAAGGTAGAACAAGAGGAGCATACCTAGCAGGACCTCCAGGAGGAGGAGGAGGAGGAGGAGGAAATCCAGCCATACTGGCAGTGAGAGTGCTAGTTGAAAATGCACTAGGATTATTTGTTTGACTAGGAAAAGGAGTAGTGAAATGGGATGTGATATCAGAAGGCTTTCTGACAAGAATTTGCAGCTTAGAGACAAAATAAATACACCTAGGTAAAGGGACACGAACCCTCCTTCTCAACAAGAAGTCAAAAGGATTAAGTTCTTTCAGTTTTTCAAATGACTCTTTCTCTAATGATAATTCAGATGTGACAGTTTCCAAAAATCCCTCTTTATGTTCCTTTGACACAAGAGATGTAGTATCAATTCCTAACCTTTGTAGATCTAATACAATTTCAGTCAATTCATTCTCTGATTTAGATCTAAAAAGGATTTCTTCTATATTTTCATCAAACTTTATGTCTTTAAAACTTCAAACAAACTCAGAAGGTAAAGATGAAACCCTTGGAAGATGTGGATTACTTGATTTTCATGAGATACCAATACCTCTTAGAATTTTTTTTGGATCATCAACTATCTATGGTTGATCAAGGTATGGATTAATCCTTGTGTGAATCTTCTTAGAGGCCACCATTATGCTGACGATCTCAATGGAGTCACCAAGGTAGAAGTAAAACCTCAAATATTTCTGATCTCCTACTACCTTCAAGAGCTCAGTTAATTTGATTTGAATCAATTTCCCAGGATAATGCAGCTTTGAACTACCTACAGATGCACCAAAATGTTATCACTAGGGTGGCAACAATTGGGTTGTTCAATGGTCAACCTAATGCAACTATTTCAAACCACTTTGGACTGGAAGTTAAATCTTCCAATCAAAGAGGGCTCTCTCAAAGAAAACAAATGAATACTCAAGATAAAACTTATTTTTTAGATGGCTAACTCGTTTTGTGTTTTAAGTGATTTTTCAGGTGGAAGATTATATGAATGCTACCATTTGTCATGGAGTCAGCTATGGGAATTCAATCATAAGAAAATGTAGTTCATGGAAGCTGAGGAAATTAATCTTAAAAGATATTTTTTTACAGCAAAATCGTAATACATGAAGGAAATTGGAGCATAATACTATGAATTCCAAGTAATCATGACACTATGAAGCTGATGATAATTTGACAAATGGAAAAACACAAATATGTAAGCTCAAAAGGAATCTCAGGTCTGAATTTTTTTTTTTTTGCAACTGTATATTAGCTTGGTAAAACAAAATTACATAATATCCCTTTCTTTTACATTCATCAACCAACATCCTCAAATTCAATAGACCTCTCATTTATAGAGTGAGATATCTATTACAAAGGTCTACCACCTAATTTATACTTCGATACTAACCTAGAGACCTAATTCAATTAGGATTACATCATATTGGGGAATAATAGGGATATTTTCTGTTTTAGTAGATTTGGTGATAAGAAAGGACTCCGTGACCATTAATTGCTTAAAAAAATGTCTAACAACCCATGTTTTTCATCCCTATCGACCCAAACTACCATGTCGAGGTGGCCAATGGATACATTGGATTTAAGGTCTTTACAAAAATGAATTAATGATGAGTTTTCCATTTTTGTGAGGTGGCATCATGATGAGTTGTTTAACCATGTTAGCCATGTGGAGTGGATTGCTGAGCTGCCCCCTTAAACATATGGCCCACTGATATCCCTAGTCTCATTTGATGACTCAACCACATTTTTTCTGCATTGAATGACCAAAAGTATAAAAAATGCATAATGCATAAATAAAAACAAAGTATTAGGAACTTCCGTAGCAACTTCAAAAATCATTCTTCTGCACATTTTTTGACTTTGCTGACTACTGGAGGATATTCCTTGGGTCTGATGAAGTAAACACATGCTCCAGGTCACCAATGTTCTGAGAATTTTTAAGAATTTTTCCTTCAAAGAAACCTACAACACTTTCGTAGCGAAAACTCACCTTTAAGCCTGGAATGCGCTACGAAAGTACCTAGTTCATTGTCATGTGCTCCTTTCTTCTTTTTCTTTACCTCAAAAACACTTCTAAAGCCTGTATATGCCTAGTTATGATAGCATAAGACAAAATGTGATTAAAAAATGTGTGACTTAATATGTTTCATGGAGTAACATCATCATCTTGCATAATCATCTTAAGACCCTTTTTCTTCAACTCTTCTTGTACCATTTCCATCTGTGATTCCAAGTTTTTGGCTTGATCTTGCAACTTCCTTCTTTCTGCTTGTAGCCACCTATTTGTCCTAAAAATATGCTTCATCATTGTATGCAGGGGCAGTGTCATATTCAACATCTTCCTTGACTTATCTTCCATCTCATTGAAGAAATATAGTTTTTTTCTCACTTCCCTTTTGAAATTTCCATCTCCAACCTTTCTTGTTTGAAATCTTCCAAGTCCAACTTGGCTTCTAGGACCTCTTCTATAGCTTCCCTTAACTGCTATTTCAAGAGCTCCAACCCAATATTTTCCTGAACTTTCTCTTTACCCTTTCTCCCTTTGATTAACTCTGCCTATGCTACAGATAATTCTTATATTTCCTCCCCTGATGGAAACTTCCTCTTCCCTGGTTTATTAGGAAACTCCTCTGACATTTTTCCCTTAGACAGTTGTGGCCTAGTGAATGAATTCCTAGGTTTAAAGATGAACTTTGAATCTTCTTTTGAAAAGTCTAATTTCTTGGCATTAAGGCTTTTATTTTTAGTATTTTCTCCTTTAGTTTCCACAGGCTTTACAATAGGAGACTCTTCAATCTCAATTGCCTCTAGGATGTCTTCCAACTTACCTCTTCGCTCGGTCTGAACTCTAGTAAGACTCTCATGGGTCCTTGTGTATGATTTTACCTAACTGCTGGTAGAAGTTTTTTTTGGTACCACAGTCTCTTGCACTTTCTCAATCTCCATCTCCATACATTTTGCTATAGGATGCATTTTGGTCTCATGATCAACTGAAGGTTAAACTCCAAACTCCTTAGTTTTCCTTGGTGTATTTGGCTTTGATTTTGGTGTCTTCTTAGGAGTGAGGACATCACCTTCATATCCACTCAAAAATAGAAATGTAGCCCAATTCCTTCTTATTTATTCAATTCTTCCCCTACCATCAATTTGATAAAATCATGATGGAAAACAGAGGAGTCACTGGTTTCAAGTTTAGCCTGAACCTTATCTTCCATTTTCCCCGAGCTTCTAAACAAATAAAAAGGAAATTCCAGTGGTTGTTTACCTACGAAGTGTAGTGGTAGTTTGAAGTGATACTGATATATCATATGGAATCTACCTTCACAGGTGAAATACTTCTGAATCATCTTTAAAAAATTAGAATAATTCTCCTTGAGGCATGTTATGGGGATGCATGAACTCATATACATATCTCTGTGATCCTCTTTCAAAAATTCATCACAGTTCTGCAACTTGAATTTCATCGCTTTAAACCATGTCTCTCCTGACCTTGGGATCTCAGTAGCCTATGAAATTGTGTCAGGGGAGACAAAAAAGTTTAAAATACCTACTTTCATCCCTGTACGAATGAAATTAACAAGAAAATCCTGCAAAACCTGTGCATGGTATCCTTGTAACTTTTCGTAGAATCGAAGGTAGCCTACATCAGCAAATGCCTCTGAGAATTTGGCGTCTTCCTCGAGAACCCTCATATCCATATGCTCATATCCAACAACACTTCCACCTTTATGCATTTTCTTCTGTGATGTCATATCTCCAAAAAATTGTTGATCAATGCCTTCCTTGACACCTGAAAAATCCTTTCAGACAACACACAAATCCTTTGACAAAGGTAAAACTAATACTAAGAGATTTGTTGGTGAGAACCTAGACCTCAAGACTGCTGGCAAGATAATTGAAAGAACTTGCAAGGATTAGAGTAAAGTGATTTTCTTTTTTAAATTACAAATTAGAATGAATAGGTGGGAAAAGGAAATGATGACCAAGCATGCATATGAAATATGATGACACATAAGGAAATGGATAAATGATGGCCTAATATGCTCTGAAAAATAACTAATTCAAAATTTATGACAAAAATATAGCCTTTTCCAACCATTAGCAAATAAGACAAGTTTTGTAGCACATGCAGTGTTCGGGAGTTTGAATTCACTATGGACGTGTCAGGAACTTCTGTAGCAAACGCTGGCTATTTTACACTAATTTTGCTACAGATTTTATTGAAAGTGCTAAGTGTACAAAAATGACCAAATTTACTCATGCATGAGATTTTTTTTAGATTTTTCTTTCACATGACCCATATTATATGAAAAATGACCTTCAAGACCCCTCACATATGTGAATTTTTTGAAAATTTGTATTCAAAAGACCTTATTCAAACCTAATTGACTCAACCTAACTATATTAAGATCAATCTAGACTAACCTAATTGTTATCATGGAGAATAGGTGTATGAATTTACAGGGTAATATCCTTAGATCAAACACCAAAGGTTACCACTCACAAACAGATCATAAATTAGTACACCAGTATATCACGTGGTTAAAACCCTCGAAGAGGGAAATAGTCCATGGCTTGAGCCAATGCAGCCACTTTAGGAAATTTATTAGTATAAAATAAAGTTTACATATGTTTCTCTCATAAACGGATACTGGGAAAATGACCCTCCGTGATCTTTAAATAGAGATCATGGGCCAATCATGTGTTAAGCGACGGATCAAGTGTCGTTAATACTGTGGAGAGGGTCAATCATCGGATCACTAAAAATCATGACCATCAGATTATAAGTTACAAATATACATAGTAAATAAACACACTTTACCTAACTCTACACTAAAAAAAGTTATACTTGACTATTTCCTATGTGTCAAAATATCCTAACATCCCCCCTTAAGAACAACTTGGGAAAGGATTGAGGGATTTACAAAGGTGACCCAAAAGGATCCTATTTCCTATGTGTCTAAATATCCTAACATCCCCCCTTAAGAACAACTTGGGATAGGATTGAAGGATTTACAAAGGTGACACAATAGGAGAAGGAAGGAGGCATTAGAGCCTATCCACCCTTAATGATGACTTTCCTAAACTTGAAGCATGGATCTAAGTTTGGTAAAATTCACTTCTGTGAGAGTCTTTGTAAAGATATTGACAACTTGATCATTGGTTGAACAATATTTTACTTCAAGAACACGATCATGAATGAGTTTTATTATGAAGTGTATATGAAGCTCAATGTGTTTCATACGCTGATGTTGAAATGGATCTTTTCATAGTTGAATGACACTCTGATTATCACACCAAAGTGTAGTTGGATGCTGCTGATGAAGACCAAATTCAGACAGGATATAAATAAGCCACTTGGCTTCCTTGCTGGCTTCAATGGCACCATGATACTCTGCTTCTACCAAAGAAAGAGAGATGGAATTTTTTTCTTAAAATACCAAGTAATAGGTCCTGAACCAAGAGTGAATACATATCCTACAGTAGACTTTCGATCATTAGGGTCACCAGTCTAATCAGAATTAGTGAAACCAATCAGTAATGAAGATGCTCCTGCATTGTAATCAATCTCGAACTAAACTGTACCTTGAATATATTGAAGTATTCTTTTAGCTGCTTTCCAGTGACTTTCATGAAGTTGGTGCATAAACCGAGCAAAAAGACCAATGCCAAAGGAAAGGTCAAGATGGGTATGGGTTAGATACAAAAGTTTACCAACAAGTTGACGATGTAAGGTAGCATCAAATTCAGGGGTAGTACAAGTGACTGAAAGCTTGAATCCAGACTCAAAGGGAAAAGGGGCTGGCTTATAGTCTTCCATATGAAAGTGGCATAGAAGATCATAGGCATACTTGGACTGAGAAAGGGTAATACCTTCTTTGTATTGCAAGACTTGAGGACCAATGAAATAATGCATGTGGCTAGACTTCACATGGTTTATATGGTTGAGATCACTACCAGTAAGGATAAGATCATCAACATAAATAACAAGGATGGTGAAAGACTTACCCACTTTCTTGTTGTAGACAGTGTTGTCATAATGACACCTAGAAAAGCCATTATCTAATAGAAATCTATCCATTTTGGCATACCAAGCCCGAGGAGATTTTTTGAGACCGTAGAGAGACTTCTTAAGGTGAAAAACAAGGCTGGAGTCATTTTGGATAAAGTGAGGGGGCTGTTCCATGTAGATTTCTTCATGCAAATCTCCATGTAAGAAGGTGGATTGAACATCCATCTGATGGAATTCCCATTTAAAGGAGGCAACAAGGGAAAGAACAAGGCAGATAGAATTCATTTTGGAAACAAGGGAGAAGGTTTTAGTATAGTCAATGCCTTCAACTTGTGAAAATCATTTAGCGGCAAGACGAGCTTTATGTCTATCCAATTTTCCATCTGGTACAAACTTTTCTCTATAAACCCATTTGCATCTGACAAGTTTTCTTCCTTTTGGAAGAGGAACAAGATCCCAAGTATCGTTTGCAAATAAGGAATGCTATTATTCATTCATAGCTTTATCCCAATATAGATGAATGAAAGCTTCTTCAAAAGTTTTTGGATCAGGATTTTCTGGAACTTGACCTAATAAGGAAGAGGCTCTTTCAAACTGAGAACGTGTACGTCGTCGATCAGCAGGGTCACTTGCAATAGAACCTGCTGCATCCCGAGTAGAGCGGACCCACCTTGGAAGCTATGGAGCTGAAGGAATATCTTCAAGAGGTGGAGTAGGATTTTCATCCTTGCTGTCATCATCTGAACTAGAAGGAATGATATGAAAAATAGAAGAGATAGAGAGAGGTGGCACATATGCCGAATCAGGCTCGCAGGCCAAAGGTGGCACACCTGCCGAACTAGGCTCATAGGTCGATATATTTTGATCAAATTCTACATCTCTTCTAATGAGTATATTTTTGGATTTTGGTTGAAGAAGTCTATATCCTTTGACATCTTCAGAATATCCAAAAAAAATGCATTTTTCACTCTTAGGTTCTATAGCTTTATGTTTCACATATGGAATATGGGCCCAAGCATCACTTCCAAAAACACAAAAGTGACTTACATCTGGTTTGATTGAGCTCCAGGCTTCTTCTGGAGTTATATTCCTGAAAACCTTAGTAGGAGTGCGATTTACTATGTAATTTGCACAGTCAATTGCTTCTACCCAAAAATTGAGACTAAGTCATTTAGATTGAAGCATACAATTAGCCATTTATTTTAAGGTGCAATTCTTCCTTTCAGCTACACCATTTTGTTTTGGAGTATATGGAACGATATGTTGCAATTTAATGCCATGCTTAGTGCAAAATCTGATAATTTTGTTTTTAACATATTCTCCTCCATTTTCTGATCTTAACTTAACAATTTGATGTCCGGATTGTTTCTCAACAAAGGCCTTAAAGGCCAAGAACATGTTAAAATCTTCACTCTTGAGTTTTAAGAAGTATACCCAAGTGCGTCTAGAAAAATCATAAGTGAAAGTTAAGAAGTAATTGCAACTAGAGAAAGAAAAAACATGAATTGGACCACATAAATCACTGTGCACAATCTGCAAAGGGGATGAAGCGTGCCAAGAGACAGTCAAAAATATCCCGATGATGTTTTCTGAGTACACATTGAGAGCAAACACCATCTCAGCAAGATACCATAGGAAGAGCTGTCACCATATTTTCATTACATAGAGTTTGAAGAGAGCGATAGTTTAAGTGACCAAATCGCTCATGCCAAAGTTTTCTCGCTTCATCATTATGAGCAAAAAAAACAGAGGGAAGACATGATGAACCAAAGTTTTCAAACTTATATAGCCTTGTGGAATCATCAACAATGTCAGTAGCTAAAATATGTCGAGGATCTTTGAGATCCTTGATTACAACATCATGAGGTGAGAATTCTATTGTTTTCCCTTCACCTGAATTAGTTATCTGAGAAACAGATAGAAGGTTTCATGAAAAATTAGGAACACATAGTACATCATTAAACTGGCCATTATCTAGATGAATGGTTCTAGATCCTACAACACTAAGAGATCTATCAACACTAACATAAATATTTTTGGAGTTACAATCATTTAAAGAAGAAAACATGCCTTTATTTTTTGCCATGTGGTAAGAAGCTCCAGAATCAATGAGCCACTCATGAGAATGAGAAGAATAAGATACATTTAATGCATAACCAGATGCTTGACAACCACAAGCAGAAAGTGCCATTCCTAAAGATGAAGTTGAATAGGTCTCCAAATTGATGCAGTGCTTCTTCATTACAGCTTCCAAGGCTTCCATATTCTTAAAACATTTGGACTCTACATGGTCATCACAATTACAAAAGTTACAATATCTATTTATTTTCTTCCCTTTGTTTTTATTTGCCTTATCAGTTTGGTGATTTGATTTTTCAGTTTGCGACTGAAATTGCTTAAGACCCTTGCTTGGTTTAGGACCATACTTTATATGATACTGCTTCTTGGGATTCTTTTGATATGGTTGGTGTTGGGCTGCTAAGTCTTTCTTAGAAGCGTTTCTAGTATCTATAAGACCAAGGTGTATGAGTTTTTCTTGTTCTCTTATCAAAGAATCACAAAAGGCATCAAAGAGGGGGTTCTTGAAGGATGTTCCTTGAGAGATGATGGCTTCTCTAGTGGAATGGAAGGTGGAAACAAATACAAAGTATATAGGGCCAAGCTTAGCAAGAATGGAATAGATAAGGCTACCATCTTCCTTTTTGACCTTATAACCTTCTAAAAGAAGTCTAAGGGTCTTGAATTTGGAAAAAAAATCTTAAATAGAGGAGAAATTATTAGGGTCCAAATTAAGCAACTCATTTTCAAGCTAGTGGGCCCTGATTTCATTTTGAATGCCAAAAAAAATATTATATTTTTTTTGGCCGCATCAGGGGTGTCAATTTCTAGGATATGGAATCAAAGATCTTGATAAATGGACATTCTTATCAACCCTTCTGATTGATCTTATTTATTTTTCCATTTAGCGGCTTTATCTCCATCAGTAGGTTTAGTTTATTGTCTTGTGAATATTCAGTAAAGCCCTTTACTTAGAAGTAAATCTACCATGTGGGGTAGCCATTGGAAATAATTGGTGCTATTAAGAATAACTGGGCATGCACTTTCCATTAAAAAAAAAAACTGAAGTTGAAAACGGCTGAAACTAACTACTCCATTGGAAAGATCTCAAAAAATTAGGTTGATTAAAAAAACGGGCTCGAAAAAAGGCTTCTGGATGAAGAAGTTATTTCTTTTTGAAAAAGAAATGTGTTGTAGATGCCGAATAGTTACGGGAACGATTGAAATTTGATGATGAAGGTCAGCTTGAAAAAAAATACCCCCCCTTTTCAAACTTAATACAATAAGCTCACTTTAAAAAACTTTATGTAATACAATAAGCTCACTTTAAAAAACTTTATGTGACCCACTTTTATAAATAAATGGGATTCAATTTTACAATGTTACTTTTACATGTGCTTTTGAAATAAAACCCTCCTTTTAAAACTGACAACTTGCCAAAGGGCTTTATAAGAAAAAGTATGTTTGAGTTTTTTTTGCTGATGTGGAAGGTATGTTTGATGTGTTTCCATAAATTCCACTTCCTTAAGGGAACCTAGGAGGTTGAATCCCATTATAGTGGCCTCTCGTCGCATGTTTACCTTGTTTGGTCAGTTTCTTGGGTAGATGTTGGATGAGGGTGTTACAGTCGAGAGGGATGAAATGTATTTTCACTCTAAAATATTTTTTTAAATCAATACATTTGATCCCTATTGGCACTTGGTAGATATGAAATTAATATGGATCTAGGTTGGTTCATAATCAAGCAAATGAGGCATTATAATCAAGTTATCACAATGTAAATAGATGCACTTGATTCGTAAGAGTGTTTTGACATCATCACAATAGAAAGGCCCTATCATAGTCAAAGGAGGTTTAAATATAATCACATTGAAAGTTGGAGTTACAAAGAAATATATTATTGTTGAAGTTTGACTTAAATATTTGGATCAATTTTAACAAATTTATTTCTAGATTTCACAAAAAAAACTAATTAACAAAATTTTAAAAAACAAAAACTCAAGACAATCAATTAGTAAAGGTATCATAACTAAACGATGCCTCAAAATTAAATTATTATTATTATTATTATTATTTATTTGTTTTAAATATTAATTTTACTATTTGTCTCATGGGTACATGTTGTGATCTTGATTTTGAGCAGATAGCATGACAATGAAAAATATTATACATTTTTTCTTGATGTTCATGAATTCAAATATGTAAATTAATTTAAGAATAACATAAGTTTACATTTACACAAAATTTTAGATATCATTCAGATATATAAAATTTTTAATTCTTTATTTGAATTTTCATGTGATAAAGGAAAGATAAAAGTCCCAATCATATAAGGTCACCCACTAGCAACAACATTAATATACCATGTTCGATACAAATTACTAGGGAAAATGAAAAATATTGATGTTAGAAATTGCTTTAACTTATTATCAAGTTATTTTTAATAAATTTGAACATATAGAAATAACATGTTGGATGGGTAGGGTTTTGACCTAATCTACATGTTTATTGGAAGATAATTTGAATGTAATAACAAACTAGAGTATGGATCACACTAAAAGATTTTTATACTCCAAAGATTTGATCCCTCTAAGAGCTTTATAGATTCAAAGTTAAGATGGAAAATTTAATTATTAATCATAAAAAATATAATTGTAATTATTAATTTTTTGGTTTAATTACCCTCTTTAAATAAACCATATTCCACATGAATACCATGGATCAATACCATGAGTTCTTATAATGATGTAAACTCTTTATTTTCATTATTTTATTTTGAAGTGGTTTTTATTTTAACATACCGTTATTTTTATTTTTATTGTTCACATAAAAGACATGACATTACAACATCTTTTCCATATTTGGATGGAGAGAGTCTATCAATGAAATTAAAAAAAATAAAAATTATTTGATCCCTCTAGATATGGGGTTAAGATGGATTTATGTTGGTTTATTATCTTCCTTTGAATAGGCTATATTCCACATGAATACCATGGGTCAATACCTTGGGTTATCATAAAGCTCAAAAACAACTAATAACTTGACCCAGTCAAGTTTACCTTATTATTTTAGTTAAAAGTTTTTTTTTTGTTTTGTTTTAAAGCTTCCAAAAATTCCCATTAAAGACAATTCGTTTTTAATTTTCTTTTATTTGTGACCAAATAAAAATGTTTAAGATAGGGTTATTTTTAATTTTATTAATAAATACAGTTATTAATTGTATTACTTTTATTTTTGTTTCATTTGACCAAGTGAAATATTTACATAACATCTGTTGTATACGACTCTTGTTGTATACGACTCTAGAGAGAACCTCTTAGCACAATTATTATTATTATTATTGGAAAGAAACATAATCAAAATATTAACTTTTGAATATTCCAAATCAGAGTCTTTGAATTGCTTACTATTTTTTATTTAATTTATTTTCTTTTCATGTCATTATCAAATTTCAAGGGAAATCAATCAACTTCAATATATTTTTAAATTAATTTAATTGTAATGTTTTAATATTTTGAATTAATTTTGTTAAAATTTATTAAATTTTAAAATACATTCTTAATTTTATAAATTATTTTAGATTAACTATAAATTATATTTTTCTTAAATATATCTAGATAAATCTATTTTGGGGAAGAGAGCCTCTCCATCCTAGTATGAAAGCGATGTTTTCATGTCATGTAAACATTAGTGGTTTTTGGACTTTGGATTTTGAAAACTCATGGTTTTTCCCATGGTCTTCTTCTCTAATGTAGAAATAAGTAAAATCAATCAAGAAATATAATCAAAAATATGTTTTGAAATGTAGAAGAGTTAAATTACCACCTTAAATTCAATTACTACACAAATATATATGACTAGAAATTGACCCTAAAGGTGCAAATATACACCAAATGAATTGAAAATGTTACTGCAAAAATGTTGCAGCGAATGAAAAATAAAAACCTAAAGGGTGGAGGATGGAGGGGAGGAAATGGGTTCAAGATTGCAGTAGTCTCACAGTTGTGTTGTGTCGATGTGTGTCTGATAGATATTTCTCAATCCACCTAGATAAATCATTTTTTTCCAATCATACCACTATGTCAAAATCTTATATACATATTATATCCAAGCTATAGCATGCAAGGTAATGAGGAAAAACATTGCACAGAGGAAATGGCCAAAGTCAGTGTGTGTTGATAATGAGATTAAATAATGAGCATATTTCACTGAAGTGACATTCAAATTCGACGATATTTTGCAATCAACATAAAAAGGGGGCCCTTGTTTCAGAATTTTAGCTATCTCCTTTTAAAAATATAAATTAATTTAGAGCCATTATTTCAAGTTTTAAATTTAAATTTAATTTTCGTCTAACAAATATTTGTTGGAATTGCAAATTTATGTGGTGTAGTTTACACAATCCACTTGTCCATGTAAACTTTCAAGGCATTTAATCCATTTATGCATTCAAAAATATATTTTTAAAAATGAAAAGTTACACATGCTATATGCATATATAGAACCAATATAGATCCATTTTGAAGAGGATTAAATCTGTTGAGGTGCATACTTTTTTTCAAGTTTTGCACCCTAAAAGAGGTCTCATATGTTATCTTTAGCCTTATGGACATTAACTTTTTCTTTATTTCTTTCTCATCTTTCTAGAAGTAATTATTTGCATAACTTGTCCATGAATGACCATGAAAGTTAATTGTAGTTAAGAAGTCTTTATGTCAAGGATAACCATTCCTAAACATTAAAATACCCAATAATGTCTCAAGTTGAACATGATTTGAAGTGAGCCTTTATCATAATTAGTAAAAGAAATTTTCTGTGGGAATTATCTTAAAAATCACCAAAGTAGGAATTTATATTGGAACTTGACCAAAAATTTAGATATTTTCTCATATATAAAAAATTTGGTTCGGTTAAGATCTAGCTGTAAATTTTTTGGAAAAAATCAAAATCAAGACCATTTAATTTTTCAATTAAACATTTTATATCATTCTACCTTAAAATAACCCTTAAACACGTAAAGGAAATATTTTAAAATACAAAATTTAATGTAAATCTTATCATATTTATTAATATTCTAGCATCAAGCATAGTGTAAAATTACATGGTGAAAATGAAAGGTTTAGGTTCCCACTACATCATAAGTATCATGGATTTTGAACATGAATCTCCATAACCACATCCTAAAAATGGATATATTTAGTTTTTATTTATGATATATAAATAAATATTTAGTTTTTCTTGTAATTTTTTTTATAACTTTAGTAATTGATCTCTGCATGAGCCTGCTTATTTATATTTTATTTTCAATGCCATATTATAGTGATTCATATTTATTTCTTATTTCATAGTAATTTAAATATGTAATATAATTATAAAAAGTAAGATTATCAAGTTTTTATTAAAATAAATATTTAAATGTGAATTTTTTTAAAATAATATTAATTAAAAGTGAATTTGATTAACTTGAATTTTTTTATAAATAAGTTAAAAAGCAATTTTATTTAAAAAATAAAATAATTATCCCTAATGGGACCATGTGTCACGTGAATAATGACATTTTGCATAAAGTATGGGTGGAGGAGGGCATGAATTCAACCCTTCCATTACGCTGTGGTTAATTTCTCTATATTCAAATGTGTGAAACATCTTCCCTCACCCGCATGCAAATGAATAGTACCATCTCGAGGATCAATGACATCGACATTACAGTGGTTAAGTAGTATGGTGCATGGAGCAGTCTAGGTGTTTCTTGGGTCATCGAGGGATACAAATTTACCCATGTTCTCTTTTCTTAGGGTCATGTTGATATGGTGATGGTATTTTGTTTATTGAGCCTCTTGTAGGCTCAATAAGGTAGCAAATCTTACCCTATCTCTCTGGGTGACATTTTCCCTTTCATTCCTTGATTAGAGGGTGTGTTGTTTGAAGATTTGGTTAGTTCTAGGCATTGATGTTTTGGGCCTACATGGATTCCTTCTTTGGAATTCTGGGTGGTTGTTCTTTGTTTGTATGTATAAGGTGTATGTTTCTTTTATAAGTGGCACCCAAGCTTCTGGTGGTGGTTGTTTTGCTCGGGCGGAGGTTTTAGTGTTGATGTTGTTTTGGCTCTCTGGTGTAGGCATTGCCTAGATTTTTCCTTCATGGGGCCACTGATTGAAGAATTCCCTTCAGTGAAGCTGAGTGGATTTGGAGTCAGTCAATGTTTTGGGAGCCTGAACTTCTACTTCTTCTTGTGTGTAGCTGGGAGGTGTCCTTCTAGATTTTCCAGGTGAGGGGTTGTTCATAAGTTATAGCCTGGATTTGTGATTGTTTCGTGGTGATTTTGGGTTGAGGTGACTAGCAACACTGGGTTACCTTGCCTTCTCTGTATCTAATGTGGAATGCGTGGTTTCTGGTGGAGGGTGGAAAATTGGTAGTGGGCATCGTTTATGGTGTGTGGTGCTGGGTTTGGTTATTAGGTCCTTGGTGTGGATTGGAGAGCCTTAGGGGTCTGGGTTTCGACATGGACACCATCATGAAGCCATGTCTGCGTTCCTTGCGTTCCCCTGTTGAGGTGAAGGTGGAAGCATTTAGTTATGGGGAGGGGTCAATTTTTACAGATGGATTACGGGGTGGAAGTGTCAGAGAAAATGGTGATAGCAGCAACCCTGATGTCAGAATTATGTGCGACTTTGGGCATGGGGGTCATGGAGCACGTGGTAGGCGAAGTTCTTCGGTTGGTCATGTGGTTTGAATGGATAACAGGATCTTGGCTTAGAGCGGTCATGAAGTAGGTAACGGGCGTAGGGGAATGGGTCGTGACTGAGTCTCAAGCACATAGGGCCAAAGCAGAAATCTAGGTGGTGTGGGGTTAGTTGGATGCACATCTAATAGGCATGCTTGGAGAGCTACGATGCTCCAGGCGATGGTACAATATGTCATATACATGCCGGAATCGCATGATAGGGTCTAGATGGAGGAACACTAGGTAGTTATGGCCAAGCTCGAGAAAACACATTTTTTTCAATGCCATGTCCATGAAATAATTGTGGTTTTCTGGTGTGAGAAAAATCCATTGACTAAGAAGATCGAATAGATCGAAGATTGGCTTGCTCACTTTGAGCAACATGTCAACTATCAGTACCATCCTCCTCCTCCTCCAGGAATGGGGTGAGATAATACTGCTTCAGTCACTTCTGATGATTGATTATGGTAACCTGTGTCTTTCTAGTTCTTTTTGTTTTATGGTATGTGAGGTCTATAAGGCCGTGGATCTCTCCATTAGGAATTTTTTTAATTTTTGTATGTATCATGGTAATAACATTGGTCAACAAACCTGGTTGGGGTGAGACCACATGAATTTTGACATATTTGAATATGTTTTTTGAGTAATGAAAAAACTTTGGCTTACAATAAATAAATAAATTGTAAAATATTTTTTGAAATGAAAATATCTAGTTTAAATGAAAGTGAGTTATTTAATTGATGTGATAATATTTCCATCACTTGAATGTTAGCATTATTAATAATTTTGTTATTATGCTTTACTTTTCTTTAATAATGAGTGAGTAAATATTTTCCCCATTTTTAAATTGAAACATCCTCACTCTTGATTTGAAGGAGTGCCTACTAAGTATATGATATGCATTTATAGTTTGGAAAATTTTCACGTTATTGAATTGTTTATTTTCATATATTTAATTTCATATTAATAAAATATAAATATAAAAGAGAATATATATATATATATATATATATATATATATATATATATATATATATATATATATACTTTTATAAACTTTAAATGAAAAAATTTCATTTCTCAATTTAATATCTAATTTAGCCACAATATTACAATTAAATTATCATTATTATTATTATTATTTTTCAAAAACATTAAAAATAAATAAATAACAAACTTAATTTTAATTTAGATATTAAAAATTAATTAAATATATTCATCCCTCCATTATGGTGGAGATTCTTAATTTGTAAGTAGGTTTTTTTATAATGTTATAGGCCATTACTATTGCTTATAAATACTACATGCCCAAAAAACCATAACTCATTTCATATGACACTTGTTCATATAACAATTTTTTTAATTAATTAATTTAATTAAAAGGATGAAAAGACATAACCACTTTGGTGATAAATATCAATCATTGATTTATGTATACTACTATCAAAATTCTAGAATATTTCAATGAGGTTAATTCCTTACCATCCATCTAATAATTATTGATAAGAATTCATAACTCGCTATTTTTTGTTTTGTTTTGTTTGGTTTCACTTTTAGTTGGGCGTGTGTATCTTTGTATGCTAATTGGTATTAAGATCTTGTGTGTTATTTAGCTCATATATGCAAATGGATATATTTATTCTTCTTTCTGCATAAGCATATACACATATGCACTTATTTTTGTATGTAAACTTATGCCTTCATTAATGACATGGTGAAAAGTTCATGGTGAAATTTTTATCAACGGTTGTAGTGTATTACAGAGTTTGTTAGGATGCATTTACTTTGAATAAATCTAAAAAATTAGATTCATACCACATGGCTCTCAGCCCACCAACTTCCTAGGGATTTGAGATTATTCCAATTCTAATAATTTCCTCATTATTATTTATAATATTCATTTATATATAAATAAATTTTATTTAGCAAAATGGTCCATTACTTTTAATAATTTTAAAAATTTGAATTCGTGCCATGTGGCTCTCCACCCACCAATTTCCTAGGGATTTGAGATTATTCAAATTCTAATAAGTTCCTCCATGTTAATTTACTCATTATTATTGATAAGATTCATTTATATATCAGAAAATTTTATTTAGAAAAATGGTCCATTTTACAATAAGATGTGTAATTCTTTTTTTTCTTAAGTTAAAGTTGACCCATGTCAAAATAGTAGACGAATAAATGTCAAATAGAGATGAAAAAGGTAGACAATGCCTAACTTGACCAATTTCAAAAAAGTGTGTTACAGAGTTTGTTACGCTTCATTGACTTTTAATAAATTTTAAAAATATATTAGTGCCACATGGCTCCCCGCCCACCAATTTCGTAGGTATTTCAGATTATTCCAATTCTAATAAGTTCCTCATTCTAATTTATAACATTTATTTATATATAATAAAACTTTATTTATAAAAATGGTCCATTACTTTTAATAAATTTTAAAAATTATATTGGTGCCACCTGACTCTCCACCCACCAATTTCCTAGGCATTTGAGGTTATTCCAATTCTAATAAGCTCCTCCAAGATAGTTTCTCATTATTATTTATAAGATTCATTTATATGTAAGAAAATTTTATTTAGCAAAATGGTCCATTTTACAATAATACCTTTAATTCCCTTTTTTCTTACTTAAAGTTGACCCATGTCAAAACAACTATCAAATGAAGATGAAAGAGGTAGACAATGCCTAGCCTAACCAATTTGGTGTAATAAAAATCTGTTCCATATCTTAAATTAATAAATATGACATAATTTTTTTTTAATATATAAATGCATATTTTAAAAATATATATATATAATTCATTTAAATATAATATGTTGAGCAATTTATGCACACATATCAGAATGAATTTAATAAAAAGTAATAATTAAAATAGCTTATATAACTCTAGATTTACCAAGCACCAGGAGGGTTCAAATCTCTTTTTACTCTAAAATAGGTTTTCAACTCAAGAGATTTGATAACTCTCCGCCCTTGGTAAACATGGAGTTAAGATGGATCTAGGTTGGTCATTTAAAAATATATAGTTATATATAATATATATTTTTTATTTTTTTTATAAATACTTATATACAACAATATTTCATTTTAAATATGGTTCAACTATAGCAAGCAACTATTTTGAGAAATCTTGATGTTTCTCACTTTATGATCTCACCATCCTTTTTTAAGATTACTACACCCAATCTTCCTCACCTAATTTATATTCTTCCTCGGCCGAGAGGGTTTCATGAATATTAGCTTTGATGGTGCCTCCAAAGGTAATCCTAGTCTAACTGGGTATGGGGGTCGTTCTAGATACGAGGATCACAATCCTTTATGAATTTATTTAGAGGACTATGGCATAGAAAACAATAATGAAGCAAAATTTATGGCACTAGAAAGAGCCTTCAAATTAGTTGTGTCAGTAGGATATTCTAAGCTTTAAATTGATAGAGATTCTTAATTAGTTACAAGGACATCTCAAAAGATAATCCAAGGAGCACTTGTTGAAAAATTATCCAAAATATGTAAGATCATTAATCTAATTTCTTTCATCAGAACTCTACTTGTATCTATTGAATTCTGTAATTATCTCTCACTTTGGGAGAATAAGTAATAAAAAAGAATTATTTTTTTTTCTAATCTAGCTTGGAAACAAGGATAATTATGCTTTGACAAAGGCTAGCTACCAAAAAATCAATCAGATTGGCATGGAAATGTTCAACACATTTTAGAGGGTGACATTTCTTCTGTGAAAATGGAGATGATTAATGAGGATCAAGGCTCCCTCAAGGGGGTATTATTCTAGAGTAATGGGACTACAGGATGAGCCCACTACCCCATAATAAAAAACAAATTAAATATTGGGGGTGGTGTGGCTATCCCCATGTGTCCACAAGCATGCAATAAATAACAAATATATGTTATATGGGTTATGGTGATAATATGTGTTATAACTAGAAAATCAGACAAGCAAAGGTGGCATTTCTTAATGTTAGGATGAAGGATTTACAGGGCTGGAAGCCATTAGAGAATCTGAAGTATTTAAAAATCTCTAAGGTCTAAGAGGAAAAATCAAAGTGTGCACAGAAGGAACTAGTTAAATACACCTTTTCACGCATAATCCTTCAATAAGTGTGCCTTTGTATGAATTTTCCTCAAAAATCCACGCGGTCTTGAGAGTGGCAGAAGTCAATTTTCGGGACCACAAGGAACACTCTAGGACATTGATCCCACACTTGAGGCTGCCTAAGGACAGCTTCCCAAGCCTCCTTAGGAACTCAAGGGATTACACAATGGAATCACCCTCCTCTCCTGGGTCACCATCCACAATGTACCAAGAGAGGGAAGGAGGATTTGAATTCTCCTATAAAAGGCCACTAAGAGATGAGCAATTTGAGAACACATTTTTATGCTGGCCAGAATTTCCCCAAGCAATACCGACAGTGTGTGATCTGGAGCAAAGATAGAGGGGACTCAGTTGTTGGCCATCCAACAACTCTAGTCCACCATAAGTAGAGAGATGGAGACTTTGTGCCAAGGTAGCTCGGAAGTAAAGACATCCTTGCATCAGGACTTAGAACCCCTAGTTCTAAGGGCCCCTTGGCAAGTGGGTAAAATTTTCATCCTTCATTCCTACCAGAACTCAATAAGAGGGGATGTAAGTGCCTTCGTTTGGATTATTGAAGTTGTTTGGCTCTATTCAGAGCTTTTTTTTCTATTTTTTTTAATTTTAGTTTAGTTTTTTGTGTTTGAATATGGATGTTATTTCTCTATCTAGTATGTTTATGTTTTAGCATGTTCCACTAACTTGCTTGAATCCATCTATTTTCTGCCTGTAGCCAATAAATTAAGAGGGAAAAAATACCCCTCTTAAGAAAGTTTGATTTGGTACATTCGTGTGCCAAACACACTAACACAGGATTGGTGACTCCACTAACTTTTATTTCCAAGTTTATGTGGTTGTGCCTTTTTTGCAGAGACCTCTTTCTTTGCTGAGGAGTTGGGTTGGAACTACCCTCTTTCTCTCTTTCATTCCCTGATTCACCCTTACTGACAAGCTGAAGCAGAAGAGCTCCTGAAAATTACTTTGCAGGAAAATTATGTGGATTTCTTACAGATAGACATGCCTCAGTGTGCACGTTCAGAGGTGACCTATGTGCAGCCTTCACGCCTGTTTCAGCCTTTTGCATGCGGAAACCCGAAGTAGGATTTTTCCTACTATTTCTATCTTTTTCTTACTTGTAATGTGACTAGTAGCCCATAATACATCTACCAACACTGGTTGAGATGCCCCGCAACTTGTTAAATCTCACTTTTAGCTACTTTTAGTCGTTTAGGTGTTAGTTTTATTTCAAGTTGATTTTCGCAAAGTTAACACATCGTTTAAGTAGGAGGCAAATTAACTTGCATTCCGAAATAATTTATGTTTTTCGAATTTAGTTACCAAAACACCTAGTTACTTCACCAAAGTAAGTGGCCGAAGTCCACTCATGCTTAGCTAATTCTTTTTCATTTTTCTAGTGTAAAAGTCATTAATCTAGTTCAATTTTTACACTAGGATTTCAGGACCAAGATTGAATTGTCGGTAGAAGAGAAAGTAATATCTACTGCCTTTGCACCTTCAGGTGATCCTAGGAAAGAAAATGAACACTCTCTATTGACAACTCACCATATCCCTATAGTTGATCATATATATTAACTGGGAAAAATTAAAAGCAGCCCATATCTGCACATGTTTTTCTTTTGAGCAAGGAACAATAAAACATAGTTTAAATAGGGGATTTTGAAAAATATCATCGCATATCCACACATTCAAACTGTGTTCTTATTCACCTTTTGTTCACACACATCCACACCCTAAGTAAAGTAAATACACCTAAAAATAACTTAAAAAAAACTCACTAAATTCTCCCCATAGGGGCCACAAAAGAATTTATAGTCTAAGTTAGGACCAGGGGGGTAAGCATCCAATAAGCCGCCTTGGTAATTCTTCAACTTGAAACATAGAACTTGAATATTTAGGGAAATTTCAAATCTTCCTATCAGCCCATGGAAAAGAAAACCCGAGCACGACAGAGACCCGTTTCAGAGAGGGTTAGTCTTAGGTCCAGTGTGTGCGATATCAGTTGGGGCTACCTGACCCATCTGATACTCGGTACTGGTAGCTGAAAAACCAAGAATCCCAAGAATAGAATGCTCATGTGGGACGATAGTGATTAGTAGCCAAAATTATGGAATCCTTTCCCTATAAGTGACGATGCAAGCAGCCCTAGATCCTCTACCCTTAATTTGGTGGATTTTCTTCGGTTGACTAGGGGCGTCGCCAGTTCTTTCGAGATGTTGTTCCAGCATTCGCAAGATATATTCTCAAGGCCCAGTTACATTTGAGTGTGTGAGGATGATTAGGTATTCTAGGATTTGAGTATCATATGCAAACAACAAAAAACAATATTTTTTGATTGACTGATCACATAGGATTAATATAAAGAGAAAATTTATTTTATTTTCGCTTTGTTTTATGTATGCGATCAGTTCTTAGATTATAATATCTATCCTCTAAAATATTTCCAAACCATACCTAGTCAACGCTAGAATGGACCCAACGGGACCTTGTCGATTTAGACATCTTTTGGACCTCCCCCCATTACCGGGAGGGGTTCCAGGTCTTTTTCCATTTAGGCGTCAAAGCCACAACATGACCACCATTATCGGTTCATACTTTATTGGTGCTTCTTTAGTTGGGAACCCTAGTCGATATCCGAATGTCACACTGATGAACACCCCCATAGGGTCACCACACACCACTCCTCCTACAACCCCTAGTGGGGAGAGGAGTGCTACCCATTCAGGAAGCCAGGTAAACACGCAATAGGGTATGTCACAGACAAACCCTGTTCCTAACCAGAACATTGTGTTTTCACAAGTTGCAATGACTACAAGTTCAAAATCACCTTTTCTAGCTTCGTTAAATCTACCAGATTTGACCAAGTTGACAAACGACCCCATTTCACACAACCCCATACGGCCTCCCATGCCCACGAAGCTCCCTTCAGACATTCCAAAGTTCGAAGGAAAGCAGGTGGAAGACCTAGGAAATCATGTTATGACTTTCCACCTGTGGTGTTTGTCGAAAAGTATCATTGATGATACTACTCGAGTGAGACTATTTCAATGCACCCTAACCAGAATATTTGTGGAATCGTATGTGGAGCAGCCCTCTGCTACACATGGAACCTTTGGCGCTCTCGTTACCGCATTCCTGACCTATTTTCAGCTACCCATCCATCATGATTTCGAAATGGAATTACTGACCCATGTTAGAAAAACCCCTGTTTTCCATATCTCAAACCATCTTCACGAATGTCAGCGATGTCGTAGTTTGTGCAAAGCCAAACTCAACAATTGAGTTCTATTAGACCTATTCCTGAAAACTCTCACTCTAGAAATTTAAAAATTAGATGTGGCACAACAAAATACCATATCCGAATAGGATGCCATCAATAAGGTGCAACAACTCGAGCTGATCTATACACAGTTAGGGTATATTTACAATATCCTGTCGAATGCCCTGCGCCTACAAACTTACAAAGAATTTCTAGGCGTGTCGAACTCTGGAGATGGTTTAATTGGGTTTTTGACCCAAAATCACCTAAGAAGCAACGTTCAATACCTCGTTTACGTGTATGATTCTACCCAAAACATACCACAACCCGGCTACCAAAGTCATCCCATGCCTTCACAAAATTTGACCAGTAGGATGTCATTATACCACCATCAACATATAGGAACCTATCCTCTAGTTGAGGGGACCTAGTATGCAGCCAGACATTCTGATGGAAGAGATCCCCCCAACAGCCATTTACAAACCATGGACCGCAATATGCCTAGTCCCCAGCTCAAGACCCGCCCATGTAGAATAATGAATAGGTGAACTTCATGCAACCCTCCCAAAGCCAACCACGCCAACCATACAACCAGGAGA
This sequence comes from Pinus albicaulis, assembly GCA_034641835.2. Lineage (NCBI taxonomy): Eukaryota > Viridiplantae > Streptophyta > Pinopsida > Pinales > Pinaceae > Pinus > Pinus albicaulis. Next base: position 812,181,195 of record CM076576.1, on the reverse strand, counting down.
ATCCAAATTATCCTCCTAACACAGTTAAGAAAAAAGGAAAAAAACAAACCTAAATGAAATCCTGGATAGGGGGAAAAAAACCAACAATGCCCTCCACAATCTTAGGCTGGAGGAAAATCTAACCAAAATCAAAACCAGGAGCCAAGAAAATCCCAGAGGAGGAACAAGAGACCAGTTCTTTGAAAAAACCACTCTTTTTCAATCTGTGGTGAGTACGGCCATTACACTCACCACTGTCGTGACCTCCCTGAGCTGAAGAAGCTACAGAGTAACCAAGGACAAGGGGGATTCTCCTAGTAGAGTGCAGTCATGCAGGATCCATTCCCCCGTCAAGGGACAATTAGCACACAACAACAAACTCCAGAAAATTCCAGAAAAAACAACCACAGAATCTACATAACTGGTGAAGAAATGTTTTTTCAGACACAGAACCGAAATTACGATACCCCACCAGACACCAATGCATCAGGGGCTAGTAAAAGTGCACCATATCAAAGATGCCTATTGAACCTCTGCCAAAAATGGCCACAGGATCACCTAGGCGGGCAAGAAACTACTCCAAAGAAGCCCATAACTATAGCCTTGTGGATGATCTAGCTCAATCGCCCGCCACTATGTCAGCTTTGGAGGTATTACAATCATGCCCAAGACAACGGAAAGCATTATTTTCTGCATTAGGCACCGTCGACCCTGCCAATTTTTGCCTTATGGCTTTCGATTTAGATAAAGCCACCCCTAGGCTTCCTTCAATGGTTGCCTTTCAGATACCGGTGTTAGTCCAAAACATCACCATTCACTGATGTATCATTGACGAGGGTGCATCCACATGCATCATGTCAAAGAACGTTTGGCAGACGTTAGGGTCTCTCGAGCTAAAGCCATCAGACATCACGCTTAGAGCATATGATGGTCGCGCTTTAGCCCTTATCGGTCTCTACCAAAACGTCCCAGTCAACTTAGCTGGAAAGGTGGTCCTTATATAAAATGAAGTCTTAGACACCCAGTTGGACTACAATATACTCCTTGGCTAGAGTTACATGTATGACATGTCAGCCATAGCCTCCTCCATCTTCCGAACTATGATGTTCCCCCATGAGGACCACATCGTTACTATTGAATAGTTAACACATAAAAGATGGCCCCTAACAAATACCGATGTCATTCTACCCTATGTAGATACATCTGCTGACACACTAACACAGTGCCAAGGATACGGTCCTGACCATTTCAAACCATCGTCCATCCTAGGGTCATTCTTAGGAGATCCCTGTGTTATACCTGAGTCATCACCTGATGTCACAGGGGATCCGGTGTGCATGATGTCCACATCTACCACTGAAGCTAGTCAAGACACGGAGACAAGCAGTAATGACATCGAGTCCTTGGCCACGACAGCCTCTCTAGCCTACGTCGCCTCCCAAACTCCTTTCCTCTTCCCCCTAGCTGGTTTCATGTCACAGCAGGTCATGGCCACGGTGGTCCTACCAAGCTTATCATTTGCAATACCAATTTGGTACCTTATCCCACCTACTCCAATGGGATTCACAAACATCACCTCTACAAGATTAATCCCTATCAATCCTGAGCAGGCCCCATTTGTTCAGGAAATTTTCACAAACATCCCTACAAAGTACATTGCCATCACAAATCTAATGGTTGCGACTAAGAAACCTGAGAGAAGAGGAAAGAAGGTGGAGACTCCCACCATGCAATGAGAATCACCTTGTTGTTCCATATGTGACATAGTAGGCCACCCTAACGATATTTTTCCAGAGCTGGACGAATTAGAGCCTCTCCTTAGCTCTGAGGTAGACATCGCGGCACCAAGTTCCTGTAAGAAGGAACCTGCCACCAAAAGTCAAGGCAAAGCATTGCGTACCAACCACACATGCACTATCTACAACAATTATGGACACTATACCTATCATTGCCCAGAAATCCCATGATATAGGGATGCCTTACATGCCATCGAGCGATCCTACAAAGAGGATCCCTCCACCCAGTCGTTTGGAAATGAACCTCACACTATCATATACCTTTAGGAGGAGCGACAGTTGCTTGAAATACTCCCAACCATCCCCCCTCTTCCCATTGAACGTTGAGTACTCTGTGATGAACACGATCATTTCAACATCAAATTCCCAGCTCTGGAAATGTTCCAGCGATGGTATCCATTCCATGTAGTATATCGCACTAACCCTGATACCCAGTATTCATGTCAGATATGCAGTGGCAATCATCCGGTGTGCCATTTTCACTACATCCCTATATTTCGTGCAGCACTAGCTTGTATGCGATCAATTATAGTCCACCTCTCCCATGAATATGGCTCTGACTCAGAATCTATGAAAAAATCGACAACCCAAGAAGATATGATGAGTAGATCCATCATCTTCCTGTTAGCTGAAAAGTGAACAATCAGGGAACCCTTAGTTACCCCCAACCACACTCCACAGAGAAGACCAACATGCGAATTGTGTAAAATTCCCAATCATGTGGTCACCACTTGCCTTGACTTAGAAGCAGTACATCATTGGTACCTAGTCACGCCATCCAGTGAATAAGATGGGAACCCCATATCTAGGCTGTTTTTCCTAATATGTCAGGGCAATCACTATGAACAACGTTGTACCTATATCCCATGAGTATGTCCTCTAATTGATATGATACATACATTAGAGAAGAAACAAGATGATCTCCTCAATAGATATAGAAAGTATATCACCCCAAGGCCATCAACCTCACACCCATAGCGGCGTAATGGGAAAACTAGAACGATGTACCAAGCAAGCATGAGCCAAGTTCAACTTAGGATAACATGTGGATTATGTGAATTTATTGGCCATTGAGCCAATCAGTGTAAAGAACTGAAGCACCTTGCAAACAGTTTCCACACAGTCTCCTCCCTCTCGCAGAAACTTCTCTCTAACCAAGAGAAGATAACGCACACTTATTGCCGGATTTGTTCACACTTCCATCATACAATAAAATGTGAGCATATCCTGAAGCTTAGAATAGCAAGAGTAGCTTTAATTCTACACTCCCCAAAAGAGATAGACATACCCAAGAAAAAACTCAGAAATGGAAGCAAAAGACCTCATCTTCTACAATAGATCCTTTCAAAGCATCCACGTCTAGGACGAAGAGTAGTGTTTATTCACACAAAATATACTCAGTTGGCACAGTGGTACCATGCACCATCTTCACTGGCCATAACCACAAACCAAAGGCATGCCCGCTAATGGAAACATTCAGGCACCTCTGCACCAGGCACAATTTCCACCGACAGGAAATTGACCATCCTAACAGGGGACCCAACCTTGCACTCTCGCAAGCTCCATCACGAAGATTCTCCTCCCACTAAATTCCAACGACACGATACACCATATACGATTCATATCATCATGTATCAGAAATAGGACCGAAGCTTCCCCCACATCTTGGGTTTCCAACCTTGTTTTAGTCGTAAAAAATCAGGGTACCCTACGCTTTTGCATTGATTTTCATGAGATCCCAAATTTACATGCCAACATCAAACTCCTCGACAACACCCAACCTCAAGAACAACATCTAGTACAACTAGAGTTCATTGACAAAAGCCAATGATAGTCACTTCAGTACAACGAGGCCCACAGGAAACAGGTAAAAGCATCATTCAACCGCCACATCACCCCTTGCTCATTCACTGAGGGAGAGCTAGTCCTCTACTAGGATGTCACAAAGGAATCCCTAGGTCCAGGAAAGTTTGAAACCTTGTGGAAAGGACCCTACATCATAAAAAATTTCCTCCTTAAGGGGGAATACATCTTGACCAAGCCGGATGGAACTTTCCTCAACAACCCCGTCAATGGCCTTTACCTCAATAAATTCTACCCATGAGGCCCGAGAAGGCCCTCCCCTAGAGTCAACATACACACACCCAAACACTTTAAATTTTTGACGAAAAGACTTGTTTCAAAATGCACTCTAGTGTTGAAATGGATTACCAACCTGAACATTACTTCGGATTTACTGATGGAGCATCGCGATGGTCTCAAATTTTAGTAGAAATTTCCTGGGTTATCTATCATCCTGACCAATCACCACTCTGCACCAATGGTGTTTGTATCGGTTCAACAACAAATAATCAGGTAGAGTATGACGCTGTCTTTTGACTTATGTGCGACACTCTAAATCAGGGCACACGCCATATAAATATATACCTTGATTCCAAGTTAGTAGTGCCACAGTTAAACCAAAAAATTGAGATAATAGATTCACATCTGTTTAGAAAATACTTGCGTGCAAAATGATTAAGCAAAAAATTTGACTACATTACATTCATACATGTACCAAGGAGCCAAAACCAAACAACTGATTGCATAGCTAACAATATTCTAAACTAGAATGCATCTCGAATAAACCATCATACATAAAAAACAAAAACATAGATATCCATTGACATAGCATAATCCATAAGAAAAAACAGGGGCACACCATGTAGAGCCACAAAAAATATGTCTCGCATATATACCAAAAATGTAAATTTCTAGGTACAAAAAATAGTATCTCTGACCCATAAGTCAGCCCAAAAAGATACATATACACAAGTCAACAAAAATAGGGGAAGCATCCTCATAATGGGTGCCTTTTCCATGTAGAATAAAACTCTAGGGCGGTGCTCCCCTAGGTAGGGCACCTGCACCCACTGCCACTCTCGGTACCAACACTGGAGCCACCATCAACACAAAGACCACCACCCAACGTAAACCCAGCCGATAGCCCCTCTCCCGAGCCATCAAGGTGTCCAACCACTCATCCTCGAGGTCATCCACAAAGCCTCGAGGATGCATCCCCTGGGTCAAGCGGTCCACTCAACCCCATGCATCCTCCAGAGTTTCCACCCGCTTGGTTAGCTTAGCAACACGAGCCTTTGCTGCATCAACATGCGCTCATTCAGAAACAGTCTCGGCGGTAGCCGAGCTGCTACCCTCGCCCGAAGGGCCAACCTCATCAACTGGTGCTCCCCCTAGAGGCTATGCAGGAGCTCCTTCCTACCCCCCGAGAGCTCCTCGTCTCCGTCAGACTAGCTAGTGCCCAACCAACCGAGCCACAGGACGACTGACCTCGCCAACATCTGCAAGAGTAACCAAGACTATGTCAGTGTCATCATAATACACACATAAACATAAATACTCAAGTAAATGCAGAAAACAATACCTAATGGCCCGCAAGCATATCCAGCAGGAATACCCATGTCTGGATCTCCTTGGAAGTCCATCCCTACATAAAGGAATAGTAGGAACATCTGAGGGTTGGCCTCAAACTAAGCATCTGTGGTGGCGTTCCATAACACCCCACCCTACCTCCACCTCCTCGGGGCATCACAGGGGCCCACCTCCTCATGCGTGTTCCCGTGGCCCCCCAACAGGCACTACCACCGTAGGTCTCAGCAGCACCACTCACTCGTACATAATGCTGCATAAGATACTGGCATAGGTAAACAAGTTTGATCCATCTCGAACCATGTGAAAGTTTCACCAACATCCTATCATAACAAAAATGGGAAAAGTAAAAAAAGTGCCCAACCCTCAACTGGCACAAGACACCGATCTGCAGTCCTGATGCTCGATGAGGAGCAAATGACCCAGCTAGTCGCACAATGGCCGCTAAAGCACACCGCTCAGCCAATTCTGTCACTATAGCAATGGCTATACACCCCTCCATAAGGGGCCCCCTGCCACAATGACACTCCTAGAACTCCTCAAGATCCACCCTCCAAGAGGGCAACAAATATCGAAGTACCTCACTCTGAGGAAGCAACCCGGTAACAAAATAGATATCCATCTTAGGACGGATAGTAAGGTCACACCCACGTAGCACCATCACCGTACGCTTCCTATTCCAGCATTGGACCAAGTAGCACAAACGACGATATTGTGATCGTAGAAGGTCATTCTACATGAATTTAAGAAGAACCCATTGCACCAGATGTTAGCATGCATGACCATCAGTAGCCAAGGCATCTCAGAGTTCGGGCCAGTGCCTCTCCCTCCACAACACCCTGTCGTCAAAACATGAACACATCAACAACATGAAAAACACCAAAAATGGATAAAATTTCCAAAAATTTTGACAAAAATTTACTCGGCTTTCCGCGTGCCTATTTCTCAGACATGCGCAAGGAATTTTCACTTGTTATTCTCCATCCACTGAAAGTTCCAAGAGAAGGTATCATTCTACCCACAACATGATAGAGTCCTAGAAAAACTCTGCATATCCTGACATAATTTCTCCATCATAAATTAACCATAGGTTCTAAACACCCGACCATGTTTATCATCACCTCACCTTGCACATGATGAACATCCTCGTTGGTCAGTAGAGCCTCCCCTCCATCGTGCCCATCACCCACAGTAGACCATACCTCACAAAAATTGTGGCGCCATTGCCATACCACTTTAGTACGGGAAGCACCTCATGCCCATTCACCCACCATGCATCAGGTCAAGTTTTACCATATCAACATAAAACCCCTTTCCTAGATGACGAGGTTTTGTAAGCATATTGACAGCACACTACCGCTCCTTGCATTTGTCCCCCATACCTCCATCAGCATAGCCCATCTGCAACATTTTCCATTTGCTTCATTAATCTCACACATGAGACCAACCAATGGGTCCCCCACCCTCAACAAAAACACCTCCCTCACACCATTAGTGAGAAAACAATTTCATTTTTTTGGGGCACCCATCTCCATGTTTTTTACAGACCAAAACCCATTATTTTATTCTTTTGGTAAGTGTACAAAGACCACAAACGGTGCACTACATCACCCACCCACCCATTCATTTTTTCTCCCATGGCAGCAGTCTCTCGTCACCCTTGGTCGGAGTACCACAACCTCATGCATAAGCCACCATGACATTCATAACCAAAATATACCCACCCTGGATGTCCTACCGATTCCAGGGATTTACCCATCAGAAATATTTAAGACTGTCGCCAAGTTGCTTTTTCTGCTCCAACCTTGGGCCACTAAATACCCTTCATCAGTTTTTAGTCACCCTCACCATCATGCCTATGTTAAACCCATCACATCCAGGATCATGATCCCCTACATCAATGACTCTCTCTTTCGGTTGGGGCTTCCTTTTTTTCGACATCAACACCTCTTTTCCAAAAAGGAAGCGGTACCTTGGAACACCCCTCCCCACAAAAGGGCCATCCTCAGGTGGCACTGTGGGAGACATTATTTCCCACAGATGTCATCGATCCTCCTAACATTCTACTACAATGCAAAATTTCATGTCAAGATGGAATCATAACTTACAACCATTTCACTTTGATCAAATTCGTCAAAGACCCATGCCTGTATAAGCATCTCTCTCAACAATACTTACGAGGGAAGGTCCCAACCAGCGCATATGCGTACAATGAGAATTTATATGCCATACCAAGTTTATGCATATGGGTACCACATTCCACCTATTTTAAAAGAAAAAAAACCCTAAGGGCGTCAAAAATTGTTGTCATCAACCAACATATCACTACCATAATAGTGACACAGACAGAACCTGTATCTGTCAAATAGATTTGTTTAACTAGCAAAAGCATCACAAGCATGGGACATGCCCAACTCGTAAATAAATTGTACATATTGTATTGTACCTTTACTTGTAGGGATCCCATGGGACATGGTCCCTCTTCGACCTGGTGCAGGGTGTCTCCAACTATGGGCTACATGCAAGTCTCTCTCTCTCTCCACACAGTATATAGAAAAAAAACTATAATGTATTTTGGCTATACGATTCTTCCTAGACCTCACACATTAGGGGGCAACTGTTATCAATGGAAAAACGAACAAGCAAAGGTGACATTTCTTAATGTCAGGTAGAAGGATTTGCAAGGCTGGAAGACATTAGAGAATCTGAAGTATTTAAAAATCTCTAAGGTCTAAGAGGAAAAATCAAATTGTGCATAGAAGGAACCAGTTAAATGTGCCTTTACGTGCATAATTCTTCGATAAGCGTGACTTTTCCTCAAAAAGCCGCACAGTTCTGAGAGTGGTAGAACTCACTTTATAGGACCACAAGGCACACTCTAGGACATTGATCCCACACTTGAGGCCACCTAAGGACAACCACCCAAGCCTCCTTAGGACCTCAAAGGAGCACACAATGGAATAAATGTGGCACACAATGGATCACCCTCCTCTCCTGGGTGACCATCCAAAATGTACCAAGAGAGGGAAGGAGGATTTGAATTCTCCTATAAAAGGCCACCAAGAGATGAAAAATTTGAGAACACATTGTTATGCTGGCCATAATTTACTCAAGCAATATCAGTAGTGTGCGATCCCAAGCAGAGATAGAGGGGACTCAGTTGTTGGCCATCCAACAACTCTAGTCCACCATAAGTAGAGAGATGGATACTTTGTGCCAAGGTAGCTCAGAAGTAAATACATCCTTGCATCGGGACTTAGAACCCCTAGTTCTAAGGGCCCCTTGGCAAGTGAGTAAAAGTTTCATCCTTCATTCCTATGAGCACTCAATAAAAGGGGACGTAAGCGCTACCGTATGGATTATTGAAGTTGTTTGACTCTATTTAGAGCTTCTGTTTTATTTGTTTTAGTTTTAGTTTAGTTTTTTATGTTTGAATATGCATGCTATTTCAATATCGAGTATGTTTATGTTTTAGCATGTTCCACTAACTTGCTTGAATCCATATATTTTTTTCCTGTGACCAATAACTTAAGAGGGAAAAACCACCCCTCTTAAGCAAGTGTGATTTGGTACATTCGTGCGCAAAACACACTAACACAATATTACTCCAAGTTTATTACTCCAAGTTGGTGTGTTTGTATGTTGTGCCGAGGATAAAGGAAAAATTCATGTCCTTCACTGTAGGAGGACTAGCATTGGTAGACTTGGCGTGTTATGAGGACCATCATTACCCTTTTACGAATAATTTTGGGTGTCCTTGCTAAGTTTATTGGAGTGAATTTGGAAGGAAAAAATATCACCCTGGTGATGAATTTCGTTTGTTGAGTGGTATGCATTATGTCGAAGAAGAGAGCTACTAGTTAATTCAAAGTGGCAGGGAGAGGAGGCATACTCATAATCACAAGTTGTACCTGGTCAGGTGCCCCTTTTTCCTTCAATTCTCATAATTCTATAAATTTCCTTCATTCCTTGCTGTCAACATCCAACATTTCCTTCTATATTTGGGTAACTCTTCACTTTATACAAATCTATCTCATTTTGTAACTCGACCTTTTGGTTGAATTATGGTGCAGAATTTTGATGGCCTTCCAAATAAGGTAAAACTTAAGGCCTATGTAAATTTCTTAGGAACATTTAACCTTTCCTTCTTCACTCAATAATGTATTTTTCAACTTTAATGTGTTATTAGGAAGGTTAAGAGATGATTCTCATAACTTGTGTGCCTAATGAATTTATTGTATAAGATATTGAGAATATATGATGCAGATAACATAGGAATCCAACCAAGAGAAAAATATGAGCTTGCCCCTACTAAATTATGGTAAAAAATTTGTCGGCGCAAGGTCATTATCACTCGCATATACTTGTGAACTCATTAGGCAAGCATATCATATTTTCTAGTTTTTTTGGACGGAATATACCCACTCTTTAAAGAGGGTTATGTATAATTAAATAATAATTAAGTATATTCCTATATGACATGAATTTTGGTAAGGATTTCGAGTGAAAACATGATAAGTTAAAGTACATAGTCATCATTTTAGAGAAAGGTATATCAAAATTTTTATTAAAGCCCATAGATCTATCATTCTTTAATGAAAAAATTAATTAATATCCTTTTTACATAAATTTATTTAACTTTTTTTGTAGCCAATTTTCCATTATGCATAGTTATAATTCTATCTAGATGCTTACTGATTGATTCACTTTAACAGGGTTGTCACTAGCTGCGAAATTTGAACTAAGCTACAAAAATTGTCAAATTTTGTAGCTGTATTCTCAACTTTATAACTTTATGAAAAACTTGTTGCTATTGATGTGGCTGATTTTATTGGTGTTGCTAACTACTAAGAATACTTAAATAAAACTAGGTCAAAATTTCTATTTAGACATGAAAATTTTATTAGAAGAAAAAAAGGAGGGATAAAAAGGGAGTGAGACAAGATAAGGAATTATGAAAATCTACACTACCAACAATTCTTTTATTTCAGTTAAGATTTTCTGTATATATTTTATAACAATGTTAGTTGTCATATCTAAACTTTTTATTTTATTTTTATATTACAATATAGTTGGATAATGAGGAGAGAAATATCCCTTTTCAACCAACTTGAAATCAAAATTGGATTGCAAATATTTGACAAATTCCTCTTTTGTTAAGGGCTTAATATATAAATTTAACCTATGCCCATTAATAATAAGGGTAATATTTTCTTCATCAAGATTCCTAGTTCTAATTGCTCAATAATCAAAGACAATATCTATCTCATAGGGACGAAGCGAGTGAGTTTGATTTTTTTCCTTGAAAATCCTTAAATTAAAGTAAAAAAGAAGAGTCGAACCACCTTACTTGAATTTCTTAGTTTTGATTAATTTATCATGTCATCTCTAACTATGTTGATGTAATATGCTCCTTCTTTGGATAGATTCTTGTCACATTTCATCTAGCTCATGTAATTGTGAAAATATTTTTTTTTGAGCTTCAGATAGATCAAGTCCCAAATTTTCTTCTATTCTGAAAGTATCCATCTGGAATTTAGTTGGAAGTTGTTAGTGTCAGTGAGTTATTCCTCTCACTAGTGATAAAATGTGCTCTTACAAGGTTTTTGTTAGGGTCTCAAGTCAAATTTTTATGGTTTCAGTAGGTCTTCAAATACAAATTTGGTCATTGGGTAGTCTGTCTAGGTCAGTGCTACTCCTTTCAGTATTCATGGTTATCATTATTCATCACGGTCATGTTATTTTTCAATTGTATAGGTCATGGATCAGTCAAATTATCATATAGGTCTTGGCCTAGGTAATCACTTGTAATTGTAATCATAATGTTAGTTTCAAGTTAAAAAAGCCATGTTTATGGCCTTGAGTCCACATATAAAGGGAGTTAGAATTTTAGGAAAGAAAATAAAAGTAAAGATACTACTTCAGTTCATAAAGTTATTTCTGCAAAACACATCACTTTGGTTTTCGGTTTCAAATGAAGGATGGTGTCATGGCATGACATATGCCAAAAAGTGATTTTGAGTTTTAAAATTGTTGAAAAGTGTAACTAGGTTAGGTTTTCATAATAAATTATATTTATTTTTTTATGTAAATGATAAAAGGCTAAATGAGATGTCATGTTGCACCCGTCAAAAACGTTTGAAAGACTTCGCTCCAAAAACCATGGTATGTTGGCCCTCATCAAGTTAATGGAATTCGTCTGTTGGAATACACCTGTATGCTTAAATAAAAAGGAACAACCTTTATATATAAGCTCACGTGGGCAGTTTCAAATACACACATTTGGAATTTGACGGATGCAGATTACGAGTTAATACATCTACAGCTATGTATACATCGTATTATTAGTAATAAGAAAATGATTATCATCTTCTCGGACCTGCACAAGAGAAATCGCAGAATTACACATTCACCAGGTACACAAAAATTCGAGATTACATAGATTCTGAAATGCTGCATATACCATAAGAACGAGAAAATTCTAAAATTTAGAATCTACAGAAGTTCAGAAGTTTCTAAATACGAATTACGCCTTAGGTAAGTTTCATCACATCATTGCTTCTCTGCGTTAAGTTTGCAATCAGTATTTGTGAAAGCACAAAACAGAGACCGAGTTTCTCCGTGAAGAGCAATAATTAATGACAAGCGGTTTTGGAGAAAATCTCAGCGTTCATTAGTAAGGGGTCTTGGTATTCATCTATTGAATAATCTATAAGAAGAGATTTGTAGGTTTTTGACCCGGGCATACAGTCTATCATTTTTTTTTGTGTTATTTCTGATTCAATAGTAATTTGATGTATATCAATGATTAAAGATAAATGAGCTAAGGAATAACACAAGCAGTTATTCAGAAGAGAATTTGAATCAAATATTTCCCTGTTGAATTCTCAACAAAAATACCATTCAAAAATTCCAACCACTCTTTTCATTCATATTGAGCTCCAAACTATCAATTAAATCCATCCAAGCACACTCATCATCAAAATTTCACTCTCAAAAGAATTTTCCCTCTCTCACACTACGTTTTTCAAGATCACGCTATGTTTTCATGGTTTGGAACTTTTGGTTAACCTAGAGTAGCAAAAAATAGTTTCCCTACTCATAATACCCTTCCATAAACCCTTCACACCTTCCCAAAGCTTTCCCTATCCCTGCTCCCTCATTTCCCTAATCCCTATACCTAACCCTAGCTCCTACGTTGTGTTTTTGGCAGTTTTAGGGTTAGGACTATGTTTTAATTCCTACAACCTATCCCTACATTATTCTTGTCATAATACACTTCTATAAGCTTCCAAATACCCCTATCTACCTCCCAAAATTTTTCCTACCTACATGTCTCCTCCGTAACCCTACATTCCATCACCTAGAGAAAGTAACCCTAATTCCATGTTTTCCAAGTAAAACCTTGTTTTTCCCTTGCGTCCCACTAGGGTTTGTTGTGAAATCTCAAACATGGGGGGAGAAAAGAAGCCATACAAAAAAGGAGGTCATATCAATAGTTATGGGCCCACCAAATTCCAAAATAATCATAGCTTCACATTTCCAAGATATGGGTTGCCTAGTGTTTACATTGCACACATGGTCAATTTTGCTTCAAAATGTGTTTATGAAAAAATAGAGATGAATTTTACAAACATGAAAGATTTTTTTGTCCATAATATACAAAGGAATATTAACCTCATTCATTTTATACACATGTATTATGATTTGGGATAAATGTCAAAAACACAATTGCTACAAGACGTTTTCTGCACTTCTGGACAACTTGACTTCAAGATAGTTGTTCAAGGGTTTGGAGAAGGTGTTTGTAGTGCCTGATGACTCTATTGTGTAGCTAAAATCCTAATATTTCCAATGGTACCTTCAATATTTATTTCTATATTTTGAAGGTATTCGAAGGTTCCCTGCACGATTAGGCTGCACTTTTCCCTGGTGGCACTGCATTTTTCCAATTTTTGAGAGATCAACTTTAAACTTTGATTCTCAGCAAATGGGAAAGTATTGTTGAAGACTGGGGGAGGTTTTTATTCATAATATACCAAAGGAAAAAAACCTCTCTAAGGTTTTCACATATATTTATTTTTGGAGATATGTGGACCTACCTGTGATCCTTATGTTTGTAGAAAAAGTTTGAAATTTTTGGACTTTTTTCGCAATTTTTGCACAATCATTGGTCCAAAAATGCAACATGCCTCATGCTCGATTTTTTTGGGGGCCTCAAAATGAAATTTTTTTACGTATTTTGGGTTATAGTGACATCTACATCAACTTCAGCCCCTGGGATAGCCATGTCAGCATTTTATGGTGGGTCAAAATGTCAAAAACCCACCTAAAAAACACTTTTCTGCCTTGGTTTTTCAGAAGATCATTGCGTTTTTGGATTAATTCTGGGAGAATTCGTTTTTCAAGGTCTAGGAGAAGCATTTTTCAATGTTTGAGGGTTATATCATGTAAAAAACAGGAAGATAATTCTCCAACATCTTTCATATCAGGATTTGGACATAGGGAAGGCCTCCAAAATCCTCTTGCACCAAAGTTGCTACGTTTTCTCCTTGCACGCTGTGGTTGTTGATATTTAGTTGTGTTTTTTCCTGTAAGCTAGTTTTCTTAGTTAACCCAGTTCAACTTGACTTCTACTGATGTAAATTTTCATTTATGATGTTTTAATGATGCATTTGGGTGTAAATAGGTTGGTTAGAGTGAAAAATAGGTGGATACATACTTGTAAATATCTTTCATGGTCAAATGTATTAGTTTATCTATCTTGAGGAGAGTTTTGTTAACCTCCCTATCATTTAGTTTTTAGGCGAGGGAATCATGTAAACTGCTCCTCCACTCTAGGATTCGACCTATGAGAGAGGGGAAATGGATTTTTGTCTATATGTATCGATTTCTTTGTCATTTTGTCGGTTGGACATAAGAGGATGAGACTATTTTAGCTTGTAATTCAACTCTTTATTCAAGAAATCAAAGGACCAGTTGCAACTATTATCTAGGAATTCATGTGCAATGAGTTTTTGATGTTTTATTTTCTTTGTTATAGTATTACATAAATGATATACATGTTTCCTTTCCATATCTTGATTTCTTCAGTGATATTCCTAAATGTTTGATAAGAAAAAATCTTTCATGAAAGCTTTATTTTGTTTGGGAATGTAATTTTATGTAATTTTCTTGAATTTTTAATGAATTCATGATGCATTCTCATTAAAAACCTCTTTCATTTTCAAACCCTACACTACGCCGACAAAACCCTAATCCCATCACAAAAGAATTTCTATCTTGCTCCTCCATATATTTGCAACTGTAACCCTTTGATAATTTGAACTAGCTACCTTGTTTTCTTCCCTAATCCAATAGAAAAACCATAAAAATTTCAAAACCCTAGAGCTAACCTAACTAGCCTAAAATACACTCTTCATCCAGTCAAACCCTTTGGATTTGATTTCATAGGGAGATCCCTCTCTGGTTTGGTAGGGCTAGCTACCAAACTAAAATCTTGGTTTGAGGTTACCTCTATCGATATCCTTTCTCAGGCTTGGGACATTGTGGAGGCTAACATTTCTGGCATCGTTGCCAGGGAATGAGGTGACAAATATTCTCCGAGAAAGCGTGAAAAAGATCAAATATGATTACTGATGGTGGACAGTGATCAGACATAGGAAGGCTAAAATCATTGACCTGGAGACTCCAAATCAGTTCAAAATCAAATCCAAAGGCTCCACTAAAGGATGAACCTTACCAATAGAAACATGCAAGGAAAACATGGGAAGATCAGGTATTCAACTTGGACTTTCATCCAATACATCATGTTCTTTGTAGTGAATTATTTTTTCTCTTTTCTTGAGCATTTCAAAAAGGTTTTTCAAAGTATATTGTATTTGATAAAAGACCCCAAACCTCTATTTGATTCCTTTCCTTTGAAAATTGTGGACACAAATTCTCTATACGCTTTTGATCTTGCTGAATATCCTTCTTCTGAAACTTATGTTGACCATCATCAGCGTAATGAGCCTCAAGAGGTAGGGAATAAACTTACAGCTTCTGTACATACTCCTATAACTTGCAAAATTATAGATAGATACAAGCCACTCATACTCTTGAGAAACACATTCAGAGTTTTGAAAATTTTCTCGACCTTTTTGAGGTTGAAGAAAATGATTTCAATATCAGGGTGTTTGCTCTAACTTTGCAAGGTGAAGCTAAGAATGGTTAAAATACTTGTCAGCTGAAATAATTTTCTAGTTCCATCAGTTTGTAAAAGTCTTCCTTGATAAATGGGAGATCAAGAGGAATCCTTTTCTGATTATAGAAGAATATAATAATTTGAAAAGACAACCAGGAGAAATAGTGCAACACTTTTCATCCAGATTCAATCAGGTATATCATTCAATGCCTGTTGATATAAAACAACCTCCCGGTTCAGCTCTCTTACACTTCCCGGATGCCTTTGATCTGGAAATGGAGTTTTGATTGAGAGAAAGGAACACTACAACACTTGAAAAAATGTAGGACACTACGATTGCTGTGGAAGCTAATCTGTTGGTAAAAAGGTCAGTGTTGGAAGTAGAAGAGAGGGAGAACGTAGAGAAGGAGCACTTGACATCTTGAGAAAATAATCTCAACATTTTGGTAACTATAATGGAAGAATTGATGCAAAATATCATTATGAGAGATGAATTTGTTTTCCAACAACATCATGTCCCACTTATTGCAGAAGAAGAAGAGGTTGTTGGCCCTAACCATTTTCCTGCTAATTCCAGTTACCATAGATCAGAAAATGGTTGTTGTTTGTATTCATTTATGGACAATCATGAAAATATATTTGTAGATCGATCCAAGGAGAAGAAATAAATTGATATAATGTGTATGCTTGATGATATTCCATATATTGATCATTTACCCAAGTACGATCAGTATGATGATGAATATGTTGTCTAAATCAAGGTTGTATTTTCAAGGAAATAAGCCACATCTCTTTGGGAGGAGGAAGTTCAATTACAACAACTCAAATATATCACTCAACCTATACATATCAATCATGACAACAATGAAGAGAATTCAGAAAATTTCAAAGTAATTGAAAGCTATTTTCCCTCGTCTTTGACTTCATTTCAATTATTGAGAGAAAACTTTCCTCGGATTAGAAATAAACATTCTTTTAGTTTTGATATGGATTGTGGAGAAGACAATGAAATTCTTGATCATGAATCCTTACCCTTGTGTCTCTCCTCATTTGTGAAAATAAGATGAAACTGCAAGCAAGCAGATAAGTGAGCTGTCAACAATATGAATGCGCAACCTTCTAATGAATTGACTGAGGATTTCACTTGTGATATTGAAGCTTCTTTCACTCTAGAATCACATCCACCAAGTTACATTGAGTTTTGTACCATAGATCAAAGCTTAGAACCCAAAACATATTATGAATTGATGCACGATAATTCTGTACCATTAAGTTTTGATGCATCTCAGTTTTTGACGAATTTTTTTGATAATATCTCTCAAGCAAAGGATGAAAAACCTATAGAAAATCATGTAGTCTCATTAGAACCAACGTATAACAAGTTGCAATAGTCTTCTCAGGTTTTCCATGATCCAATAGTTGATGTTTTGGATGATTTTTGTAGTCAAATTTTTTCTCCATTAGCTAGCTATGAGCTTCAAAACAAAGATGATAAAAAATTGAGCAGGCAATCAGCTTCATTGTTTTATTCAGCAAGAGTCTCATTACAAAGCACATCCAAGAATTTGCAATCATATCAGGAGAGAAACAATAAATACAAGGTTGTTTTCGATCCTCTTGCACATGATGATATTACTCCAGGATCAGAAAATGAAAGGAGTGCTTGTGTTTCTACTAGGTTTCAAGACAAGGTAACATTTCATATTTGTGAGGATTATTTTACTAATTTTATACAGTCAACAGGGGAGATAAATTTTCTTTTATTTATGGACCAGAAGCACATATTCACTAGATATTTGGAGTTGTCTAGCTTTTGTCTTTTCTGCCTGCTCAAGGAACGTGTGAGTGGGATTCAAGTAAGTAGCCATTTGTTGGATTGGTTAAACTAGAAGGATAATTTAACATGATTGTACATATGTCTTTAGCAGGTGGGTGGTTTTCATTAGGATTTGAAGCCCTCAAGTCTTAATGATATGCTTCCATCAATAAGTTCTGTAATGTTGTTTTAGCGAGTAGTCGATTTTTTTTAGTCAAAGTCAGTTCAGTTTGTCAGTCATTTTTCAGTTTTGATTTTGATATTTTGTTTTTTGACTCCATTCCCAATGGATAAGGTGACTTCTTCTATGGTGTTCTTGACACCTCCAAGGATCTGCCATCTGTAGTTGGAGCCAATGTTAGTGTCAGTCAGTTCTGCCTCTCACGACTAATCAAATGTGCTCGTACAAGGTATTTGTTAGCGTCTCAAGTCAAATTTGTATGGTTTCAGTAGGTCTTCGAATAAAAATTTAGTCATTGGCTAGTGTGTCAGGTTAGTGCTACTCCTTTCAATATTCATGGTTATCATTATTCGTCATGGTCATGTTATTTTTCAAGTGTATAAGTCATGGATCAGTCAAATTATCATATAGGTCTTGGTCTAGGTCATCACTTGTAATTGTCATAATCATGTTAGTTTCAAGTTAAAAAATCCATGTTTATGGTCTTGAGTCCACATATAAATGGAGTTATGATTTTAGGAAAGAAAATAAAGGTAAACATACTACTTCAGTTCATAAATCTATTGCTTTAAAACACATCACTTTTGTTTTTCATTTCAAATGAAGGATGATGTCATGTAATGACATATGCCAAAAAGTGATTTTGAGTTTTAAATACCATTCAAACATTACAATCACTCTTTTAATTCATATTGAGCTCCAAACTGTCATTGAAAGCCATCCAATCACACTCATTGTCGAAATTTCACTCTCAAAAGAAATTTTCCTCTCACACTCTATTTTTCAGGAGTGTTATCACTCAGGTTTTCCTTGAAGTTGTCGAAAAGGAAAGTATACCCGAGGTAACCACAAACCAACCTTCAGATGCAGAATCTAGCCAATATGCATCCAGAGAGGGCTCTCTCTTTATGATTTATCTTTGTTCTTAGAAGGTTTTAGGCTAGTTATAGATCCAAGAGTTTGTTTTGGAAAATGGTGGAATCCACAAACTAAGGGCAAGGTTGAAGGTTTTCAGTCCATTGGGCTATGGAGTCAAAGGATGGCTTTACTGGATTTCTATTCTAAACACAAGATGGTATTACAGGGCAAGATAGCTAGACAGAGAACAATCCTTAAAATTTAAAGTGGATGGGATGACCTTGAAGGGATGAAAGGCAGCTAAGAATCTTCACCATGTTCAAAAGAAAGAAATGAGATGACTACAAACAAAGAGCAATGAAGAATTCTTTATTATAGTAATCAACAATGTTTAAATTAGCAAAGCAAGAGCATTTAAGAATTCATGCTTATAACCAATTTAAAGAGGAAAACATTAAGAATAATCACATGTTTGAAATCGAGTACAATTAAGTAAGTCGATTCAATCCTTTATATAAATTATTCGAAATGGACATAATGATATTATAGCAGATATAGAACTTAAAACATAGGATAGAAAAAACATTGAGCTATGATCAGACACATATATCCAGCCAAAAAGTCACCGAGCTTCAAATTGTCATCATTAAGCCACAAATAAATTTCTCCAAAACACTTTTTTTATTCCAAAAACGTCAATGTCTGACAAAGTATTAGAATCCACCCTCAGAAACTCTCTTTGAGGTTTATTTATCCACAAAAAATAATTGAAAATCTCCCACCAACCATATTCTAGAGTGACTAATGAGTAAGCTACAATAAAAAGGAGACAAATGGTCTCGTAAATAGGACAGAAGTAATTGGCGATGTCTTTGTTTCCTCCTTTTGAGGATGTCTTTGGACGGAGTGCTCCTAATAGGGTTACGTCTGTCTCTTTGAGTAATTCATTTGCTTGTACGATACTCTTTGTCTTTACGGATACTCTTTAACTGTCTGGTGATACTCTTTCATCTGTGCTCATTTTTTATCCTTTTCATACTAGTAAAAAAATAAAATTCTCATCTTAAAGATAAATTTCATAAAATTTCCAATAAGTCATTCCACCATTGATCATACTGCTTATTACGGTTCTTTTAAGTTTCTCAATGTTTCATCGGCTGCATTAGTTTTGTAAAAAGTGGGGGTGATTGGGAATAAATACTTTATCTCATGTTAAGATAAAATAAATTCTTCAACTTTGTCATAGAGATTTCTTCTGTTGGCAACGTTGCTTAATATTTGATAGAGCGACGAGTTACATTCTAAGCATGGATATTTATTTTCTTAACATAGGTTTCCGGAGTCCATTATACGAGATCTCCTCCCTGAGAGCATAGTTTGGTAACCATTCATCCATCACGCTGAAATTTTCCTACAGAAAGCATTGATTGCGAATATCGAGCCTTTTGCCTTTCCAAATTACGCATAAAGTTCTTTTGGTGAAAACTCTTTTATCTCAGTAGTTCGATTCTGCGTCTTCAATTCCTAACAACACATAATTTGTTGCTTAGTCAAGTGTTCAAAAGCTTGTATAAGTTGATTAACTTTTCTTTCAGGCACCTTGTAATTCATCTCTTGTTTTGTTTATTTCTTCTGAGCTACTTTAGCTCGAGTCATTTTTGTTCAAAATTGTTTGAACGGAGAGGGCCAAATACTTTTATTAATTCAATTATATTGTCCCAAAGAATTTCATTTATTTCCTTCAAAGGCTTCTCTAATGAAAGATCTTTTTCTAAAGCCTTAACCAATCTTTTCCAATCTTTTAATTTCACAGTGTTATCGATGAGTCTTTTGATGTCATCATATTTATTGCTCCAAATTTTCTAGCGCAATTTTGTGGCTTAAGTTACGTGACTACGAGTTTAAGACTTTCCATTTTGTTTTACCAATTCATCAAAACTCAAACCCAGTGTTTACTGCCTTTGTGTTTGTTGATTTCTTTGTTGTAGTACTTTTGTAGTTGTAGTAGCTTACGTGATGGATGCACATGATAGCTTCCTTTTCTTGTAAAGCTTGTTCCAATCCTTTCTCTGTTTCACTCGAGTTGCTCGATCATTTTAAGAGCAACTCCATTATCTTCTGTGAATTTCCCTTCAAAACTTCTTGGAGTGCAGGGATGCCTTGAAATTTTAGCGTTTAATTTGCTTTCTTGGTCTTGACAATATCATCATATTTTCTTTTTGATTAGTGCCTCAATGCTTTTGATATCTTTGGGGTTGTGACCCAAACTAATAATTATGTCTTCTAGAGACTTTATTACGTATCTTTGGCACGAGAAGAAGCGCTATAATTGCAATTGGGTGCTTGTGTTATTTAAAGAATCTTGCGGCCTTAGGGCTTCATGGCCTTATCGGTAAGAGTGGAATACCTGTTCCCGAGTTTGTTTATGTAAGCTCTATCTGGTCAAGGATGAATGTCCTTTGCCGGGACCTCAAAATTTGTTCTAATATATTCTTTGTCATGGGTTTTGGCACCTTGGACTTCAGTGGCTCATCATCATTTGCTTCTTGGAAATGTCAAATCTTTGACATTAACCTTTCACACGATTATGTGGAGCCATTTTCGGATATTGATCATATACTTTCATTCTCGATGGATCATTTCTTTGCCTTTATATTAATGAAGGTTCTTTATATCCATGTCATTTTTGGTGGCTAAAAGAAAGATACTTGACATCAAGCTTGCTTTTGCAAATCTTTTTCCTTTACGATCATGTGTGTCGTACTAACGGAGCCGGTTAGTTGACTATATTCTCTTCCATCCTCAGGAAACATCTCATCTATTATTTCCACTTCTGGGGTGTATTGAGTTTTACGCATGCAGTTTGATGTAGCTCACGAGGATTCTTTGGGAGGAGTAGTATCAGGACTTTGCATTTTCTTACCCATTTCTATATTGGATGGAGTTTGTAATTCTAAAACTTCGGGATGGTTTACTTGAGTGGGAGAAACTTGTGTTTGATCGGGTGCTCTTGGAGGTTTGAGGTTTCTACTTGCCATGGTTAAAGTTTCAATGACACGTATTTCGGGTTCCTTTCCTTTGCCTTTTGACTCTCTTTGCAATTGATGGGCTGCCTTCCACAGCAATCTTTCTTTTGTAGATTTGTTCTTCAGAAGTGCCAATGTAGAGTGCACACTTGACCTAGATTCTAGGTCATACTTCTTCTCAAGATCTTTCTTAATTTTATTCATTTTGTCTTCTTCACTTTCTTCCTCAACTAGTGTTCCTTCAACCCATTCATCTTGGTTAGCATATTGTTCTATATCGAGAATCCTATTGGTGAATATGGGGATATTATTTCTTCATTCTTTTTCACAAATAAAATGAAATGGATCATAAAGAATCCAACGAAACTTCTTTGGAACTTGCAATGGCTTTGTAGTATATCTTACGCTATGTGCTCAACCTCCCTAGAGTTGCGGATAGAAAAGGACCTAATTGACTTTTAATCCTGGAGTTGGGCTTTCTTTTTTCACACTACAAAAATGAATCATATCGGAAATTATTCATTTGCACGAAATATTCAAGGCAAAAAGTCTCATGGGCTCTTACAGGCAGCTTGAATGATTTAATTCACATCCATATATCCTGATGAGTTTGAATGATTTTGGTATAAATACCGAGTCTCCAACTTTATATGTCCTTGAAAAGTTTGCCGTCTTCTGATTTCATTCATTTGAGCCTAGGAGGAGGAATTCCTGTCAACAAGGTAGTTGCGGGATATGCAAAAGATCGATGAATTTCAGTAGTAGGAATAGGAGAATTGTAGGAAGAGTGAATTATAGGAAACCAAAATATAAGCCGGCCTAGGGTTTCCCTTAGCATCAATTTTTAACGAGGAAAGGGAACTTTTCTGATTGATAATAGATAATGAGATGATAAATAAGCGAGGAATATTTAAACACTTTCTCATCATACAGCCTCATGAGCCAAGTTAGTGGATTTGTGGCTATAGAAAGATGCGAAGTCATATTTTCTGCGCGGGAGGTTGCCCGGGGAGTAAAGATAGACAACAAAACCGGAGAGTTATTTCATCAACATATTCACTTGTATTGAAACCCAGACAAAAGATATCCTTAGCTGTAGTGAGCCTTCCCAACTTAGTGAAATAATAAAAACCATAGGGAGGAGGGCCCCTAGGTTGATGTTAGATGCTTATCAAAATTAAGCTTAAATGGACTTCAATTTTTAAGGGGTTAATTGTTGAGAATTTTCAATCGAGTTATTCCATAGACAAAGGTGCTAGTTATTGGTGAGTTTCAAAATGTGGCATTGCATTGATAGCTTGGGGAGTAATGGAAAAGAACACTGCGAGGTCGAGGATATTACGGCTCTTTGAGTCGGATCATAGTTAGAATGGAAATAGTGGATAATTTACGGGAATGTAATGAGCGAGGGATAAGATATCTCGGAAATTGGATTCCCACAACCCAATGACATCCAATCCCCTTCGAATAATCGTCTCTATAGTGACAATAACTCGAAGGGCTTTCATCAAACCTGAATCTTTAATTTGGAAGTCTTTATCCACTAAGGGCAAATATTCTAATTCTGTAGAGGGCATTCAGTGAGTTCCCATTGAGTGTCGGAGCTTCCATTTTGGTTCTTGTGTATTCAAAATGGAAGTTTACGGATTTCTCCATGAATAGGGAGCGCGATTTCGGTTTTAGTAAGGAAATTGGCACAATTGCGAGGTTTGGGGGGAGATTCACGGTTTAAACCTCGGGGAATGATCTTATCGATAAGATTTAATCACTAATCCGATGGAAAACAAAAAGGAAAACGAGTTTCTTTTGAAGTTCGAACCTGATAGAATGTCCCTGTTCTTGGAGGCAAAGCGGGTTTAACGAGTATCGAGCGGTGGCAAGTGCTCGAAGACAGCGGGAGTCGGCGGATTACGGAAGCAGCTCGGATAGAACACTAGATTTCGATTGAAAATTTAAACGTAGCGGAAGGCGCGATCGCTTTCAAATAATGAAAATGACATAAAAAACAGTTGTTTTATTTCAAAAAAAATAAGGGGTTTTTATTTTTCGAGAATGACATCATATCGGTATGGGGTGACGTGTGGCGGGGAGCCGGGCGATGGCGGTAATACCGCACCACTTATGGGCCATAGTGGTAACAGAAGAGACGATGATTCCATTGGGGCATGACACGTGAATGGAGCGGTTTCAATACCGTGCCCCATGAGTTATTGTTTGGTTATTGGATGGCTAGCGGAATGAATGTTAGCCAGTAGATCATGTGAGGAGATCGGATGGTGGAAGGACGTGGAGTAAGCGGGGTTTAATGTGCGGGCCCGTCGGGTTTTGAAATGATTTATTGTTTAATTAATGATATCTGAGAGGCTTACCCAGTGTGAGGGAGTGGTTATCGATTAATTACGATAATTAATTAATCCCATGGTCTAATGAAAGATTGGGGTCACGGCGGGGTCTCGATTATGGTTAAAGTATCGGGTGGGATGCGAGTGGATGAGCCACGGTGGCATGGGGTTTTAGAAGTTTTTAGTTTAAATTAAAACTTCGGCATTATTCATTTTCTTTCAAACATATAAAATTATATGTTTAAATGTTTTCTAAAATCTTCTGTATGTAAATAGGGTAAATCAATTTACTACCCACAAGAAGTAGGACTATTATATAATGATATATTTAACCAAAAGGGCGCATAATACATAGGTTTTTAATGAATAATTGGGAAATAAATACTTTGGTTAAACTTTATAATAAGATGGGTTTTTTTTGGATATTTATATAAAAGGAGTTATATACTTAGGATAAGGCATTTTGACTAGGGATTTAGTAAATAGAGTTGAATGTAAATATGACAAAGGGACAAGGACAACTCAAAATACTTTGCACATCTAAGAAAGTGAAGACTTCTGAAGTAAACCACATTATATCAACTTAAATACTTAGACTTAGAATAACAAGTAATCTTGAGGGTTTATTGTGAAATATATGATGATTTTCCTAAGTAAAATTGGATTTTACTTAGGAAAAGGTTAAAGGTGAATGATTATAATGATGAATGATCTCAAGTACTTAGGTCTTTTTGATCATTAGGCCAAGGGTCGGTCCCTCCAAAAAAAGTCAAGAAATGCCAGGCCCCTTTGATCTCCAAATGCCTTAGCACTTTAGGGAAATTAGCCACTTTAGGAGAAAGTGATGTGGGAAGTTAATGATTTTGACTTTGCTTTCTTTGAATTTTCCGATTGCACTTCTTGTTTTAGTACTTGTGATGAAGGTAAAAGATCAAACATATTTAGCACCATCATTCATCATATAAAACTTTGCAACACCATCTACCTACCCTATCTACTTGACACTACCATTTTCTCTTTTATTAGGGTGCATTTGGACTTGAGCCATATTGACATTTCTTTACACAGCAAATCTATCTAATTCTACCCTTATTACATCCAAGGGCTGATTAAAATATTTGGAGCACCTTTTATTAACTCTACCTATCTACTTATGCGCAAGATTAGTATTTAGTCGAGATATTTATTCTCTATTCTACGACATGAAATTGAAACACCGAATGAGTGAGTTTAAGCAGTTTGACTCTTCATAAGTCCAGCTAATAAGTTTGACAAGCTGCACATAATCACTTACTTACAAAAAACGAAATAGTAGTGGCATTTGGATTTGCACACTTTCCTTGGTATATTTTTGTTTGGGGTTCATTTCTTTCCTTTTTGACCACTTTATTTTCTTACCCTTTGATTTTCTTTTAGGGTATACCCTCTTTACATTTTAAATTTTTTGATTTTTTGGCTTTTCAAGAATCATGGTTTCTATTTGCTGAGAGAAAGGTTTGAACATATTCCATAGTTCAATCAAGACAATCATGAAAAATGATACCTATTAGTATAAAATTGGCTGGCTCCACTTGGGGATGACTTTTCCTTGTGAAAGTAAGAAACAGCCAGTCGGTTACTCAAAATGTCTTCAAACTAAACCATGTAATCTTCTTCTTGGTAAATTTATTGTAGATATGATAGTGAAACTTTCGAAGCTTAGGGCCTTCACTTCGGGCTTCAACTTCAAAGTCACCATCAATCAAAACTACATTAGAAAAAAGGATATATTATGTACAAGTTAGAAAAATCAAAACATCCTAGTAAAATAGGATCAAAATAGTGCTTGATGTTCGACCATTGGTGGTCCTTCTTGACTTCTAAATTGTCCAAATCCTTCAAAAAGTATGTGTTTTTCCCTGCAAGGCATGAATGATATAAGGCCCTTTCCACAAGAAATCAAATTTCCCATGTTTCCTTTTTCTTCTCTTAGAATCCCATCTTAGGACTTTGTCTCCTAGTTGAAAGTCCTCTGCCTTAGTTCTTCTGTCAAACATTTTCTTCAAATTTTCTGCAAGACTTGAGATCGTTGGTATACTAACTATGCAGTTTCTTTGCAAGTGGATTGTTTGATTAATTCTTCTGCGAATATCATTTGGTTCCACTTAGGCCTCCTGAATTAATTTCATAGCAAGGAGTTCCTAAAGATGATGGGAATATTGCTTCAAGACCATAAACTAACTCATGGACTAGAGTCGATTGATTTCTTAGTTGTAAATTAAATGCGCGCGATGCATTAGTAAGTTTCTTATGCAGTTCTTTTATTTTTCTTCCAATAATTTTTAATGATATTAATAAGGATTTTATTGGAGGATTACGTAGTCCATTACCACGGGGGTAATAAGCATTATTGAATGGCCTAAAGTAATATGATATTTTCTGAAACTAATCATTTACTTTGACTTAAATCTGATAGCATTATCATTATAATCTTTTTGGACAACCAAATCTTGAAAGTATATTGGTTTCTAAAAAACCTATAATCAGAATCGTTATTTTTATCTGCATGGGATAACTTCAATCCACTTAGTGAAGTAGTCTGTGGTAGTAAGAATCCATCGTATTTGCGGAAGAAGGAGATCGATTTCTCCAATAAAAATCTAATCCCCATTGTTGAAAAGGTCTTGCTAGAGATGGTTTTAATAACCAGTAACAACTTTCTTTTACCCTACGAATCGACACTTATGACAAGTTTTTACAAATTTCTTAACATCGGAAAATAGGTTGTGATCACTTCGTACTCCGTTTTGTCTATGATTTGTTCCAGTAGAGATGTCTCACAAATCTGCATGAAATTCATTAAGAACTTCTCAGTTTCATCTTTTAATGAACCAATTCAATAATATTCCTTCATGATTTTTCCAAAATAGAGTGCCATCTAAAATACAATATTTTAAAGATGTCATTTTCAAAAATCTTCGTTTGGTTGGACAACCCTGGAGGAGCTTGCGGGTTTTAATAAAACATGAATGATATCAGTGTACCAGGGTGAATCCTAAGAAAAGCTTGACTGATCTGTGGAGTCACCATCTCATGTTCGTCATCCGGTTCGTTGATGTCTAAGGCTTAGGAGAGTAGTTTGATCCATAAGTTGAGCTAAACCTTGACCTTTTATGAGTTTGTTGGTTTAATTTCAATATAAGTATTCCAAAATGGTAGCTATCCACTTACCTCTTTTGCCTTGATGCCATCTTGAGTCAAGATGTCTTTAACTACGGCAGTAGGCATAATGACTATCATGAGAATATAATATGTAAACTCTGAGAATCTTTAATTCTTTTACCAATGCAAAGCTTTGTTTTCTCCATGATATTGTATTTCAAGGAGTAAATACTCTAAGTGCTTTGCTAAATACAATTGGTTTCACATCACAGTCATCTTTTGCTTGTGCTTCATTTTCCATTGTATATTGACAAATGAAAAAATAATGAAATCTACAATAAATTTGGAATTTGGTAGCCGTGGTTCTTATTAAATCCATTTGATTTCTTGAATGATTGCTTGGCTTCTACGATTAGTCAATGCTTGAATCTTTCCTCAACATATTAAGTAAAAACAATCATCGTTAAACATTTAAAATGAATCTTCTCCCGAAATTAATTTTTCTATAGATGCTTTAACTCTTTTATGTTTCTGGATGGTATCTATACCAGTGTACATGTTCTTCACCAGGATTCAATCCTAATCTGTCTTTAGATAATATGGCCCAAAAGCTTTCCTTCTTCCAAACCAAACAATGACTTTTTAGGGTTTAAAGAAATCCCGCATATTTCACCACATTTATAAATACTTGCCTTAAATGATCTAAGTGTTCTTGATGTTTTGAAAAGCAATCAAATCATCTAGATAAATAACCAATCATGTATTTCTTTAGCAAAAATAATATCCATTGCTCTTTGAAATGTATCTCTGCGTTCTTAAGTCCAAATGGCATTTTGACATATTTAAACGTACCCCATGGTGTTGTAAATCTTTGTTTTTATCTTGATCATCAAGGATATATTTGAAATCGTTTCCCACTGAAAATCTGTCTGATGAGGGTATCACAGAAGATCACCACTATACCCTCTATATGTAGATATGGCCCATTTTTGCTAAAGGATGAATTTATCTTTTAAAGAAACTTTATTCAAATTTCTTGATGTTATGATCTGTTCTCCAATTTTCTTTCTTGTTGGTACTAAATTGGAAACTAATTAGAAACCTAATAGGAGCTTTATAATCCCTAGCTAAACATTCTTTTAATTTCTTTTCAATTGAGGTAATAATAGGGTTATTCTTCTAGCTTTTGTTTGAAAGGTTTAGAATGCGGTTTCAAAGGTATAGTGTGTTGAATGATGGTTCATCATAAAGATTTGGATCTTCCTGCTCGAGGAAACGACATCCTGGAGATTCTCTTAATAATTCAACATATTTAACCTTTTTTGATCTTTTGGCGGAGATTTGGACAACAGCATTTTGGGACTTTCGGGGGTTCTAAGGGTGCATTCTTCATATGACTTTGTGAGGTTCCATTTTAGGTCTAGTGGAATATCATTTGAGTCAAAAAGATCTTCCAAAGGAGTTAATCCTTTGGGCAAATGATTATCTTTTAAATTGATGATTCATCTCATCTTCTGATCTCATCGAGATTCCATGTGTTTTCAAATTCTGCATAATCTTTTTATGAATGTGGTTGGGTGTAGCATATGGTACATTTTCTTGAAAATTTCTATTTTTTGTTCTTTTTCTTGATGTGAATTCTGTCAGCTAGTTATATCTTATCTATAATGGTTAAAACTCATTTGAAGTGAAAAACTATTGATTTGATTGTTATTAACAAATCTTTTAGTTCCAAAGGTGCTCCAGAGTAGTGCATTACTATGTCTAATCTGGTGAGAATTGATACAGTTAGGATAAGGTAATTTATGTACTATACGACATTGAGGAAGTGTGAGCATAGAGTTTGTTTTCTGGGAATCTTAGCAGGGTGAGCTTGTAGAAAAGGTGTTGAGAATTTCTACAAGCTGTTTCTCTGTGTCGTTTCAATCTCATGTCTTTTTTGAACATTCTCCTTTAATTTGTTGAATAATTAACTCAAGTCTCCATATGATTGATACATGACAGCTCTAATTTCTTAGTATATTTATTACTAACAAAAAAGCTTATATACATACATGTTATTAGTGCATTTGAAATTCAACCTATAAGCATGACCCTCGACATGATTATTTTCAACATTATGTAACCAAATCAGCCCACCTTCCCCTAATTTCTTGTTCATCAAATTCTAAATATATAATTGTGTTCATAATCCTCATCAATTGTTTTAAAATGTTTCCAAACAGGGAGCTAGTTGTTTAGTTTCTTACGGTATTTCTTGATCATCTGGTGTTTCTTTGTTTTCGGAAGATTTCTTCAATTTCACAGTGGTTTCTTATATGGTTTAAGTAGACTTCTACTTAGTGGAGATCAACTCGGCATTGTATAAAATAAAAGAGCCCATATCAGAGTGTATGGCATTAAACAGGATATTTCGGGCTTCTCATGGCTACTAGCAAATATTTCCTTGATATCCTCTCTTCCTTCTAAAGTCTTTTGGTGACCAAATCTTAGAAATAGTTGCATATGACATGTCTAGTTGAATAGACCCTCCAAGTTTAACTTCCCCAAGATCTGAAAATATGCACCACCATATTTAGGGGAATATATTTGCCTGCTATATCCATCAGCAAATTAAGCAGAGTCTTTGTGCTAAAGCCACTTACACAATCTTTAATCTGCAACCCTGACCATTTTTGACTGATCAAGAAAACAAATCTTTGTCATGATGCGGTAATATCTAGGAGTTAATCTTTTCCTTTTACTTTTGGCACTCTCAAATTGTGAGATGCTCTAGAATCAACCATTTCAATTATGATCTATCCCTTGAACAGATCAAACTCACATAGATGGAGGTTCCTCCACTTTGCAGTTTTATGCCATTTACCTGAATAAGCAGAGGGAGTTTAGGTTGATCATGAGAATATTCAACGATCATCCATTCGATGCGATGTTAATGTTGAGGATTCTTGATTTGGCTTCTGCAAGATATGTTTGTGGTCCCAGATAAAAGAACAAATATCTTAAAGTTTGCCTATTTGACCTCTACAGTTGAAGGTTTTTCTTGTTTGAGTTTTAGTGTTTTGATTTGTCTTTCTCTATTTTTGGGTCTTCAATGTTTTTCTCTTTTCATGAATGAAATTGTTTTGAATGTGTTTCACAAACTAACTTCTCTGTTGTCTGTTTCTACGGGGAGGGAGAAGTAGATTGTTATTGTTTGGTTGGTTTATCAGACACATCTCTTAATTATTGGATTTGAAGGTTAGGAGTTGTCTAGATATAATTTGTCTGGGGGAATGTTTTTGTCTGGGAGGATCTTCTAACTTTACCTTTGACATTTTGTTTTACGATTTATAGCGCTATCCCTAAGCATCAATCCGTCTACTTCTAGATTGTCTTGTTTATGAACCTCATAAATTGTGTAGCATCTGCTTCTTCCTTAAAATCAAAAGTCTCCCTGAATGAGTTTAAGTCTGTTTCAAGGATGTGATTCTCTTAAATCATCTGAGATAGGAAAAACTTAGGTTCATTTTTTTCATAATTTTGTGTTTCCATCTTAAGCAGGTTCTTGAAGTTGAACCTTCAACAAAGTTTTCTTGGAAGGTGGCCTAATGTTTTGATTGAGAACATTCTTTCCAATATTTTGGATTCACGATTTCTTCTAAAGTTTGGAGTTTCTTACAATATTATCACCGAGTAGATTTTCTTTCGATTGTTTTCGTCTTGTCTCCTAATCTTTTCCATACCTTTAATGATTGCATCCGACTTCTTTTCAAAAGTTGAAGTTCTTCATTGGAAGGCATTGTGTATACATGCTAAAACTCTTCCCAGCTAATTTTCTATCAGTTTGCTTCTACACTCACCACTATGCTTTGCATTCCTCTAGTGTCACAGGGAGCTCTTTCCCTGAGTGAATAAGCTATGTCGGAGATCAAGCTCATCTGGAGAATTTAACCAACTCTGAGAGTGGGTGGGGTCTAAGGTTGGGGAGCAGTGATTATATGCTTCATTGAATCAATAATTATAAATCTTATCTGGCATTTAGGTCTTCTTCTTAATTTTGCAGATTACGATAGGATCTGAAAGCAGTCACTGTTCTTCTCCCATCTATTCAAAAATGCCCTATAAAAGCTGGTAAATGTTAATACTATGCAGAACAAGGACGTAAAACCATGTCCTAACTTCTCCATTAAAACACAGGTAAAAAATTATATTGAACATCATCCAATTATCAATTTCATAAAACTCAGTAATGGTCATCCTTTTGGTATGTTGTTGAGATGTGTCGTCTTTGATCCATCAAAAGGTGTGGTTACCTACGATAATCTGGTAGAGCAGCAGGTTGTTAAACAATGTATAAAGGGCATATCTATTTGTTGTTGGAAGATATGAGTAGATATGAGAGTTGATGATGCAGCGAGGAGAGAGTAGGTGAAGGGGTGGCAATTGTTTGAAAAGCTTGAGAAAATACTTGAACTTACGAAGCTTCGATGATACGAGAGATGTTTGAACTTTCTTCAAAGGTTTGTTCGGATTGAATGGAGTCTTCTATTTGTCAGTCAAGGTGACATGAAACAAATCTGAATTGTAAATCTTCAAAAAAAATGGATGCGGAACTAATCATGGATAATTCGTTTGAGATTAATTTACAAATAAGGATGTTTCAAATCGTTCATGAAAGGGATTTGCGTCCAAACATATTATCTTGTGAGCAAGACTTTGATCTAGAAAAAGTGCAGGAACTTCGAGAACTCTCTTGACTTCCTCTTTGAACTTTCTTGACTTCCTTGTCTTCTAAAGTCTCAGAGATGATTTGGATTTTCAAATACTCGTTGGTGGATTGGGGGTCGGGATTTGACCTAGTATGACAAAATCCTTCCCAGACGATTTTCTTAGACTAAGTGTTTTTGGATTTTGGTTTTAATTGAAAAAATAAACACAACTTCTCATCTTAAATAATGATTTGTGATTAAAATTTTATCAAGATTGTGTTAAATGCAGAAGTGATTAAAACTGTTTTGAGCTAAAGTTCGGTATATAAGCTAAATCAGAGGAGATAGATGAGCGACATTTATTTACTTTTGCAATTGCAGTAAAATAATTTCAAAACTACCTGGCTGATCTTAAATCTATCTGTATAGAAAACAATAGTAGCAAATAAAAATGATTCGAGATCCCGTTATGGTCGCCCTTTGTATGTTATCACTCGAGTTTTCCTTGAAGTTGTGGAAAAGGAAAGTATGCAGGGTAACCATAATAACCCATGGATGTGGAGTGTTAATCTGCATCCAGGAGAGGCTCTATCTTTTTATGATTTATCTTTGTTCTTGAAGGGTTTCCAGGCTGGTTCTATGATCAAGGTTTGTTTGAAAAATAGTGGAATCCACCAAGCTAAGGCAAAGGAGTTGAGATTTTTCGGTCCATGGGCTGGGAGTCAAGGATGGCTTTAAGTTTATTCTACACAGATGGCTGCTGGAACAAGATGTGACAGAGAACAATCCTTAAAATTTAAAGTGGATGGGATGATAGCAATACATGCAGATCATGCTTTGTTTCAGTTACGTATTGCTTATAGTTTTTTTTACTCTAGATTCAATTTGGATTGTTTATAAGAAAAATAAATACATCAATATCTTTAACTTTTATTGATTGAATTGTAGGCTTCAATTGGATTGAATTTTTATAAAAGAGTGGCAATAATGTATACAATTTAGCTGATGGTAGTCCTCCTCTTTGATCATTGCTAACATTCTTTAGTACACAAAAAAATATCACTTGTCTGGGCTGAAAGACTTATGTCTATTTAACTCTCATAGCATTAGGCTTTATGTATATTCTCTGAATCAGAGCATAAAATTAAGGAATGGATTTTGGACCAAATATTTCATTGGAATTTGAAGTTTATTGAAAGCAAAAGAAAAAATTATTGTGAAAGGTATCAATGAATCCCAACTGCAGCTAAAGCAATCAAAGGCTCATAGGAATATGAAATTGCAGCTTAAAATAATGATTTTTCCCTAATCACGAAGTAGTGTATTAAAGATGTTGATGCATGTTGAGTAACCGGCTCCAAAAATAGAATAAAGGAATGTCAGCATAAAAATAACCATGAGGGGGAAACCTCCATTACATTACATAAATGAACAATTCTTGAATATCTGATTTACAAAACCTCCTTTATATATATACAGAAGTCCATGTGTGCATAATGTAGTCTAGTGGGCCACAATATGTAATCCTGGCCGACCCTAACAATAATAATTTAGGGGCACAATAATAACAAAATGGGGTTACAGGTACAATAATAACAATAAGGGGTTACACTAATAACAATAAAAGGGACTATACTAGTAATATAGGGACCTAGCCACCCTCTCTTCAAAAAATTGTTGTCCTCAATTATTGATAGCTCTGGGTGCTTATATAGCTTTATCATTATCCAGAATCCTCGGTGGGTAAGTTCTTCATGACGAGATACTGCGAAGAGAGTGAATGATTCCAGTATTTGTGGGTTCAACTTCTGTGTGCTTTGGGATTTCCAATATGATTTTCCTTCTCATCAAATTAGGAGAATATTGTTTTGAGCTGGAAGATTTTCACCTATGACCTTCTTTAAGCATGAAACATGGAAAAGAAAGCCTGGATGCACTCAGAAAACGAAGCTCCAGTGCTGTATGCCCTTAATTTGATCTTTGCAACATATAGGACCATATTAATTTGGCGATAATTTATTATCCTTCTTAGCTTTCTTGAAATTTTTTGTAGCAGTTTTATGCATAAAATACTGATCTCCTACAACAAAACTTCTCTGTTTGATGTGATCTTCTGTTAGAACAATTGGATTTTGCTTTAATTGAGTTATCCTTTAGGGGTTGGAGAACTCTTGTGATGCCTAGATGTGATCTCCCTTGTAGAACATACCGTTTCTTAAATATGATCATGATGGATGGTGGATGATATCCATAAAGTGCCATAAATGGGGTCATTTTCTTTAACGGTATGGAAGGAAGTGTTATACCACCATTCGGTAACCACTTGACCCATTGTGTTTGTTTATGAGATACAAAACAACGAAGATATCCTTGAGAACATTTTGTTACCTATCTCAGTTTGACCATGATTGAGGATGATAGATGAGCTATGAGCTAATTAGGTACCCAAACAAAGAAAATAACTCCGTCCAAAAATTTTAAGGTAAAATAGGATCTGTGGCATCACAATATAGACTTCCATGTAGCTTTGGATCTGCTCCATAAGCTGTGGTATGGCCTTGTTTAATGGATTGATATAATGCACAAAAGTGTGCATACTTCATTAAGTCTCAACTACACCATGGGTAATATCTGCTTTGGACAGGTAAGCTGATAAAATCATTGAAATCTATCAACATTGACTTAGATGGATAAAGGTTGGCAAAGTCTAGGAATTATTCGTGTCTCAACTTTATTATGTGGCAAACCAAACATTACCTGACTTTTTGAAAATCAGATTTAAGGCCATCCCAAAAAATTCTTTCTTACATGAGTAAAGTTTTTAAAAATCACAGGTATCTATCCTAAAGAAGTGTAGAAGGTGAAGAATATTTGTTTGGTTGATTATTATAAAAGTATAGCGATCTTTGTACCATAAGGAATCATTTTTCCAAACTAAATGTATCATATGTGCAGGGTCTTAACTGCCCAGCTTTTGAATGAGTGTCCATACATATTTTAGTTCTTATTAATCTCTGCCTTGGATTCATAAAATGATTTGGATAGCAAAATGCTTTAACAATGCTTACCTCTTCATTCTTTCTTGAGAGTGGATCTACAACAAAATTAAGCTTTCCTTTTTTGTAGTTATTTCAAAGTCATAACCCAACATCTTTGTGATCATTTTTGCTACTCTTCACGAAGATAGTCTTTGTTCAAAAGTGTTTAAGACTATCATGATCAGTTTCACCTTGAAGTGTCTTACATTGATAAGTTCTCATTTCTCTAAATTTTTAATATTGCTAACATTTCCTTCTCATAAATAGGTTTTTGTAAATACTTTCCTTTGATTGGACTACTTTCAGTCAATGAATTGTTGTTACTTGCATTAAAACAACACCAATTCCATTTCTAATGCATCACATTCCACAGTAAGTTTTATAGTCTTATAGCTAAGGAGCGTTCAGCACCTTCACCTCTTTAAGAATCTTCAAAGGCCTTAGCAGTTGCTTAGGAGTCCATGAAAATGCATCTTTCTTCAATGTCTTTCTTAGAAGTCTTTATTTCCATGATTCTTAGCACAAACACACACAGATAATACCTATTAATAGAAATCCTACATAGCGCTTTATGGTGTGGGACTCATTCTCACATATTTCAATTTTATTAGGGTCTACTTTAGCACCCTGGTAAGATCTGATATGACCCCGAGATATTCCACCTCTTGTACTCGAAAGAAAAAATTGGATGTTTTCATATAGTTTTCTCTGCAATGCTTTATTTTTTTGTCAACATGTTCAACATGATCCTTCCAAGACCTGCTATAGTTAGTATATCATCAAAAAATACGAACACAAATTTTCTAAGGAGGTTTGAAAATGGTCATCAGCCCTTGAAATGTAGAGGTGCATTAGTAAGGCCAAAAGGCATGACAAATTCATAATAAACCTCATGAGTTCGAAATGTTGTTTTGGAATATCTTCAATCTTCATTCTAATTTGATGATATCACAGAAAGTCCAACTTGGTAATATAAATAGCTCCATGTAATTCATCCAATAATTCAACAATCACAGAATGGAAATCTATCTTTAATGGTGAGCTTAGTAGACTCCTATAATGGGACACATTAGCCATGATCCTTCATTCTTGTGTGCATTATCAGGAGTGGAGAAGAACTTCCATTAGTTCAAATTATGCCTACCTCAACATTTCTGAAATCATCGTTTAGTTTCGCTCTTTTGGGTGTGGATATCTATAAGGCACGATGTTTGGAGGGAACCTTCACCAGATGATTGAATAACATGATTCTTAGTGTGAATAGAACAGAGTCCTTTTTGGAGTTTCAAACACCTTGGAATGATTGTCCAAGACTTATTGGAGATCTGAGAAATAGATGATTTTGATGTTGGAACTTCTAGTAGAGCATAAGCTGTGCAATCACGCCTCGTTGTTCTTTCTTTAGAAGATTTTTCATGAAATTAGAGCTTATTATCTTTCGGCTTCCTGCTTGATACCTCGTAATTGACTTCCTTTCCTTCTGAAAAAATTTATTTTGGAAAAGTTCTTGAAAATTAAGCTCGTACCCCAGATTGTAACCATTGTACTCCTAGTATAACATCAGCACCTCCCATAGGAATGGAAAGCATTGAATAAATTAATAGCTCCCCATGGTTAGCTTGATATTATGGCATTTTCCCGGAGAGCAATTTATAGTTCCTCCATTTGCAACCATCACTTGACATTACAGTGCTGGGTATAGGAAACAATTTAATTCCTTGGCTACCTTACAATGAATAAAATTAGGTGCTGCTGAATCAATCAACACTATTACCTTTTTCTTCTTGATTTTTCCTTCTATATTGAGAGTTTGGTGGTAATTCTGCCAGTGCATTACATGATATGGTCGGATTCATTTATTCCTCTTCTAGAGGTGGTTCCTGGTGTATATCCTCTTCTTGTTCATTTATTACGCACTCTTCATTTCTTCTCGAGCACTTATGACCTTTAGTGTATTTTCTATCACCAACTATAGCAAAGCCCTTTTGCTCTTTTTTCTTCCAATTGTTGTGGTGTCAACCTGTGCAGGTTGTGGAAATCTAGGCGTAGCAACACTTCCTTCTTTATAGAATTAGTGAGGCAGGCTTCCTTGTAGCCATTATTTTACATTCAACTTTTCTTGCCAACTTGAATGCATTCTCAATGAATCTGGTTCGAACATGAAATTCATGTTGGATGTTATCCCCTTTAAAGTGAAGAGTCTGATCCTGTGTTCCTACGGAATATCGGTTACCCTTATATTCAATTTTTTGGAAGTCCTGATATGCGCCCCACTAAACCCTTTTGTTTGAGATTTATCTAATTGTATTAAAGTGTTGCTCTTTGTATCCTCATAATGTGCTATCATTTCTTCCATAAAAATTGACCAAGTGACTATTTTTCACGGGGAGAAAAGCCATTGATACCATACAAATGTATTTTGTTCTAAATGTAAAGTTGCAATGCATACCTTTTGTGTGTTTTTCACATTATGGAGATCAAATATTGCTCCATCTGTAGTATCCATGTTGGGATCCTTTCCATCAAACTTCTCATATCCATTTGGAATATGGTGGTTCTTCTTTGCCAGCATTGAGTTGCTAAATCAGTTAAAATTTATTTTGTTCTCATCATGAGAGTTCTTCTACTATCTTTTCACCATTAGAAAACATTTCTTGTATCAACTTTAATCGAGCCTTCGATGTCTTCTTTGATTTCATTCGCCATGTTTTCCATGTTGTCTTTCATGTCATCCATCTTAGCTTCCATACCGACTTCCATGCCATCCATCTTAGCTTCCATATCTATCTGCTTCATGCCTCTTTTCAAACCGTCCATCTTCACTTCCATGCCTTTCTTCAAAACTTCCATTTCATTTTTTTGAACTTTCTCTTTGTAGAGTGAAATTTGTTGCACTTTCTCTTGTAATTTTGATAGATCATGTTGCAATTCTTCATCTTCATGGTCATAGTAGAGCCTTATGAAGGCTTAATGGGTGTTGAATTATTTACTACGAAGCATATTTTAGAACCCAATACTACTATATATTCCTACAATATGCCCTTGGAGTCAATCCAGTGGATTCTTCAAAGAAGACTTATGCAATTTGGAAGAAAAAAATATACATGCACCTTTTTCTTGCTTTTGAGGAGCTCGATATTGGAATTGGATAATATCTATGATTGCAGCACTTCAATATTTTAATTTTAGTATCAACGTAGCCCTACGAATTACCTTTAGGGAATGCCCACGATTCGACTGGTTTGGATTCTCCAAGGCAAAGTTGTGTCCAATCTCCACAATGACCTAATTACGAATTTGGATTCGATGGCGAACTTAATACGACTTTCCACGTGTCATTGTTTCGTCCTTTAATCTCTGAAATTGATAGCCAAAAAACTACAGTCCATTTACTTGCGATCACTTTACGGCCTCCAATCTAATGCCCCGGAGAGTTATTGAACTTTTCCCACGATCACCTATTTGATATGAGAAATTAGGGAACTTTGAAAAAGCACTACCTTCCAAAAATCATATCTCCAAAAATATTGTAGACAGAAGCTCTAAAATTATTTGAAAAATTTCCTTAGGATTTAGCTTCGCACCATACAAATTTCAGATTCAGAACCTTCGTAGAAAAAAATTTATTTCACAAGCCCCAACCACGATGACTGTTTAGGAGCACGAAGAAGACCTAACTACAGATGATATCTCGAAAATATTGTGAACCAAGCTGCGAAATTTTTAGGCAATATTCCTCGGGTTTCGACTTCTTGCACTCTAAAAATTTCATCTTCTAAAAATTCGTAAAAAAAAATTTATGTGAAAATACAGTAACTGTTTGGACGGCGAAACCCTAGAATCCAAACTCTGA
Organism: Pinus albicaulis; assembly: GCA_034641835.2. Lineage (NCBI taxonomy): Eukaryota > Viridiplantae > Streptophyta > Pinopsida > Pinales > Pinaceae > Pinus > Pinus albicaulis. Next base: position 812,142,859 of record CM076576.1, on the reverse strand, counting down.
TACCAAATGTTGGTGCTTGACTCCAAAAATAGAAGAAAAAGAGAGATATCAACGCCTTATAAATAAGCCACTTAGAAGCCTCCAATACATTACATAAATGAACAATTCTTGAATCATACAATTTACAAAACCTCCTTTCTATAAATAGGAGTCCATGGCCATAATGTAATCTGGTGGGCCACCAATGTAATCTACAACCGACCTAACAATAACAATTTAGGGGGGCACAATAATAACAAAATTGGGGTTACAAGGGTACAATAATAACAATAAAGGGGTTACACTAATAACAATAAGAGGACTATACTAGTAATATAGGGACCTAACAATGCATGAATGACTCAAAAGTCCAACCTCTCTTCTCTTAGTCTTCTTTTCTTGGTTTTTCCTTTGGGAAAGAGGGGAGGAGACATGATTTGGGTAACTTGAACTATTTTTACCTCATTGGATGGTGCAAGCAATGAGTGTTATTATAATTTCCATTAATCAAGTTAATTATTTGGCCAAACTGAAAAAAAATAAAAAAATAAAAATAAAAAAAAAATAAAATAAAAAAAAAAAATAAAAAAAAAAATTTAAATTAAAAATTTAAAAATTTAAAAAAAATTTAAAAAAAATAGTTCATTATTTTGTATAATCCTCATTCGAGATGTGTAAGAGTTGTGTAATGTCACCTTAATAGGAGTAGAAATAAAAAATTGTATAAACAATGTCACAAAAAAACAGATACATATGATATCTAGTGAAAACACTATCTTTTTAAATGGGAATAGTGTATTGGTAGGGTGGGGATTGGGGGATCAATAAAAGTATATTGGGAGGTATTTTTAATTATCTTATGAAATTTGGCGTAGGGAGTGAGGGGGTATTGTTTAATATCCCATGAATCTGCATGTTATGGAATCAGTTCATTGATCTAACACCCCATGGGCTTTTGATTTAGTGAGGTTTATTTTCAAGGAATGACTATCCATAACAAGTTTTGTAGAAGACAAATGTCCATGTTGTGGTGAGGTTGAGAAAAATCGTCATTTATTTGGGAGTTGCAAGTATGTTTGGGTATATCACAACTTTGTTTGGGACATTTTTCATCATGTTTTCTTTAGTAATATTTCTTTGAAATTAAAGGTGTTACATGATGTTGTCTCCATCGGACCTCTTCATCTCAGAGTTGCTAGGTATTGTAATAGATTGTTACATTGTCTAATTTGTGGAAGATTTACTGTGAAGTTGTTTTTAGAGGTAATGAATTTTTTATTACTTCTTTTAGGGAGCTTCATCTCAATGAGATGAGTTTTTTGTTTAGAGTTAAAAGGAGTCTTTAGTTAAGATATGTGAGAGGTTATGCACTTAATCTGCACTCATACTAAAGGTTCTTCTCTTGGCCTTAGGTAGTCTTGTGTTGATTGTATATTATATATGTTAATCATGTTTTCTATTAATTTAAGCGGCGTAAAAAAGGGTGGAAAAAAATTGATTGCATGCCATGTTTTCAAAAATTATTCAATGTTCTTGAAATTCTATAACATGTGAGAAACACTTTTAGTAGTTATATTTTAGAAGAAAATTTGGAAAATAGAAAAATGTCACGTTAATGGTTATTTTCTATTGGTGTATCATGCAATATATGTTTTATGTTTAGAGAAGTTATATTTTCAACCCATTTCTATTACTCGTCATATATAACACACCTAACATGAATGTTAAGAACAAGGAAATGGCCAAACTATTTATTAGTAACTTAAAGAAACTAAGAAAGAGCATAGTGAGAGCACAAAGTAATATGACATATTTCTCTTCATGCATTTTTTATAATCATAAAACCCTTAGTTACATTGCAATAACCTTAAATTTGATGTAAAAGTACTTTTCAAGGAGATACTTCCCAGTTTAGATAAGGGGATTTTAGAAGATTTTGTTGAAGTTCAAAAAGAAATTTCAGCACCTACACTAGTGTGGGACTAGGAGGTCCAAGCAGCACCTACATTAGTGTGGGGGCAGGAGGTCCAAGCAGCACCTACACTAGTGTGGGACCATAGGTCTTAACAACACCTACACTGATGTGGGATAAATTCAGTGCATGTCTATTTTAGTTATCCCTTAATTAAGATGGAAAATAAAATGTAATCTAATCTCAAAATAACTTGTGATAGTTAACTGAGTGTGATAAACTTAGGTAAATCATGAATTTTGAATTGAGGGTAATTGGTGAGGCATGCAGAGTAATTCTAGTTTTAATAGAGCTCGAAGTGTAGTGGTGCATTAGTTAATGCAGGTTGTAATTAGTTTAACTCAGTTAAGTGAGTTAAACTTAGTTGTGATAGTTTTAATTGTTTGATACACTAGTGAGAGATCAAGTGAATTAAATATTATTTAACTCAAAATTAGTGATCTCACATGCAACTGAGGATTTACTATTATTAGCTACATACATGTCAGTTCCAGTGGAGACCCAGTTGAGATCTAGGTGAAAGGGATGTTGACTATCAGTTGTAGGATTATTGGGTTGCACCCATGCACCCAAACACCAATTGGATTGCCCATGATCCTTGCGCAGTCAAGGAATGCCAAAATTCCTAAAATATAGGGATTTCATTCCACATGAATTGCGCAAGCAAGGCAGGCTATTTAGAGGCTGCAAATTGGCTAAGTGTTGGTCAGTTTTGTCTAAGACAGTGTGAGACAATTAGCTGAGTACATGAGGGCTATTTTGAGAAGAGTTTTATGTAATTGTTTCATGTATCCATGTTGAATGTACAATAGAAGATAGTGGCGTTTTGAGCAGCAAGATTTCGTTGAGAAATTATCTGTGTTGTGGTTTGATTGATTCTTCTTTGCTTCATGTGATTGGTGATTGTGTTTGTAATTCCGCAATTGATTTGTAGAAGTGATTTAGTTTCTAGCTTTAGCACATTGTTAGATCAGATTGAATCCATGATATACATGCTTCTTGTATAATTTCCACAGTTTTAAGGAGTTGGATTTTCCTGTGAATGTAAAACTTGTATTTTATTGCGATTTCAATTGTCTTTCCCTTCATGGATAGGAGTATATGATTTCCATTTAGCCTTTTTTAGTTCTTGGTTTTCCTGATACCATATCCCCCCTTTTTTTGGTGTGTAGCAGCATATGATTTCATTTTTGGTTTTTTTGAGTGAGGATTTTCTTGGCAACCCTGTTGTTCTTATCATCTACCTCTTTGACCTATGATGTTATTATTTGTTCCATTAAATAATAAGCTTTCACCTTATATAGTAATAGAAAATCTCCAACCTTAGTAAAATTTTAGAAGTCTCCATCATTGGAAAAACTTAAAAACTTTCCATCCTTACCTTTCATTGGTTGATTTATTTCCAGTACATTTTTTTTTTCATGTGCATGCTATGAAACCAAAGCACAAACTCTGGTAACAATTTTTATAATAAAAAATTCAATGTATTTGAGCCCAACCAGAAAAGTTACACAAATAATTTAGTCATGGAGAAAAGTTTTGGATGATGAAGGTGATATGAGCTTTAGAGGTGACCAAACAAAAAATGTTGATTCAAAAAAGGTTCCTTAATTTATGATCATTGTTGATCAATCATTGTACCAAAAGTTTATTTGTTCCTTGATACATTTTATTCAAGGTTGTATTGATTTGGATGAAAATATTGATGATGAAAAAAGGTACTACTGATGATTGTTTCTACTTGATATCTGCTATGGTTTCTTGGAAGAACATAAAGCATGATTTTGTTGCATTTATATACCCGACGCACTAAGGCGATTTATCAAGTGTTCTAGGACTAACATGCCTAGCTCTTCCAATGTATAGGTTTTAGGGACATAATAATAAGTCAGGGTAAAGGGTTCATAGTCAGAGTGCTGCCTGCCATACCTCCTAATATTAATGAAGAAAGTGTTGTCAAAGGCATATCCTACTAGGTCTGAAGCCTGTCCACCTGAAGACAAAGGTTCATTCCTTCAGAAGTGCCCCTCCCTCGTCAAATGGACTTGTTCTTGGTCCGTCCGATCGATCAAGCAAGAATAAAGAGTCCCAGCTCCAGCATCTCTGCCAGGAGCAGGAGCATATCCAGTCCCATATTCAATTTATGAAGATCTAGTAGCACTCACTACTGGGTGAAAGAAAGGCTGAAAGTACATGAACTTATTGGCTTAATTTATCATGCTATGGAGCCGCCTCTTATGTAAGGTGAGTGAAATAGCTTCCTAGCGCATGCGACCATTATAGAAGCAGAAGACTTGGTAGTTTGTGCAGTTAGTTGTGAATCAGTTTTGGCACCATAACATGCTTGATGGACTATTTGATGATGTGTTGGATTCAGCCATCATATCTTGTGATGATAAAATCAGTATGATCATTGTCAAGATCCCAATTTTTTTGGAAGGTCTAATAACTTTATGGTTTGAAGAGCATAGTGTAGATAATAGCCAAGTAGCTACAATTGATCTCCACGGTTGAATAGGTAGTTGATGTATGGGAAGTATGAGTACTTCCAAGACAAGTTTAGGCTTGTGGATTTCTCCTCCCAGGTTGAGAGGGAGAGAAGTTGGACACGTATTTTTCCTTATGACATGTATTGTGACTAGGACTAATAGTCATAAGTAAAGTACATGGACATGGATAATGATAATGGTGGATTGGATAATAATCTTGGAAAAACATTCTTGAGTCATGTACTATGACATATTAATATTAACACCCTAATTCAAGTACATGGACTTGGATAAAGAATGGTATGATGGGATGAAATTTTCTTGAGGGAAATATTCCTATGGGTGACATACTATGGTGATCCTAAGTGGAGTATGTGCCTCAGAGAGGCAATGTAGTGTCCTATGGAATGCCTCCTGGCATTGTGCTCTGATGTAGATGAGAGATAGAGGTTACCTATAAATACCTTTGTAATATAACAATGTTGGTTATGGTATTGATGCTTATCAATCCTAATCCTTATGTGAATATTTTAACTTGAGAGTATCTCGTTGAGTAATTACAAATACCTCCCTAATTAAGAGGGAGTTTTGGAGAAAGTAACTAGTTTTGGTCTTCATAATGTAAATTTATCATTGATGTATTTATTATATTTATCATATTTTTCACAAAGCATGTTATTCTTGCTTAGTAAGTAAAAAAGAGTTAAAAATAATTTATTATGAGTCAAAAGAAAATTTACTTGAGTCATTTCCCATTTTGACATTTGTGAAAGGAAAGAAATTGAATTTTATGTTGATTTATAAGTCCACATGTTGACCAAGTCAACCTAGTCTTCCAAAACACAGCTATTCGACCTCCTGGATAATGAATATAAGAGGCAAGTTCAACATTCTTGGAACTCATTCATTCGATCAAGAAGAATAACATCTAGAGTAAGCGAAGGAGAAAAATAAATTGAGTCAAAGGATAGAGAAGAGTGAAGTAAAAAGACAAGAATAATATTCCAAGTGGATCGAAATTTGACCTTGAAGAAGCTCACATGTGTGGAATGTAATTTATTTGAAAGAGGCCACATTTTTTTAAGGTTATGACATGTTGAATTTCCACCCTCTATAGCAGGTCTGAATTTCTAAGGTTTAACCTGAACTAGCGCAAATTGACCAACATTGACTTTGAATTTTGGAGGTGACTTGAAGGAGGCTTTGGAATTGGTCTCTTGGTGGCAGTTTGGTCTTGGTATTGAATATCTCATTTGATATAATTCTAAAAGAGAAGGATTGTCAGTTTTTCCCCTTGTGGGTTTTTCCTTGGCTAGTAGCGTAATGTTGGTGTCTCTTATCTTATTGTGATCTCTATAGTCTCCTGAAATATTGAAAATTTGTATAATTTATTCATGAAGAAGGAATAAGTAGTAATAGGAAGATATCTAATATTCACAATTAATTATCAATAAAGGGGAAACAAGCATTCATCTACATTACACTTGATTCTCCAACATGTATAACAAAATAAGTTATTAGAGTAAATGTTATTAAGCACTCACGACGTCCTAATTACACATCGATTCAACAAATAAATGCTGAAAACACTTACATATTAATATAAGCTAATCCAAGACGCGAGAATTTGATTGATATTAGAAGAGGGACCTCACACTTGATATTATCCACTTGTCAGAAACTACGGTATAATGATCAGAGCCGTTGAACATAGTTTTGAAAACCGCACATCAGATCATCCACAAAGTAGTTTTTCTAGAGCTATTTTGCATCCCCATATAAAATAAAACGATTTCATTTTGACATAGTAGTGCAAATAGTTAATCGCTCACATATTTCACTCCCGATATACACGTAAACCAATTTTTTTGCCTTGTGTGGAAGAAGTGTGCAGAGAGGAAATTTATGTGGAGGTATGAACATTATGGATGAAATTTTTTATTCTTTGTTCCAGACACACATTCTACCACACAAAATTTTTTCCTCATAAACATTAAAAATACACTTCATTTAAAATTGGATAATACATATTTAATTGACAAATGTGAAATAAAAAGTGTACCTAGAATTTGTGAAGCTCAAATAAAATAAGCACACGTAAACATAGTAGTAAATTTCCCACCTATATTTCACATCTGTATGCGGAAGAAATTTCCCTTTGCACCCTCGTTCCCTCGCATATACCTTATCTTCCACACATACTTCATTTAGAGGGAAAATGTATGAGGTACAAACATTATGGATGAAATTTTTTGTTCTTTAATCCAATGAAAAATGAAAAATCACAAATGTACTTAGTATTCAAGAAGCTCAAATAAAATGAGCCCACATAGACATAATAGTGGGAAATATTAATCGCCCACCCTTATTTTGCCCCAAATATACATGTAACCCAAAATTATCATACTCAAATTTTAATAAGCCAAAAACACTAACTAATTGATCAATGTGTAGTGTTGTGTAGGAGGGAGGTATGCAAAAATGTATGAGGAGATAAATAACATTGCAAAAGAAAGTTTATGTTCCTTTCCCTATACACCCGTTCTCCCACACAACACTTCTTCCTCGCATACATTAAAAAAAACAGTTCATTTAATATTAGATAATAAGTATCTAATTCGCAAATGTGAAATCACAAATTCACATAGTATTTGGGAATTGTGAATACCAAGATTTTTTTTTTCTATTTTTTAAACGACCAAAACTGTCAAACATAATTTTGCAAACCACACAATGAATCATCAACAAAGAAGTTTTTCCACAACTCCTTTGCATCTAGATATAAAATAAAATGATCCCATGTCGACATAGTAGTGGAGAGATTTATCCCTTATTTTGCACCTGATATAGACGTAAACAAAAAAAATCATGCCCCAAAATTTAATAAGCCAAAATCGCTAATTAATTGATTAATATGTAGTATTGAGAGGTATGCAAAAGAAGTGTGCAAAGGGGAAATGTATGCGAGGATGTAGAACATTGAGAATGAAATTTTTTCTTCCTTGCTTCAAACACCCATTCTCCCGCACAACACTTCTTTATAACATGAATTAAAAATATAATTCATTTAATATTGGATACTAAGTTTTTGCTTAAAGTTTAAAAAAAATCATGTATGTGGAAGAAAGTTCACTTTGCACCCCCATTCTCTCGCACATAACCCGCATTTTTCACATCCTTTATTTAGAGGGGAAATTTAAGTGGAGGTATGAGCATTGCAAATGAAATTTTATGTTCTTTGATTCACACACATGTTCTCCCGCACAACACTTCTTCCTCATATTCACTAAAAAGACACTTCATTTAATATCATATAATAAATATTTAATTGAAAAATGTGAAATCATGAATGTATTTAGTATTAAAAAAACTCAAATAAAACGAGTCCACGTAGACACAATAGTGGGGAAAATTAATCGTCCACCCTCATTTTGCACCCAATATACACGTAACCCAAACTTTTTATGCCCCAAACTTTAATAAGCCAAAAAAATTAATTAATTGATTAATATGTAGTGTTGTGTAGGAGGAGGGTGTGGGGAAATGTATGCAAAGCTACAAACATTGCCGATGAAAGTTTCTATTCTTTGACCTCACACTTTCTCTCCCGCACAACAGTTTTTTCTCATAAACACTAAAAAGACACTTCATTTAATATTGAATAATAATTATTTAATTGAAAAATGTGAAATAAAAAATGCACATAGTATTCGAGAACCATGAATGCCAATTATTCATCATTTCTAGTTTTTAAACGATCAAAACCATCAAACATAATTTTAAAAAACACACATTAGATCATCAGCAAAGTAATTTTTCAACGGATCCTTTGCATCCTAATATCAAATAAAATTATCCTGATCCGACATAGTAGTAGAGAGTGTTAATCACCCACCCTTATTTCGCACCCGATATACACATAAGCTAAAAATTAATGCCCCAAATTTTAATAATCCAAAACTTCTAATTAATTGATTAATATGTAGTATTAAGAGGTACGTGGAAGAAGTGTATAAGGGTAAATGTATACATAGATGAAACACATTATGAATGAAAGTTTATGTTCCTTACTCCACACACTTGTTCTCTCGCACAACACTTCTTTCTCACACACATTAAAAAGAAACTTCATTTAATATTGGTGGATTCCAAGTTTCTACTTAAATTCAAAATAATTTCATGTCTATACAAGAAATTTCCCTCTACACCCTTGTTCTCCTTCACATAACCCCTTTGTTACACATCCTTTATTTCACACAAATTCATGACTCCATCCACTTATTCTCCCACACAACTAAATCTATAAAAGTTTAAAATGAAATAAAAGGTAAATGCACTAGTAGCCCCTGTGTTAGTGTCAGTGTACCTTTTTATCCCTATATCAAATAAAACAAGCCCATGTTGACATAATATTGGAGAGTGTTAATCACCCACCCTTATTTTGCACCCGATATACACACAAACCAAAAAATTTCATGCCCCAAACTTTGATCAGGAAAACCACTAATTAATTGGTTAATAAGTAGTATTGAGAAGTATGCGAAAGAAATGTGCAAAGGGGAAATGTATGTAGAGATAAAAAACATTGCAAATGAAAGTTTCTATTCCTTGCACCACACACTTGTTCACCTGCACAAAATTTCTTTCTCACACACATTAAAAAGACACTTCATTTAATTTGGATACAAAGTTTTTTCTTAAAGTTAAAATATTTTCATGTCTCTGAAAGAAATTTCCCTTTGCACTCTCATTCTCCCACACACACCCCCTCTTTCACAGATCATTCATTTTGCACATAATCACGATTGCATGAATATATTCTGCTGCACAATTGAATGTGTAAAAGTTAAAAAAAACAGAGTTTAAAATGAAATAAGATGTAAACAGACTAACATTCCCTGTGTTAGTGTCGTGTTAGTGTTAGAGCACTCGCCGAAGAAACACCCTTCATTTTCACCTCAGTCCCCCCCTTCTCACTTTCGTAAAGGATCTACTCAGAGCATTGTGTCAATGTTAGTGTTAGAGCACTCACTAATGGAACAACCACTTACAAAATCAAATTTTTTTTAATTTTAAAATGATTTGTAAGACACTAACAAATAACAAAAAAATCATTGTTCACCTATAAAATATATCACATCAAGGCTAGCTCAACCAAATAGAAAATTAGAAATAAGATTTCTAGAAAATTAGAAATAAAATTTCTAGAAATTAGAAAATTATTTTTAAATTTTAAAAAATAAAAATATTCAACATTTTCTCAAAACTTTAATTAAAATAAAAAACTCCCCAGAATAATCAAAAATAAAAAAAACTTTGACTACCACACAACTACTATAATCCCTTAATCCCTTAAGAAACAAAGAGTAACGAGACAAAAAGTAATAAATAAAGTATATATTAATTAATTGATGCAACTCATTTAAACCCAATGAAAACAAGAAGCTTACGATACTTAGCTTTCTTTATAATTTCGATTTACAGTATTAAATTATAATTTATAATATAAAAATTATTATTAAAATATAAATCTAGCTTCATCATATACCTACACTCTAATCCACCTTACCAAAGAAATCCTTTATATCACATTTTTAGATGTATTTAAGGTTCTAATCCACCTTACCAAAAAAATCCTTTATATCACATTTTTAGATGTATTAAACCTTAAAGAACACTCTTCTAAACATATTGAACCATTCACATAGAACAAAGGAAACATGCGTCAAAACATTGAATAATTTTAATTTTAAGGTTTGAACATTATTTTCATAAAGGTAACACAAGCCAAAGCATTGAATATTTTTTACTATCAAGGATTGAACTTGATTTTCAAAAGAGGTATATGATCAAGAGTAAAATCTTGCATGATATGTATATATTAATAAAACAAATATTTTAACCTATAGTAAATTTAATTATCATTACATTATTTTGGTTAAATTTATTCCATATCATCTTGCCTAATAAGTAAATATTAATAAAACAAATCTTTTAACATGGACTAAATAAATTTAATTCATAATATCATCTTGCATGATAGGTAGATATTAATAAAACTAATTTTTTAACATGAAGTAAATAAATTTATTTCATATCATGCAAGATGATATATAGATATTAATAAAACAAATATTTTAATAGGGAGTAAATTTAACTTACATTACATTATTCTATAAGCGAAGTTCGTTTCATGTCATATTATTATCATCACCATGTTGATAAGAAACAATACATCTTACTGACGTAGTTAAGGTTAGACACTACAATGTAAGTACAGATAGTTTGTTTTGGTTTGCTTCTCTTAATTTTTTTATTTTTTTTTTATTTTTTTTAATAATTTATAATTAAATTAAGTAATTTTAGTGTTAATGGAAAATTAATTTATTTTGATAATTTTGTAAAATTATTTTAAATTATTTTGAAATATTCTTAAAAACTAAATATTTTTTAAGAGATTAAGTTAATTTGATTGTTTGACAAAAGAAACTACATGAAATTAGTGTTTGAATTATTTTTTAAAGGTGGAAATGGATTCGACACCCCAAAAAATTTTAGAACACTTAAAATTCTGAAAGTTCATAACTGTAACCTATATTTCCAAAAATTTCAACCAAATTTGATCCAAATTATACTAAAAAATTGGAACAAAATCATAACCCATTTAGACTAAGTTTAAAAAACACTCTGATTACATATCAAAATTTTACTCAACCAAAAGTTCAAGTTTCTAGATACTCATATAAAATTTCTTTTCCAAAATTTATTTGATTGTAAGATTGAACTTTGTCCATATATCTAGCAGGTCAATTGCACATCAACTAAGAAGGTAGGTAAACAATGGGTGTAGGAAAAAAATCAACGTAATTAGTTCACGAATGGTTGGAAGCAATGTTAAGTAACATGCGATATAGTGACTTTCAAATTTCAAGATAATCTCACATTGACATATAGATTCCTTTCATAGTTTGAGAATATGAATCATTAAAAAATACACACATAGAAGTAGAATAACAAAGGGATTTACAATGATCCTTGCAAAGATATGAATTTGCAACAAAAATAAAACTAGAACTAAGCCTTTATTCTACAACTAGATACCTTTCCAATATTGTAAAAATCATGTCAATTGGAGTTCGTATGATCCAGGTGGATATTGGTGGCCACCCGCCTATTCCACTTGGAACCCCACCATTGTTTCTTTCAGTTTTTCAGTTTCCTTAATTGTAGCACAATTTACTATTTTTGGCAGTTTTTTGGGTCCTGAACTTCAGGAGTCATTTTGAGGCCCTAAACGACATTTTTTGGGGAAACCACCTCTCAATGAATATGAGTCACAGACTTGATATTTATTGCTAGCAATTGTATTCCTCAAATAGATATTTCTAACGATCTATCATGTGCATCAAATGGAGATAGTATGCCAAAGTTACGACCTCGGGAAATTGATGTACCAATTTACTCTGACGGGACCCATAGTTTGGTGTTTCATCTCCTAGGGTTAGGTTTTTGGATGTTTAGGGTTTTCTAATGTTTTTCAATAATAAATAGGACTTCAAGCCTCATTGTAATACAGTTCAGAGGCATGTAGCCTCCACATATCTTCTCAGAGATAAGCTACCAACACCTTAGCTAGTTTATTTCCATTCTATCTGTTAGCATATTTTAGTTATGAGATATTAATGAAATGAATTTTTGTTTCTGCTGCATATTTGTGTTTGTGTGTATTTCTTTATTTTATTGTGTTCCTTCGTAAGTTCGGATCAATGGTATCAGAGGGCCCTACTCTTTCTCGATCCTTCTTTGCATGTCCCCAACAAGGTCTGGGTATAAGGATTTAGGGCTTGATCTAGTTGAACCTTTGCAATATCAGCCTTGCAAACCCCGATGGTTTCCCATGGGAGACGAAAAGGAATACAAGGGAGCAAGAGATCCTATGAAAATATTGGTTGAGGAGGCCCTTGAGAAACAAAGGAGCACGATGATGGATAAATTTGCACAGATTCGTTAATGACTTCCCACCGGTGGCACATCTGCATCCAACAGCCACTCTAGAGGCACAACTCCTTTTAAGGTATAAGTAAACTTTGAAAAATTTCCCATATTTGAAGGTCAAATATATCCAGATGTATTAGATAGATGGTTGAATCCATTGGAAGGGTATTTCTCGGTTCATGACTTTTCCAACCAGGAAAAGATTACCCTTGCCCTCCTCAAAGCTACCCCCCATGTCAAGGACTGGTGGGAAACCTACAGTGAGAAAAAGGACGAGAAGGAACCCTCTCTATTTTCGTCCACACCCTCTTGGAATTCTTTATGAGACGCTAACAAGGAATAATATTATCCTGTGGGGAGTTATGAGGACAAGTGCATACAATGGACTACGATGCGGTAACAAAGGGATCAATATGTGCATGAGCTAACGAATATGTTCCATATCCTGCACACAAAATTAGGTATCAAAGATTTGGAGAAACATTTGGTGTTGAAGTATCGCAACTACCTGCTTAGATACATTTAGGAGGAAATGGAGTTCCTCGAAATCTCCTCGCTTGGTGCAACATACCAGTA